>JAAEAF010000792.1:0-123983 GCA_011037195.1 Triatoma infestans
CTGATTTTTAAGTTACGCAAAAACTTGCCCATACTAACTGCATTAAAACAAATCTGTCAATATTTTTGTTAGTTGATTTTAAATTACACACAATTAAAACAAAAGTGATATTTTTTTTTATTTTGATAGTTGTTTTAAGTTACACACAATTAAATAAACTTAATATTAAAAGCATAAGCCGACTAATTTATCGATCTTAACTCATAGTTTTTCGTTAAATTTTATTATATTTATAACGTCATTTATTTTTTTTAATTCATCTACCAATTAGTAGAGCGGGAAGATGGAAAAACAGAAAAAGCCTATTAAAACAAAAGCTCATATAATTAATATTAAAAAAAACACACAAAGTTATATATAATATGTTATAATTAAAACAAAAGCTTATAATTAATATTAAAAAAACACACAAAAAGTTTTATATATATAATATGTTATAATTAAAACAAAGGCTCATATAATTAATATTTAAAAAACCACACAAAAAGCTTATATATAATAAGTTATAATTAAAACAAAAGCTTACATAATTAATATTTAAAAAAACACACAAAAAGCTTATATATAATATGTTAAGTTTAATTAAAACAAAAGCTTACATAATTAATATTTTTAAAACACACACAAAAAGCTTTATATATACTAAGTTATAATTAAAACAAAACAGCTTACTATTATAGTTAAAAAAACACACAACAAGCTTATATTAATAAGTATAATTAAAACAAAAGTTCTTACATAATTAATATTTAAAAAAAAAAACACAGACAAAAGCTATATATAATAAGTTATAATTAAAACAAAAGCTTACTAATTAATATTTTTAAAAAAACACACAAAAAGCTTATATATAATATGTTATAATTAATATTTGAAATTACAGCATCCCTGAAAAAAAAAAAACAAGGAAAAAGTTAGATAAATATTATTGCTCAATACATTAAATCAGCCATGTTTAATCCCTCACCGTGTTAAGGGTGTGTGTGTTAGGGCTTGATGGTGACGCAACCTCCCCGCGGCGGCGGGGATGATTCCACATCATCTGGCATTCCGGATATTTTTGTAAAACTTGAAGAGATACTTGTTCTAGTAGAACTGGTAGTTGAAGAGGGGTCAGAATCTGTGTCTTCAAGTATGTAATCAATATTGTCCATATCGGTTTTAAGTTAATTTTGTTCTTTTGAGAAGTTTTAGTTTTTTTAGTTGGTGGTTCCTCAAATGTCTGCGCTTTTTGAAAGCATGTATTACAAACGCAATTGCTGTCATGAACCTTTAAATCTTGAGACATATTCTGTAAGCGTAACCATTTCTGTTTAGATTCCTCTGGTAATCAATAACTACAAGAGCCTTAAAAAAACAAAATTCTGATTATACTTACTAGACTTGATGAAAGTCCCGAGAGAATACTATATTCAAATACACCGATGTATTGTATCACTGTACGATATATTAAGACTTTCGATCATTTATATATTCCTTAGATCAGCGACGACGACATGTATTAGTTCAAGGAGAATGACCTTTATATCAGTAAAAAAGTTACATAATCAACTGCGACGACGACCATAAGCACTTTCAATTAGCGTAAGCCATATTTGATACTAGTGCAAAGGGATATATCCGCCCTCTACAAGCGAAATGATGAATGAACCCATCCACACTAATGCACAGGTCAATGACCTCCCTTGCATTCGCTGAACCACTGTGTTGTGCATCACAATTTTATGTATTATTCTTCATTATACTTTCGTTTTTTACGAGTGGGTATATCCGAATCACCGGATGACTTTTTGATACTAATATCTGGTTCATTTTCAACAGTAGTAGCGGAACTAGTTCTCATATCCGTGGAATGAAGTTTACCAGTTTTCAACCACATATCCATTATTGCTACGGTAATCTATCTAATTAAATTGTAAATGAATAATAAGAGTAATCAATTATGCTATCAAAACAAAATAAATATTCATTTGTAGGCTTGTCGAATTTCTGCAAAATAATGTTGCAAATCAAGAAATTTTTTTTTATTACGCTCAGTAATGCCATATTTATTTAAATGCTCAATACAATGAGCAATAGCAGAAAAACTTGAATTATTTTTAAAAACAAACACAGCAAGTTTGCATTTCTCATGATATAAATTTAAAATTTTCACATAATAATTGATATTGATAATAGAATGGCCTATCTGCCCAACGATTATAATTCCTCAAAATCATATGAAGATATTCTTGCCATGCGACGCTTTAATTCATAATCAGTCATCTAGGAGAAGGAAAAAAAAACATAATAATTACATTACATCTGAAATGTGATTGATGTGATGTGTATGTTTATAGTGTGTTGTGGCTTGAGCTGTTTAGTAAAAGGGCTTGCATGTATGTTTGAGATAGAAGTATTAGTAATAATTAAGAAAGCACCACTGCTTTTAAAATAAATATATTATTCTCTAAGCAAATTTAAGTACTTTACAATATCACAATTATATCTTAATAAAATGATGTTTATCTGGAATAAAGACAAATCTCGCAAGAGTTTAACAGAGCGATTCCTGAAGTAGTGTTCTGGCTTGGGAAGCAGAATGCAGACTATTCTTGAAAGAATGCTCTCCCTAACACGGGGGATTTTCTTTTACAAAAGAGTTGGCCTAACGGTTTTTTTTTGCTTTTGGTCTCCTAATAGCAATGACCTAGACTTAGTTACCTGACTCTATGCCTGCACTAAAATACATTTAAAATATTAGATTTTTAGATACAAAATTAGATTTTTGATATTATAAAATATTCTAAACTATTTTTCAAAACTATTATTTTTCTATTTCGTTCTTCCACTACACATCAGTATATTTTAATCTAGAAAACTTGTATGTATAATAAATTTTAACATCACATGTCATGTATACAAAATTAAGTCTAAAGAAATCCTCTTTTATGCCAATTAGCATCTGATCTGGTATCAGAATTATAAATTCTGATTGTATGTAACAAAAGAAAGCGGGTAACAGAACTAATATGTGGCATCATATGATTGGTGTATTTGTTGAAGCACGTGACTAGAGTCTAGAGCATGAAGAATTAGGATTACCACAAGCGCCATGTATTTGTAAAAGTGAAGCGTCAAAATGACAATAAACAATTACAAGGATATGTTGTTTATGCATATATTTTTCAAACCGTAGATAATATACTTTTCTCAGGTAATGTTACTGACATGTTTTATTAGTTATATATAGCAGTTCACGATCACTTCTTAATCTTTGTTTAACACTTTTCCCTGATTGTTTGGAAGTATAATTTGGTCTAAAAGTTTAAAAACATCGTTTACATATAAGATTGACTACGTTCGATTTTATTTACTTGGAATGCAACAAGAAGTCTTGAAATAAAGCAATAGTGTGCATTATCACCCTTTTTGTAAAAATAATAAATCGAAAGTTGTTTTAGTGTTTGAACATATTCTGGTGGCCAAAAATTTACAATGCCATTTATTAATATAGATTGAACAATTCATTACCGTTATTTCTATGGCGCCATAAAAATTCACACAAATATGAGTCTATTAAATTTCTCCCTGTCTATCATGTTCTTTTTTGTTTCTTGCCTTTGCTTGTGGCCCATAACGACTAAATTCGTTGTGTATGACTACCTGTGCTGGGATCTACGAAATTTTTTGAATGATTCACAGTATAATGCTGATAATTTATTCCTGGTATGTTAATAATGCCGGTATAGTATGGCCACATGTCAGATATAATGGTTATATCGGGGTGAATACATTCTGATATTGTTTTCAGTCGTGTTTCCGATGTACGGCCTGGCATTCAATATATATGAAGCATTCATCTCCCGACAAATACCTACGAAGACCCACTGATTAGAATAAATTCTACCAATATGATTTTTGCGTCGAGAAAAACTCGATTCGTCTATCACAACTGTTTTCCCTGGCCCTCCGATCTTTCTGAAATTTTTTAATAAACGATCTGCGCAAACTTCTTGAAACAATCTTGTAATAGTTATCGGTTGCTAATTCTAGTTCCTCTTGACAAAATTTAGTAGATTTATATTGTTTTGTCCAGCAGCATAGCAAAATAGCAAATTACTGTTTTCCAAAAATATACTTTTCTCAATCCAAAGGTTTTTTGCATCCTCTCAAGTTGCATCTCCATCTATCCTTTTCGCCTAGATAAAGTTTCATTTGATAGCCATTAGAACACATTCATTCACTGTGCAATACTCCCTTAGATTAAAGAAATAAAACCGCTTTTTCCTCCGTATTATTTTCAGCAGCTAAATCAAATATATTCATGATGTTTCCTCTTCAACCTCAGAAAACTAAACTGAAATATTGTCAAGTACCAAGGTTTACTAAGACGGGTCAAAGTAAACATAAACATCGACAAAAACATTACAGGAAAGGCCAAAGGTGGCAAAATAGCTAAAACAATGCTAGACATCAGTGAGGTCCTTATTCCCAAAAAGACCCGGTGCTTATTTTTAATAGATAAACTTCATCTCTATCCGTTAATGAGTAAATTTTCACGAAAATTCCATTTTTTTTTTTACTTTCAACAGATGGCGTTTCAAGTTACTGACTATAATAACTTTAAATATATTTTTTTTTTACAAATATTGCAAGTTTTCTGTTTTTGTTTTTATTGCAAATTTACAAGTTTATTTAGTTTTATATTAAAAAAAAGTTATTAAGCATTTCATTTTTCATTTTGTTGTAATGGCTTGTGAGATTGTGTTGTAGGAGGAACATTTTCCATGGTTTCCTGTTGCCGGAGAGGTGAAAGAGAATTACATGTAATTACATCTGGAGGAGCCGTGACATCAAGAAAGTAACTTGAAGTGGTTGGTGCTATGAATGGTGGTACTGGTGCAGTTGGTAGATGAATGTTGGGCGCCTTGTTTTAATGATGAACATGTCTATGACTTTGTGGTAGCGGAGCTTTTTGCTCATTTTAGGTGAATTTCCTTTAGCGCAAGTACGCTTTTCTGAGGTGAGTAACGTGGTATACTCGTCACCCACCGGACGACCATCAGTGAATGTTTGATCGCTTAGTCCCATTTACAAATTGATAAATAAACAAATTGATTAAAAAAAATAAACAAAAATACAAAAAGAAAATGAAAGAATGACAAAAGAAAGAAAAAATTATATGAATGAAACAGAAAAACAAAATGAAAAAAGAGATTATTAATTTTGTTTTGTTTAAATAATAAAATTCTTACAAACAATAGAGTTTTCTGTCTCTCTCACTCCCTTCACTGTTGATTACGTCAGCAGTGTATGCTCCCCACTTCTGTTACATCATATACACTAATTACATTGTCACTTATTTTCGCTGCACAAAAAATATTTTTATTTTTTTCCCCCCCCTATGAAAACGAAGTTTTAAAGTATTATTTTTAAAAAAGCATAAAACTTATAAAACATAACTTTAAAATGCAAAAACAAAAAGTTTAGAAATAGAAAGAAAAAACAAACAAAATTTATTAAATTTGGCAGAGCGAGATGTTAACACTATAGAGGTCAATGGAACACTTCAATAAGATTTAATTCGAAAAATCAACATAAAAATTAAGTAAATTATTAAACTTATGAACATTTATTTTTCTTTTATTTTGCAATTTAAATTTATTTTGTTACAACATTATATCTAATCAAAAAATATTGAAGAATGATAACATTTCTTAGTTATTAAACTCATTGGCAAATAGCATCCTATCAACACCTAAAAATTCAGTTAGACCTATCTGTCTTAATTTATATTTACATTCGTGGTCTAATGTATAAATGTTTGACATGCTAATTACAGGAGGCAAATTATATTTAAGTCCACCAATATTTTGCGCTTTTTTATCTTTTACATTATACGATTCGTACCTAATTGTATATGCTTTTTTCCTTAAACAATCCTGATATAAGGCATATAGTTTAGTTAAATTTCTTTCCGATGTATTCCCATGAAACTTTTCCAAAACCTTGATAACGATGTCGTAATCAAAATCGTTAATTACACAGAAGACAACGAAACGTATTCTAGCTGAGTAGTAATTCAAATTACTACAAAATACAATTTGATAAAAATATGCTGGCCATGTAGACAATAAATATCTTCTTTCCAAAACGTAAAAAATGTTATCCATATCCATCTGTAAATTTTACACCACTTCATTAAACAATCTTCCACTGAATCGAAAACGGTAGTAAGTACGTATCCTGTACGTTATATACGTTGCAAACATTTGCGTATTGTCAGAAATATTTTCATTCTTATGTTCGCCATTAAACGGGCGAATGTACAGAAGTGGAGGCGGTTTATTCCCATTGCGGTTAAAAACGACCCAGCAGAAGCATGATCTTGTAAAACAGTCGCCGCATCAATAGCATTGCATTTCGGATTCCATTTAATTCTAATACGTGTAGAGCGTTTAACATTTCTCTTTTTAAAATGCGCAACAGTTGTCTCACCCACATCTTTAGTTTTTGGAGGATTCCACGTTGTCTTCGTAACATCATCCTTAATACACCCGTTATCATAAAAATATTCAAAATAATTAGGCCCATTAGCAGATAAATCATTCTGGGTAATATCTTTATTAAAATGATGAGTACTACCTGCCAAATTTTCCTCGTTATACTTACTATTATAATAACCACTTAATGAATCAAAGACATTTTTACTTTGACCAGTATTAATATGTCTAATATGATGAATATCAAATAAATCAATAATCCATAAAACTGATAACAATCCAGCTTTACCAAATTGCTTACTATATCCCGTTAATATATTACTATCGTTATTACAATCATAATTTAATACATTTAAATGTTTAAAATGGTGGTGATCCTGCAAACAACCACTCACACGTTCACAACTACGAACTGACGTACAAAGAGTTGTATGTACTTTATTTGAATTTATACCTCTCCGTAATCTATAAAACCGGTGACGATAATAGGTCCGAGGAAACCGGCGACGACGGTATAAAAAAGGCATCCTCAGTAGTAGTAATACACGAATCTTTGGTTACCTGCAACCAAAAAGAATGGGCATAAACCACCTTTACCCGATTATGGAATTCCGCCGATGTATCAGGAGGATAGTTTGACACCATTATTATAGGATATTCATTTTTGTGCCTTTTGTTATCACAATACTTCCGATTCAAAGTAACATAGTCACCAGCAAGTAATTTCTTCAGGAAATCAAAGTCCCAATTATGAACATTAAATTCCTCAAAGACTATGCACCGGTGACTACAGTTAAACAAATCAAATGGAAAATTTAACTTTAAGCTAGGGGCATAAAACACCAAATCGCCTAGTCCATAAACAAGCTGTTTAACTAAGGTACTTTTCCCAACACTAGAAGGGCCATATAAATAAAGGTGCTTCTTTTTGTAATAATACTTGCTAGTCACATAAGTGTCCCACCATTCATATGCATCAGAAGCCCAATCTATATCAACCCTGATCTCTGAATAAATATATGAATACCCAATTTTAGTCTTCAATCTAACCTCCTCATACATATTCATTAAGAATTTGTAATTATTCCTATGTTCTACAATGAATGGATGAGAAAACTGAAAACTCGCCATATTTTTGAAATAATAAAAACACTGTGCACGTAACGATTTATACGATTGACATATGAAAGAATCAATCAGATTTTTTAAAATTATTGAATACTTAAAAAAGAAAATAACAATAAACTTATTATTTTACTATTTTATAACCTTAATTGTTACTTGGTAACCAGTTTTCTCAATTTTACTATTATAAATTAATACCATATTTCGTAAAATTGAAAAAAAAATAAGAAAATACGAAAAAATAAAAATAAAAATTAAATAAATTATTATTTTCCCTGAATATTCTTCCATTTCCTTGTCAGTCAATGACATTCTCTTTGGTAAAAATGTTGAAAATTCCTAGTGATTACCATTTTCATTTTTATCATGTAAAGTAGCTGCTAGACATTCACCAAATTTTGTATAAATTTTTTTGAACTCAATTATGCGATATTGCTTACCAATTGTTAACTATCTCAACGATTTAAAATGAATATTTGTTTTGTTTAATTTATCTTTCAAAGTTATTGCTTTGTCTATTTTATTCCTGTTATTCATCTTCTAAGATCTACAAAGTATAACAATTCCCCAAAAATAATTGACAGCTAGTACAGCGGGTAACTGGATTGTATTTAAATAATGAAGGAAAAGGATTGTGAGATTGGGGCCTTTTTTTTTTAAAAAAAAATAAGAAAACTTAAATTCTTGCCAACGTTTCGACAAATATATTGTCTTTTTCAAGGCCTACAATATACAACAGATTCTTTTTTGGAAGACAAAATCAAGAAACAAAATCCGAAAACAATAAAAAATAAAATTATTGAATAATTTATAAATTTTTTGGTTTACTTATATAACAAAAAAAGAATGAAACTGTTAAATAATCTTCAAAACATAACAAATTTAAAAACTTATGTATATATTTGGAATAAAAAGTTGATAACACCTCTACACCACAAGAAGAGTGAACAAATATACCATAGTGAACAGCGGGCTGGTATAATTATAACGGAACTAGTGGAGAGAGGGCTGTATTTGGGAAACAAGGTCAGGGATTAAAAAATGAGGTTATGATAAATTGAAGAGAGATTGTTGGTATCTGTCTTGTAATTAATAGAACTTATCTGTTTTTTATATCTAGCATTTCTAAAAAGTTTTTTTTTCCTATCACGTTCAGTTGCCAAAATACTGGTGTTAGAAAAATCAAAATCGTGTTTTTTTTCAATATGGTGTTTAGTGAGTGCTGATATGTTTTCAGAGTTAGGTTTGTTTTTTCTACAGTCATAGTCGTATTTGTATAACCTATGTTTCGTTTGACCAATGTAAGTGGCTGGACATTGCTGGCAATTTATTTTGTAAATAATATTTGATTGTAGTTCTGTTGGGGTAAGGGTTTTTAATTTAGTGAAAAGTTTGTGTATATACATGAACGGGGAGAGAAGGAAGTTTCTGGTGCATTTGACAAAGATAGAAGCTTTCTTGATCTTGATAGAGAGCACTCCTATCTTACAATTCGATACCCTGCTTGTCAAGCAGCATCGTGATATATATATACTGACATGACGTCATCGTAGCTCTCAGTCTTAACAGAGAGCATTCACATGACGCTGTCTTAAAAGAATATATCATTGAAAACAAATAAAAAATACTTAAATAATCCCAAATTCGAGCTGGTGACCTTGGTGTTATTAGCACAAAATGCTAACCATTAGACCATCCAGTTGGTTCTATTAAGAACTACGTTTGCAATGGTCAGATTAGGGGATCGGGAGGGGATATGCCCAAATCGATAAAGATATATTTTATTTTCCATAAAAATACGTCATTTTCACACAAAAATACACCACTTCAATCTAATATAAACAAACAGAGAATAAAACACTATTTTATAAACCAAAATAGCAAAACAAAAAACAAATAATTCAAAACAAAAGATATAGTGTAACATCACTTTTATATTCTAATTCATTCAGTTTAAGGTAATATTATTATTTTATTTTTTATTTATTTTAATTTGTCTTTGGGGAAATACCCCATGCAAATGGAGTTGGCTTTGTAACATATGATATATTACTCAGAAAAAATGTAGGAATCCAAAAAGAAAAAATAAAGTTCTTACCTGTGAAGGTAAGTACAAAGTGAAATGTTTTTTTCTCGGTAAATGTAAAATACAAAGAAATTATTTTGTTTTGTCAAATAGACTAGAATAAGTATTTTTTCGCATACATTGTAATTGAAGTCAAATTTTATCGAACGAGATTCATACAAGTTTATAAAAAGAAAAGAATTGACTTCGCAAATTTATACTTGGCAATGGATGAAGAAAAAATTCTGGGAGGACATATGTAGTTTTTTAGTGATGATGGCAAGTTTAAACTTTTTGGGCCGGGCAGAGGAAGATTTGCTCACAATGCATTATTAAGTGTAAAGTAAAGGTTAGTGCATGAAAACGTTTGTTTGATGGTTTCCAGATTTATTTTTTAAATTAATTGAATTTATTTTTAAAAATGAAAAAATTAAAAAAAAATTAATCTGCTCTAGCAAAACTAAAAGTGGATAGACACAATGCATGTCTCACAACTGAAAATAAATCTTTATGCACTGCAAGGCGACGAATTCTTTCCTTTAAAAATACACCATCACTACTCCTTCAAGATAATGGAATGTGGCCATGACTGATAATTAAAAAGCAGACTTGTTTGCCTAATACCTAACCACAGTCTTCGAAGCCCATCCTGACACATCTGATCCTGATGTCATCAAATACAGACTGACCTAGATATCTTTCTCCAACTCTCTCCTCCTTCCAAGGCGTTTACCCCTTCCGAAGTTTCTCACATCATAAAACACCTAACATCCAAAAAAGCGCCAGGCTTTGACTTAATTACATCAAAAAACCTATCCCATCTCCCAAACAAAGCAATAGTACTTCTTACAAACAGTATACAATTCAGTTCTCCGAACCACTTACTTTCCTCTATAATGGAAATTCTCTGTAATAAAAATGATCTCCTAACTTCCTATAAGCCGATGAGCCACTTACCGTACGCGTACGTTTTATACTTTTACCTCCCACTACATTTTTATACTGGTTTAAGGGCGCTTCGCGCCTTTTTAATAAATAATAACACCTGCCTTCATTTATAAATATTTATTTGTTTATTATAATAATTTTTATATACAATTGTTCATTAAAAAATTTTAATCATTCAATTCATTGTAAAATAACATTCTATCTACTCCCAAAAATTCTGCTACTGTCATTTTCCTGCTGTATTATAGTAGGATATTGGGTTAGTAAATTTATCAGGGGTTCTTTCTCGTCAGGTTTTAAGTGTTCTGTACGTATAAGTTCGCTAATTTTTGCTTTCGTAGTTTCTTTATGGGTTACGGCGTGAACTGGGGCTTTTTCGTTTTCAGTATTGCACATGGGAATTGTAACGCCGGGGTAAGTTATTGTGTTTGTGTTGAAGTCGAGCACTAGGTTTAACTCTGTCATGGTGTCTTTACCTAGTAACATGTCGTATCCGTCTGAGAATGGAAAGACGTATAGTTTGGTGCTGTGTTCAATGTTAAAGTGAGGTTGGAGGTTCAGATAGATGCAAGATGTGCCATCTTTTGTTCCTGCGGGGGTAATAATGGAGAAATATTCTGAATGAATAACCGTGTTAGGTGGAATAGAATTGGGTACTTTCATTTAATGGATTTATTAAACTAAAAGATAATGTAATTAAATGTGTTTATTGTAAAATAAAAATACCAATTTACTTGATAAAAAAGTGCCCCTGCTATATCCATAAATTAAGAAGTCCTAAATGTGTATGGATTGTGAAAAATGGAATTTAAAACAATTGCTTAAAAATTCTTTTTGTATGTATGTTTTCTATTCAGTTTGCCATGAACAGAACAAAATAAGTGGGGTTTTTACATATATATATAGCTCTCCCGATTTCAAGCAGTTATATCAGTTCTCATACAATGCCTCAATTACGTATCCACGACAGAGATATGGATTGTGAGTACTTTTTTCTTTCATAAAACTTTTTTTTTTATATAATATATAGTTATTTTATATATACATTTTCTTTGTTATAGTAATTCAGTGCCCTATTAACCCTCTCCATATCGTGAAAAGTACGCGCCTGTTGTCGCATCTTTGTAAATGCTCTAGACAAAATCCGGATTTTGAGAGATGTATAGGGTGTGGGTTGTATTGGGCCCCTCAGCGAATATTAGAGGACCATCAGAGAGGATGCGTCAAATTCCGAGAGTATGAAGAATTAAAAAGAATACATACAAGTTCTTAGAACTTAAGCAATTGTGAGTACTTCATTTTTTTTCTTTCATAACACTTTTTTATATTTTTTTTTTCATTTTTTTTCTCTCTTTTGTTTTAGTATACTCTGGAGAAGATTTTGTTAGAAGTATTAGTTAAAATAATATGTATTATTTGAAATTAATTGATAAAAAAAAAAATAAAAATGTATTAAAAATGAAATTTTATTTATTTTATTCCTTACATTTTATCACATAAATTTTTTTCTTAACCAGCACATAAAACTATGAGGACAAAGTCCTCCAGATTTTTAAACAGTGTGATGGGTGCGGTATATATTGAGCATTTGAAGCATATTTAGGTGAACATAAGAAAAGATGTGTTAAAATACTTGGAAATGAATTTAAATACTTGGAGAAAAAATTTTTAATATATTTCAAACATAAAGTTTTTTGGTTTTTTTTTTTACAATTATTTAAACATGAATTTTAACTCACACACATCATATATACACAAAAAAATCACTTCAGAAACCACAAGGACAAGATCCTTCGCTATTTCCAAATACATCAATTAGTTCTAATTTAATGCGCATTCCATGTTCATATATAATAGTACAGATACATATATTAGCACGTCTCTCTTTAGACTTTGACCAAATGCATTGTTTATAGTGACCATTAGACGCTTTTTCAATAAATTTCTTCGAATATTCTTGCAACGTCAATAACTGCTGGTTTAAGACAAACATTTTCTTGATAAAATCAAGACCGTCATCATCTACATTCATGGAGGAAAATTTATTTTTAAATTTTTGATAATTCTTCAGAGCAACTATTCTTTCCCACACATCAACCATTGTTACCAACAATAAACTAAGAGGAAAAAACAGCTATTTTCTCTCACACCGCATGCGCGGGTGTGGTCAAAACTCCACTGCGCATGCGTAAAAAACAGGAAATTCCATTCTACCGACAGTTGAGAGAGAGAAACTTAGTTTTAAGCTGACTCATTTGGTAAGGTGTGGTCAACAGCAAACTCCATTGCGCATGCGCAAAATTCCATTCTACCAACAGTTGATTGTCTAAAACTAGGATAAGGGGACCTTTTTTTGGGAGACGGTAGGGTGGGGGAAAAATTAGGGCGAGGAGGACACTTACTTTCCTGGGCGGCGGCAAAACTTATGGTGAGGGGGGCTGGGTGGTCGCACCCAGGGAGGGGGGTAAAACCGGTCAAACTAAAGGGGATAAAACCGGATCAACTTAGGGCAAGGGGGGCCGGGCACAGGGCGGGGGGTAACTATCTAAGCGAGCCCGCTTGAACCATGGCGAGGGGTTGACACAACACGGCCGCCATGTTGGAATGGCTCAGAATGCCCCTTTTATATCTACTAATATCTTTATGACTACATCATAATCGAAATCGTTAATAACACAAAACACAACAAAACGAATTCTTGCTGAATAGAAATTTAAGTTGCTGCAAAATATGATCTGGTAAAAATAAGCTGGCCAAGTTGACAGGAAGTACCGACGTTCCAGTATATAAAAAATGTTATCCATATCCATCTGGAATTATTACACAATTTCATTATACATTCTACCACTGAAACAAAATCTGTAATATGTTCTAACCCTGCATGTAATATAACTTGCAATCATCTCAGTGTTATCACTTATCACTAACATTTTCATTTTTATGTTCACCATTAAAAGATCGAATGTACAAAATCGGTGGAGGCTTATTTATTTTCATAGCCGCCATAAATGCACCAGCACTAGGATGATCTTGTAATACAGTTGGCGATTCAATAGCATTAGAGTTCGGATTCCATTAAGTCTAATACGCGTAGAACGTTTAACATTTCTCTTTTTAAAATGTGCAACAGTTGTCTCATCTTTAGTTTTCGGCGGATTCCATGTCGTCTTCGTAACATCATCCTTAATACAACCGTTATCAAAAAAATATTCAAAAAAATTAGGACCATCAGCGGACAAATCATTTTGAGTAATATCTTTGTCAAAGTGATAAGTTGCCCATCCAAATTCTCCTCGTTATATTTACTATTATAATACCCGCTTAATTTATCTAACACATTTTTACTCTGACCAGTATTAAGATGTCTAACATGATGTATATCAAACAAATCAATTATCCATAAAACTGATAATAATCGCGCTTTACCAAATAATTTAGTGTAACCTGTTAAAATGCTACTATCATTGTTACAATCATAATTTAGTACATTCAAATGTTTAAAATGATGATGATCCTGCAAACACCCGCTTACTCGAGCACAGCTGCGAACAGTAGTACATAAAGTAGTGTGAACCTTATTTTTATTTATACCTCTACGATGACGATAAAACCGGTGACGATAATATGTCCGAGGATATCGGCGACGACGGTACATAAAAGGCATCCTCAGTACCAGTAATATGAGTATCTACGGGGACCTGTAACCAGAAAGAATGCGCATATACCCTTACCCTGTTCTGAAATTCCGCAGATGTACAAGGACCATTACTATAGAATATTCATAGCGTTTGTTATCACAATATTTACGATTTAATGTTACGTAATCACCAGCTAATAATTTTTTGATAAAATCAAAATCCCAATTTTGAAGATTGAATTCCTCAAAAACTATACACCGATGAGTACAATTGAATAAATCAAGTTAGCGAGGATAGGTAAGATTAATGATAAGTACCCCTCAAGTTAAGATGGGTATTTATAATTCAATAAATAAAGTTTAGCGAGGATGGGTAAGATTCTTGAAAAACTCATCCTCAAGAAAATTCACAATCTCCTTGAAAACTCTGAATTATACCTAACCATCAGTTCGGCTTTCGAAGCCTACATTCCACCATTCACCAATGCCATCGCGTTGTAGTCGTCGTCGTTTCCTCTCTTGAGCGAAAACAGTATTGCTCTTGGGCTTTCTTAGATATGGCGCAAGCATTGAATAGGGTGTGGCATCAGGGTTTGCAATTTGTACCTTAAAGAAAAACTGGCAAACGTACTTTAACCTAGAGGTCCTTAAAAAACTTCGAAAAAGAGTGATGCGTGTGAGACAAAACATCAAGAACAAATCTTGTCTCTTGTCACACAGCAATTTCAATTACCGAGATTTTGGCCAATAAAAACATTTGTGTGGCTCCTCAACCTCATTATTCGCCCGACGAATGTCCTTGAGACTTTTCCCCTTCACAAAATTGAAAAACTGCCTAAAGGCACGTCATTTTGGCAGAATCGAAAACATTCAAAAGTATGTAATCGGATATTCATAATTCTGACTTCCAGCACTGCTATGAAGATTGGAAAAACTGTCTCCAGTGGTATGTGGCTGCTGAAGGTTGTGACTTTGAAGGAGACAACATTGAATTGTAATTTTATTCAAACAAAAAAAATTTTAAAAAAATCAGTTTCACTACTCAATCTACGCACATACCCAAAACTCAGTGGGGTATGTAAAGGTGAGGTTATAGTTTACAACTTTTCAGCGTTAAGTCTACAGGTATCTACCGTTTCTAAGATAGTTTCAAAATCTAGATAAATTACAACTGGAACTCGTTGGATATAGCATCCGTGTTCAAATTCACATAAGGTTTTTTTTATTGGCAACTCCACCCGAGAAGGTTCTTGTATGCTACATAATTGCCTATGCCCTGATAGCGTGATTCACCACTGTACTGTTTATCAAAATGAGTGAAACATCTTTTGCATATAAATTTTGAATTGTGATGATTTGAGATTTGCCTACCAACAAGTCTAATAAATTTTTTTATATAGATATAGTGATAATTATTTTCAGAGTTCAATAGTAATATTATCATGATGGTCATCTAATTCTACACTAACTACTTTAAGATGATACAATTGTTCATTTTCATCCAAACCAAAAATATTGATGGAAATGTTATTAATGGATTCAATTTTTTTTCACATCTCTAAGATGTGTTGGATAGTTATTATATGTGAAATCATACTTAGTTTGTAACGCTTTATGTTTACGTGGACTCCATCAATAAGTTTAGCGAGGATGGCGAATACAAAGCATCTATTATCATTAATTTTCGCATGTATACAAGCTTTGTAATTTTCAATAGATTTTAGTAACGGTATAAAAGTTGAAACTCTTAATGGGTTGTGTATACTTACTCGCACCCTTAATTCATCGATTGATATTAGCGATACTCTTTGACATAGCTGCTTCCTCCAACTCCATCCTAATTTACAAAAGTCTTTGTCCAGAAGGGGGTTGAGTCATTTTCTCAGTAAACTGCTCTGTTACGGATTTTCAATGCTTTAACTACTTCTTCCCCATGCAGATTTTGGAACGTGCAATCTACCCAGAGGTTGAATTTAATAGATGAGTGTTCCATTACAGCTTTTTTGATGATATCTACTACTTTAGAACGGGGGTATTCTGTAAAGATGTTGTTAAATCCATACAGTACGTGAGCGTACAAAAAATGATGCAAGATGGCTACTGAATGCTGTCTCATATGGTGTGATACTATTTGATCCTGATTTTAACGCTAAGAGTTCCTTCGTAGAAGATTCCCCCCCCAATTTAATTCTTTATATTGTAGGAACTACATTGTATATTGTAGGGACTGAAAAGATTTAATTAATCCTTGATACATTAATTATTATTTCATTCCCAACAATAGAAACTCGAAAGACATAATTGTTCAGATTTTGCTGCTATTCTTAATTTTTTATTTTAATCTTTCTGTGATTTAAATCTGTATCATTAATTTCTTCACAATTTTGAATTCACTAATAATTTTGAATAGTCTTTCTGGCAGGTTTCATAGTTATATTTAAATTTGGCGCTATAAAAAAAATTATGCTAATGTTTTTTAATGCTTTATTTAGGTTTTTTTTTTTTTCGGAAGGACGGATGATAAAAAGCTTCATACGGATGATTCATACGAATGACGCTTTTTATCCTTTCTTAAAATTTTCTATTGTTGGGAAGAAAATATCTTCATGTGCATAATCAGAAACATAAAAATGATTATGTAATAAAAAACAAAATGATCCCCAGAATGTAAATTTCAAAAATGACCGCCAGGTTATAGCACTTACTGGTAAATGTAAAATAAAAACAAGCAAAATGTTGCAGCGCCTGCTCTAGCGGTTATGTAGCCCCGGACAAAAAGACAAATTGCCGCCTCTTAAGACTATATACACTACCGATCAGAAGTTTGGGTGGGATCAGTTAAAAAAGTGGGCCTTGAACTACTTCTCTATAGTCGATCAGGTCCAATTGAAATTCTTAAAGTTGCTCTTAAATCTGCCATGAAGAGTCCCCAGCAGTTTCGTTCGCTGGAAGTTGAATGATGGCCAATGAAAACCAATATTTTTAATAAATCTATAAGATTCTATCTGAAGATTTTATCGATGTAAAGCAGCTCACTCTGAAGATATGCTATAGAAGACTTGTGAAGCTTTTGGATGTTTCTTACATTCTTTTTGTGAGAGAAATGCTTTATTCTATAGGAACGCAGGACATGTGGGAGGCGCAGCAAGCGGTCGAGCTCTCTAATAACTTAAAAGACCTTTCTCTAAACTGACGTCAATGAAGAACTCAACTATTCATATAACATCCACTATAGATTGATATGTCCCTTGGTAAATATTAGGTGCAATATCATTAAACCAGATTGATAGCTCAAATTAGTAGCGTGATCGTCACCCCATGATTTTTTATAATGGAATAGCCCATTTATTTGATCCTAAAAGAGTTGCTTTACTCGTGCGGAGGGCAAAAATGATAATATTATGCACTTTATTTTGGAATGCCCTTAGTATAAATGCTTGAGAAGGAGATTGTTAAATAGGTAAATACCTGTTAAATAGGGAAATCCCTTCACATAGTTCTTATGTTTTTGCTAACTTACTAGATATAAAATAAAGAAAAGGTTAATCGCTTATTTTATTTTATCTCTGTGGCTTTGGAGGAAAGATATACATAGGTTTGTAAGGTATTATTTAAATACCTACGAGGAGATCCCTCAAACTCCTTCCCTAAAATAATTTGTATAAATGATAAAGTCTAATAATCATTGTAACTATCTACTTTATTAATCAAGTATTTAATATAATTTTATTACTTTGAAGATTAAGCTGTAATGTCTCTTCTTGTAATGTTTGTATTTTTTGTCCAGCTTTCAGCAGAGATCAATCTCTTGCTATAGAAATTAGCCCGTAAATTTTATTGACAAAATTTAGATAAAAATTCTTGAACTGTATGTTGGTAGTTACATATAAATGCTTATAAAAATAATTACCATACAGGATGGATTTCTATTTGAAACTATCCTTCAATAGTCATAAATTTCTCATTTTAACATTGTATCTAAGTTATTACATACGATAATATTAATATTCGCAGCCCTCTATAGCTTCTAGCTGTAAAACAAATGTAAAAAAAAAATCTAAACCCTCACCTGAAAAAGAAAGGAGAGAAAAATATCATATCAAACATTATTTCAGAAAAATATCTTGGCAAATAATATGCCAAGAATTATCTTAATAGCTTGCACAAGAAATATAATGTAGAAAAAAGATAAATAAATATTTCAATTTTATTAATATAATTAATACATTCATTTATTTCTAGTTTAAAAATGAATTGTACGCTTCTTTTTTCTTCAATTATAATGTACATCTAAGTAATTTTTTCAGTTTTTGTGATTTTCTCCATAAAAACACTGACGAATTTTATTATATTCTACTATAAAGTTTGTCGATTACAATTTTGAAAACTGGAATAAGAGAAACTTGTGTGAGTGTTTCACACCAGAATTTTTTTTTTGTTTTCTAATTAATAAAGTAACTAAAATTGGTATATTTGTAGTTATAAAAATGGCCACCAGATAACAACACCTACTAAGAAATCAATTTTATTTATGGTTATATAGTTTGTCAATAGGTGTCGCTACTTCTAAAGATTTTACTTGCTATTTGCCGTTCCTTCATAAAGGCGCATTTACTCCTGAGACATTTTTTACATCAGAGGATGGCGCTGTGATCGGGTGGCGAATTTTGGAACTACATAATGTATATCTAAAAGCTTATGCTTTCTAGCGGCAATTATTTGAACTACTACAAATTCTAGATTCAGTAAGTGCTGTTACCTGGCGGTTAATTCAGAAACGTTAATTTTATTTGTTTTTAACTATTTTCTTTTTTTTATTTCAACTAAAATGTAAAGTTTGTGTTTTTGTTTGTTTTATAAGAATAGTCCTAATATTTTAGTATAAACTTCATCTACAACAATTACATTCTTAAAGCAGTGAGAAAAAAAAAAAATTATATTTGTTCCCTAGCTGTATCTTTTTTTTGTGTCTTTTATTAATTATTCAATTATTTGTTAAAGAAAGCTAATGTGACTCTAAAATTAATTAAGTTATTTTCTCTCTTATTAATTTGCATTTATTTATTTAATACTGACTTAAACTATTCTTCCAAATAATTGTGAAGGGGGTTCTACCCTGAGACTAATTGTTCTGCAAATTGCCGACACAAACATTGCTACTGGATTGATAGAGAGCTTGCTATCACACAATGCAATCTTACTTTAGGAAAATAGTATAATCCTCACCTCCTTTATTTATCTGTAATACATGTCCACTAACCGTGTATTTGCAAATGAGTAATACAATAAAGAAATGAAGGGTGATTGTTTTATTCCAGATTTCTTTTTCCTAAATCGCGGCACTAAACTAAATAAATTTAGCGTTGTCAAATCTAAACTATGAGGCAAAATGCAGGCATTCGCAGAGCATAATTTTGATTAGGAACATAATTTTTTTCTTGTACAACCTTTATTTGAATCTTATTTTCGCATTATTTGTTTTCTGAAAAGTTTTATTCGGGACTTCATCAGTCATCGGTTATTTTAGTGGTACTTTAGAGAAAAGCATATTGCTATGTTCCCCTAGAAAAATGTGACAAATAAAAGTGTTAAGAATTTATGTGTAGATAGTATTCAATGTTTAAAGAAAATCGTTGCAGCGAATTTCAAGAAAATCCCAAAAAAAAGTGAAAAAAAAAATTCAATAAATTCGCACTGTCGGATGGATTTTGCCGTCTGTACAATCCAAAAAGTAAATTCTGGCAAATTGAATTAATTGTTCTTAATTTGTAAAGTTTAGTTCAGGTAAAAATACTCCGTCAGATAACAGATGCTCCATTCTATGTCTCTAATCCACCCTCCAAAACGGTCTCAAAATCCCATATGTATCTGATGCTGTCAAAACTAAATATAAAAAATTCTATGATTCTCTTACCTTTAACTCTAGTACACTTGTTCAAAATGTCGCCTCCACAACTATACCAGATAATCCCGTCGACTGGAGCCGCTGTTGGCCCCGTGATCACCTCCAGCAATAGGAAGTAATTCCTGTGAGAGTGTTACTGCTGGATCGCTTCTTTCCTCCAGTTAATCACGTCATTCATCATCACACATTATCATATTCACTTATTATATTTATTTATGGAGACTGTGAATTTCCAATTAAATTAAAAATAAAAAAAACAACCAAATATTGCGCAACATTGTCTCGTATTGCCCATTTCAAATGAGAGACCAATGTTCTGTGATTTAGTGCCAAAAAAGGTGTCTATAGACACGAATTTGACTCCCGATTGTATCTAGACATTGTCTACATACAGAAATCGCTCGACTTTGTATCCAAGTGTGGACAAGCCCTAACATCACTTTGTTTATAAATTTTTACTTTTTTTTTGGCATAAAACATGCACTATGTGACCTAATTTACCGCACTGAAAACACTTCCACGCCTTTGCTGGATTTTGAAGACGATGCTTGACCTCACACTGAAGACATCATTTTAGATTGTCTGGTGCTCGATGGCTGACTGGCTCTTGCTGATGAAACGACTCTGCTAGTTTTTGACATGACTTACTACTCTTATTACTGACCTACGATTTATGTTGCCTTGAGGTTGATTTATTTCTTGCTTCTTCTCAAACTTTTTCACGGTATAACATAACAACACCTCTATGTAAGACTTCTTGTGACCTTTCTACCGTTTCAAATTTTTGAACTACTTTGATAGTATCTTCCCAATTTAAATTATCCGGTTGCGATAACAGCTTTCTTAACAACTGTGGATTATTAATTCTTGAAATTAATCTATCTCAACACTTAAATTCCCATCGAAAGGCTTGAATTTTAATTTTAATAAATTATAGTTTTTGGTAAATCGCTCTCTATACTTCCAATTATCCAACAGTTCTTTTCGGCCTTATTCATGTTGTTATTGAGAGTTGTTATTAACAATTTATTTTTTCACTTGTCACGGTAACTCTCAACACTGTGTAATTGTTTCTCTGAGGATCATCTATATCTAAGTAAAAAAGAATTTCATTTACCTGTTGATCCAGAGCAAAAATGTATTCAGCTTTAACTATGAATTTCCTAAATTCTTAATTTAAATTAATCCTTTATTCCTTAAAACTTCCCCCAGATAGTTTGGCTGTCTGTAAAAATCCTTCTCAGATAAGTCCTTTCTTTGTATAATTGCCCTTGAGAGAAGCATTCGTTTTCTAAATTCAAACCGCACGCTTGCAAAGTTCATCCTTGCGCTTTATTGATAGTCATAGTGAACGCAAGACGTATTGGAAATTGAAGCCGTTTGAACTCGAACGGCATATCTGTCAGAATGAGTAATATTCGTGGAAGTAGTACGTCTTCACCTTTATGAGGTCCAATGAGAATTGTTGTTTCAATTAGATTATTCATCAATTTTTTAACTACTAATCGTGTACCATTGCATAACTTGGTTGATTGATGTTTCGGAGTAATATAATTGGCACTCCAGATTTCAAATTAGAATGTGAGGAGCTAATCCGGGAACATCGAGTGAATTAAGAAATTCCATTGGAAACTTCACATTGGTCCCTCACAGAGTCAGTGGATTTGTATGTCACTGTTTCACCTGTGATTCTGTTTAGAATGATGTTGTTCATATCGTAGATCTGTAGATAATGTGAAAACACGTGCGATTAGATAAATACCGTCACCTACTACATGTCCTAAAGACCTCCAGGTCTTTTAAATTATTTGTCGCCATATTAATAATCTTGCTGAAAATCTCCTAGGAAACATTCTATATTGCAATGCACTCCCAGTCAAGGAAGCAATTATTAATTGTTTTAACTAAAAGAAGCCTAAGTTAACAAAATATCTCTTTCTTCTGTGTCTACTAAATTGGAATTTTCATGAATTTTTAATAGCCCATAAATTAAATTATGGAGACCATATATATTGGCGAGAATACATTGGCATCGCTAGGTATATTAAACAAACTTATAAACCTATTGTCTCCGGTTGTTAGAACAGTTTCAAGAAATTCATTGTAAACATAAAACTTGTTCATTAGCTTTAAAGTATAAATAACTAATCGAATGTCTAAAAATTTATACATTGCGAGGGACACCTGGAAAATCATTGGCTACTTCTCCTACAAATTTAGTGTCTAAGGTTTTACAATCATTGATTTGATTTACTAAATGGTGATTGTATGCAATATACGTCACTCCTTTATTGGAGTGGTAAACACCGTTTACATTTTTAGTATCAATACCGAGTAAAGTTTGTTCATCAGATTCTGTAATTAATTTAAGGATTAAGGATAATTTATTATATCATTTTTTTCAAATACAAATACCATAACACTTCCGTTAGGTGTTGATATACAATAAATTGTATAAATAGTAAAAAACTTAACAATTTTCTTATAAGTAATGCATTTGAAGTATCTTTCTTTTCCTTTATTGATTCCTGTAATGGTATATTCCACACCATATTTCCAAAAAAAGTAAATATTTTTTTATTTATAATGCAGTGTCTACTTTGTTTTGAATAGTACATACATTGAATATAATGTCCCTCTTGTATTCTAATGCCCGATTGTAAGATGCTGTTTGGTTTACCATATAAAAATTGTATTCACTCAATATTATCACAGGATAGACTTATTTTATCAATTGACATTTAATCATCGGATTCCAGAAGTGTATAGCCTTTACACCATAGTTCGGAATCATCTAGATGTATTTCTACAGAATGTTTGGGGAAAAATAATTGCGGGAGATCTCGAGGAGCGGTCAATAAAAATTACATTTTTTTTAAAACTTTTCCAACGTTTTGACAAATTTATTGTCTTCTTCAGGGATCTGTACAACAATAAGTAATAATAATAATAATTAGAGTATATAAATAATAATAATAATAAAGAAATAGTGCTGAGACAATTATTAAATAACAGAAAAACAAAAACAAAAATTTTAATTTCTTACAAAATTAAAAAAAATGTTAATCTCAGTACATTCAGTGCTGAAATGTACATCTCAGTAGTATAAATATGACTTATTTTGCAGATTCTCATTTTAACCTCTATACTTTGAACTTACTTACTAGTAAATAAATCTATTTTAAAAGGTGTTTGCAATTATAATTTCCATAATTGGCGCAATAGGTAGGACAGCGAAAGCGTAAACCATGTCGAAATTTGGATAGCAATTAATTCGTTAATAAAGCTAAATACTGTCGAAGTTGTGAAGCAAATAAATTCGTTAACACAGCGTTAAAGTCGTTTTCAAACATTTATTTCGGAGGTCAAGTATTCACTTATCAACCAACGACTTTAAAGGAAGTTCCATTGAACAGAGCCGCTAGATGCAGAGCCAGTCGAAGGAATCCTGAATTCAGCAACAGAGTTTAGAAATCACAACATCTAGCCCGCAGAGTGAGTGCCAGAGAACCCACCATATCAACAAACCCGCAGAGCCAGAGCCAAAATTTCAGATGAAAATTACAGCCCACTCCCGCAGTAGTTGGTGTAATTTTATTGAAATAACAAATTGTTAAAAGAATAAATTGAAATTTTTATAATTTTAATTGAAACTGAATTATAAATAAATAATGTAGTTGATAAGTGATAAAATCGACTCGATCGAGGAGGCTAGGGAGGTAATAATGTAATATACTTACATTATTAATCTGTTATATTGTGTATTGCTCAATCCTTAATTGCGTTTTAAAAATATAATAAATATTTTTCTTTCTTAATTATTCATGCCTTTGAGTTTCATTTTTATCAAAAGTATTTCCTCCAGTACCCACAATAAATATTGTATTTAATAAATTGAAAGAAGTTTAAATTTAAATTGAATTTAATAAATTGATATTGAAAAAATCTAATTTGAAATAAATTAAAAGAATTAAAATTTTAACTGCAACTTCATATTGCATGTTTTAATATTCAAGTAAACTTCAAGAAATTTAATATTAAGATATATTAATAGAAATTTAATATTAAAATTAAGATATGAATAAGATTCTAAGATAGTATTAAACATTCCATTTAACTACAAGACCAATTATCGAGTAAGGATCTACTTCATTTTGACAAATTTAAATTAAATTATATCTAATACTTAATAGAAACTAATAACTGAATCAATCCCTACATATGATGGAACGCCCAAAGCACTAACACAATTCATCATAAGCGTAGACGAAATTCACACTATATAAATAATATAAACCCAGAATTTACCCCACTACTGATACAGATAGCATTTATAAACACAAAAAACTAAATAATCGGTTTAACTAAAGAAACTTGAAAACGATTTTCAATACTTACAAAATAATTCGGAAGCCAATATACTTATTAAACAAATTAGACTTCCAAATACCATCATTACGTTTTCCTGGAACACAGTTTCCAAGACAAACAGTCACAATTAGACCCAATACAACTCAAAAATCCCAAAATCATAAAACCAAATGAGGACAAATTTACCCCTTAAACTAACACCTACGTCTACTTAAACTAGAGAACCAAGTAACTTCCAAATTCAAATATCTATTCAAATGACTCCCCCACATTACACAAGTTAGACAACCGAATAACTACTTCTCTCAACAAAAAATGCCCATATGTACACAAGGTCAAACACGAGATTAAAACAACGGACGAGATTCCAATTTATACCAAACCATATACATACCCCGAGTGTTACAAAAAAGAAATTAGCAAACAAGTTACCCAGTTACTTAAAGAGATATAATCCAAGAATCACATGCACCTTCCCCATGGATCATACCAAAGAACTAGGCGCTTCGGGTTAAAAGAAATTTAGAATGGTCATTAACTGAAAACTTCACTACGCACATACACAAATATGTATGCATTGGATGTGATGTTCAGATATAACGAACTGTTCGCTATAATCGATATATTGCTTACAGTGAATACCGCTTATAACGAACAAAATTTGACATTCCCCTAAAGTTCGCTATAACCGATTTATATTGTTTCATTTGTAAAGTTGGGTCATGAGGGATGTGAATTCTGCGAACATTTCAAACAGCGAGGAACCTGACCACAACTGCCAAGAATGGAAAACTCACATTAACAGAGCATCCATTGTAAGAGATTTGTATCAGGAAGATAAGAATATAGAACCAAAGAACGACAAAATTGCATACAGCATTACTTGCAGAAAGTTATAATGCCCCCAAGAGATTGGACATGTTTAAAAATGTTATTTTTGCACAAAAACGTTTGCCACTCTAGATTCAAAAAGTATATCAAAAATGGTCTGAGTTCTCTGGCATGAAACTATAAGAGGCAGAAAAAAAAGACATTGTAAATGTAGTATTGAAGTTCCTGTACACTAGTGAAGCACGAAAGGTCAAGAAAGTTATATTATGGATGGACAACTGCACCACAAAAAAAAAAACTGGACAATGTTTACATTTTTTGTCTACGTCATAAACTCAAAAGTTTTAGGTGGTAAATAGTATTGTACAGTGTACATATATTATTTATTTATTTTCCAAAAAAACGGAAAATGATAAATTAATTATATTACAATGGAATGCCAGGTCTGCCATTGCAAATAAAGGAAGTCTGGAAATTTGTCTATACAAAGAAAAAGTTAATATAGCTTTATTGAGCGAAACTAGGTTTAAACCTAATTCTGTTGTAAAATTTACTGGTTATAACATAGTGAGAAATGACAGCATTGACAGCAATATTGATAAATAATAAAGTAGGTTTTACTGAAATTAAAAATTGATATAAAATAAATGAATTGATGGCCGTGGGAATCTCTGTACCAGCTTTTCAAAATAAAAGAAAATTATCAGTAATATCTATATATAATAGTCCAAACAACAGTGTCAGTTATGCAGAATGGGATAAGTTTATCAAAAGTATTCCCCCTACTTTTATACTTGGAGGCGACTTTAAGGTACACAACCAAGTTTTTGGATCTACCTTTACAGTGGCCAAAGGCCGCTCTTTATTGGAAATAATACATGATAATAATTTGATCTATTTATACACTGGGTTCCAACTTTAGTTAAAAATATAAATCAATTAACGCATCAGCCATAGACATAACTATTCGCTCTCCATTGCTGGCCCCTTTATTTGATTGGTCTCTCCTAGATGATTTCATGGGTTCAATCATATACCGATAATTATTGAATCAAGGAATAAAATAATAAGTACTATTAGTAGACAGAACTTGCGTAAATGGAATATTAAAAAAGCAGACTGGGATTCTTTTAGACAAAGTATGAATGAAAATATAAATACAATTAATAGCTATAGACTTCATCTCTGCCCTGATATCAGCTAATGAAAATTCAATTCCAAAATACCAAAGTTAATGGGAGTAAATGTTATAACTGGTGGAATGAGAATGTAAAAAGGCAATAGATAAAAGAATACTAACCTTTAAACAAACAGTATGTGCAGAATCCTAATTATGTAATTTGTTTAAAATATAAACAACAAACGGCTCTAACTAAATTAATAATAAAAAATTGTGAAAAAGCTTATTGGAGAGAATTTTGCAGGAAATTAAATAAGAGCACATTAATTGGTGATATATGGAGAAATTTTAAATTATTAACAAAACCAGAAAATAGTAATACACCGTTAGTTCAGGGCGACTGGTACGTGATTTCATAAATAAATTAGCACCCCCTTTCGTTCAAAACAAAATGGAATCTCAAAATGAAGATTTTAATAAATTAATAACGAGCCTTGTCATATACATACTAGTGCAACCTTTTACTGTAAATGAATTAAATAAGGATATTAAGCAACATTCAAATACAGCCTCGGGGTGGATAATATACACTACCCTATAATAAAAATCTTCCAGCCCCCGGAAATTAGTATTATTAAAATTGTACAATGATATGTGGACGAGAGGGGAATTTCCAAGCGAATGGAAAAATTATTTAATTACTCCTATATTGAAACCCAATAAAAATGGACAGTTGGGTAAATCTTATCACCCCATAGCACTTTCCTCGTGTATAATGAAAACATTCGAAAGAATTGGCGTTTAGACTAGATTGGTGGCTAGAGCATAATAAATTGTTACCAGAGAGCCAGTTTGGGTTTAGAAAAAGTAAATCTGTACATGACTGTCTAGCTACAGATATTTATTTAGGGTTTACTGCAAATAAAGTAACTTTAGCTGTGTTCTTAGATTTTACTTTTGCCTATGATAACGTAGAACTTCCCATTAACTTTGGAATTTTGGAATTGAATTTTCATTAGCTGATTTCAGGCTAGTTGAATTTTGGCTGAAAAAATGAAAATTCAAATCTTTCCTAGCAAATTTATAAAAAATATTATTGATTTAATTTCAAACAGAAACATATACGTAAAATTAAACGACACAGTAGAAGGGCCACTATTAACATCAATTGAACTGCCTCAAGGGAGCATTTTGACCTCATATTATATGCCGTATATGTTAAAGATTTAGAAAATATTATGGAAAACGTAAAACTGCTACAGTAAGCAGACGAGGTTTGCATCTATGTAACAAAGAAATTATTGAAGACAAGAACTTTAAAACAGTTGTAAGAAAATTTTATCCTTGGACGATTAAAAACGGTTTATCCATTTCTGAAACAAAATCAAGTTTGATAACGTTTACGAGGAAAAGGAGGTTAAATATCTCCAATGAGCTATATCTAAGCGGCTGTAAGTTTCCTTGTAAAACACCAGTTAAATTTCTAGGCTTAATAATGGACAAAACTCTAACCTGGAAAATTCATGTTAAAAATATAGAAGCCAAAATTTGAAAATACATGAACATTTTAAGAGCCGTATGTCATAAATTTGGGCGCGGATCCAGACATTTCTTTATTGTATTACAGAGCCACCATAAGGGCGATATTAGATTTTGGCTGTTACCTATAACGCCAAGCCAAAAAGACAGTTTTGCGGCCATTAGAAATATTAATACAAAATAAGTGTCTGAGGCTATGCTTGGGATCTTATATTATATATTACATATATTTTATATGCAGAAGCTTGTAAAACCTCAATAAGGCATAGAATGCAGCTTATGTCTGATAGATACGTAATAAAATTAATGAGCAGAAATCGCAAGTTATATACTCAAATTAGCGTATTAAATGAAAAAGTATTGACCCACTCCTTTTGGAAAAATAAAGATGCTCCTATTTTTACTGACACTTTCATGTATACTTCACAATTCAGAGAATTCGTATATTCAAGCGACACACTTCCTCTATATTCTACTGAGTATAAATATATTTGCTGTAATATTAATACTCACAAATCCGTGGATCTCAGAGCAATACCAAAAATGTAGGAATTCTGTGTTCGAGATATATATATGGAACAAAATTGGCCACAAAATTATAGAATATTTACTGATGGTTCCAAGTTGGATGATAAAGTAGGGTGTGCCTTTTATGACCCCCAACTGAAATTTTGTGAATTAGCGCTGCTAAACCAATATGCCTCTATCTATAGATACTGCAGAAACAGTAGCTATTATAATGGCTCTTAAGTACATTCTTAAACTGTATAATAGTAAATAATATATAATATTGAGTGGCAGCCAAAGTACTAAATAAACTAACCAATTTGAGTAAATCTCCTAACTTGGACCATCTATTTATAGAAATACTGCAGTTAATGGCTCTTTTAAAGTAAAGGGGAATATCTGTGGTTTTTGTCTGGATTAGAGGACATTGCGGTGTTAAAGATATTGAAATCGTGGACATGATAGCTAATGAAGTGACTAAAAGTGGAGTGGCCGCAAGTATAAAATTAAACCCCTCCCAATTTAAAAACCACATTACTAATAGAATGGTCAATATCTGGCAATTAGAATGCGAAACCAATTCAAAAGAAAAATTTTACAGAATGATGATTACGAAATTACCCAGACAACCATGGTTCAAAGGACTGGGTCTGAACAAATATACAATTATGACGATTAATAGACTCAGATCGAACCATGTCATCTGTGGTAAATACTTACATAAAATTAATATCAGGCCCTCCCCAAATTGTAGTGTGTGTAATAAGCCTGATGACTTTAGACATATAACAATGGAATGCCCTAAGTTTAATGATAAAAGAGATTTAATTTTTAGAACTTTATACAAATATTTGGAGGCCTCTTTCCGTTATGAAGATATTATATTTTCTAATAATGCTATGTGTTGAGTGAATTAATAGAACTGGCTAAACAATATTATTGTGGATACTAAGAATATCTCTTTGTATGCTTGAGTATGAAAGGCGAATGAATGCGATCAGGGTTACGTATTACGGGATTGGTTGGAATATCGAGTACACCATCCCATTTGTACATAGTATGTATACATTTTTTGTACATAGAGTAAGTTTATTTTAGGTCTATTAAGTATATAGGGGTGCGAGGAATATCGAGTACTCCACCCCACCGTGTAAATGTTGGTCTCGTAATTAGTATGAATGAGTCGCGTTAGGCTTTAGAGCTAATTGTAAGAATATATTTATTGGCGTGTTTGTATTTATTTGCACGAATGGAGTAGGTTAGATCTGCGAATGAATGTTTGAGACATTAAGTATGTCGTAAGATCTATAACGCATAAGCATATATGGCTGAATGATAACGAGTCAATGCCAGAGAAAAAAAAAGAGAATGAAAGCACAAATATGGCGGAAAATAGAAAGTATAAAAACTTCCTGCTCTCTTAGTGCCCGTCAGAAGTTTATTCTGTGATACCAAATCCCATACATCGTTGTCCCTGTCCAGCACGATCATTAAGAAATGTCTAATCAATTAGAAAAATATGTTATAGAAAATAAATTTATTAATATATTAATAATTTACATTAACAAATACAATATAGAATTGTTCCTATGATGAAAGTGTAAGTAAAAACAGTAGAAATAAGAGGGGGGAAGATTTGAAGTAAAAACAAATATAATTTAAGCTTATTACTAAACTTTTGTCACAGTTAAAATATTATATAACTAATATTACTTTTTTTTGAAGATAATCAAGTATTCTAAATTATATTTGCTAACTTCTAAAATTTTTGACTTTTTTAGCTGCACTGCTAGACGTTACAAATTGCCCGGGAGAGGTTATATATGTTCTACAATTTAAAGTCGTACATAAGATTTTGTGAAGCTCCGCAAATAGATGAATAGTTTCTTAGAAATGGATTCAGTTATTTCAGGTATAATACAATTATTTTGTTTCCATTAAATAGATATGTTTTATAATGATTTTTTTTCTTCTTCTAGTGTGAGCAAATCAAGATTCCAAACTCGGCAGAGTGCATAAACTGAATTGGCTCTGTGCAAGTCTTGTATCACACTTTTTTGACAAAACATCCTGATGACGGGCGAACGTCCAAAACTTGTCGATGGTCACAAAAAGAAGACAGCTATCATGGAAAATATGATTTTTAGTGTTCAGGTTAGACTCTTTTAGTTTATTTGTTATAAAAAAATTAAAATAATATCGAGGAATAAGCCATTAATTTTATCACTAATACCAGATGCACTACTAAGCTTATGAAGCATTATAAAAATTAGTAAGTTTAAGGTAAATAATACTATACTCAAGCACATTTTCGAAACCTGTAAGTACCAAAACAACTTGTTAACATGCAAGAAGTTCTTTAATTAATTATTAAATACTAAATGTAATCTCAGGAATGACTTATTTCTTTTGAAGTCATATCAGAATTCAATTTGTATAAGCTAATTGCGCCTTATATTAGTGATTTAACCAACTTTATTTATTTTTCGTTTCAGTAATATTGAAATTTCGGTAGTGTTAAAGATTTGACTAAAGTGCTGTGGTATTCTAGACTGTGCGCTTGGAACTACATAGTGAATGTTGAAAATGACACTATTCTGTTTTTACCGAAAGACTTGCCTTTCATAAATTTCAAAGTAAATCGTGAAACCTTGACAAACATATCCACTCAAACAACTTCAAGAGATGTTAATGCTACTTGCTGTTATACTTTCATGGTTTGGCGGATAACAGGCAACTCGTGTGGAATTGACACCACGCTTTGTCTAGAATTTCTAGTCAAATATACACTATTCGGTAAATTACTTCATAAATTACATCATAATCAGTAAATTCTGTTATGTAATAAAGCACACCTGGGCTTTCACGATGTGCTTCTAACCATGCCTCCAGTGAGACAAGAAAATTTTGTAGTAGTTTCTGAATATTATTGGCTGATTATTAATAATTCATTAGAGTGTATTAAATTGTATGAACCTCATTTAGCAGCCAGTTAGTATTTTTGTTTTTAATTAATAATTCTACATTATTTATTATTTTTTACCTAACGTTTGAACACTTCGCGTGTTCTTCTCAAGGGTTATATAATTGAATATTATGTATAGTAGTGAAAATTTCCTTTTTTAGCTTCAGAGTCTTCTTTGAAGATCTATTTTTGGTTCTTTTGGTTCTGCCATGTTGATTAATTAGTAGTTTCCGAATATTATTGGCTGATTATTAATAATTGATTAGAGTGTATTAAATTGTATGAACGTCATTTAACAGCCAGTTGTATTTTTATTTTTAATTAAGAATTCTACATTATTTATTATTTTTTACCCAACGTTTCAACACTTCGCGTTTCAGTTTCACACTATTCTGTTTTTACGGAAAGACTTGCCTTTCATAAATTTCAAAGTAAATCGTGAACTCTTGACAAAAATATCCACTCAAACAACTTCAAGAGATGTTAATGTACTTTGCTGTTATACTTTGGTGGTTTTGCGGATAAAGGCAACTCGTGTGTAATTGACACCACGCTTTGTCTAGAATTTCTAGTCAAATATACACTTTTCGATAAATTACTTCATAAATTACATCATAATCAGTAAATTCTGTTTTGTAATAAAGCACACCTGGGCTTTCACGATGTGCTTCTAACCATGCCCCCAATGAGCTAAGAAAATTTTGTTTTTCTGTGTTTATTTTTCGTTCACAAATAGGGCGTGTGAAGATGAACACGAAGCATTAAAGTTTTAAAGCCATTCAATTCTATGTATCATACTTTAGCTCCTACCGACCTAATTAACTGCTACCGGTCCCACTGTGTAACGATACTCAGCGCAGATTGCTTCTTTATTGGTTCGCTCAATAACCCGTGGACATATTCTCTTCCATTTGTTTTGTTCCATATGAGCAAGAATTTATGGATATTGTTTTAAAGGAGGGGCAATGATTCAGAAGATGAAAGAAATAATTTACTGCAATCATAATATTTCTGATTTGATATGGACACTTGTCTGACCAGATTATTAACGTTTCTGTACTTTTAAAACTTTTGCCAATTTGAGTAAGGTTGATGATATTCCATTGCCACCTTTGCCAGCAATGGATTCGTTCCAGACCATGCACTAAGCTTTTTTTTCTGTTGGATGGTGAGATTTAAGGTCCAGCGTTTTAAGAAATAAAAGCATTTCGCATTAGATAGATAGGGTGAGGATAAGTAATTTTGCCAATTTAGCATAACTACTTTAGTTTTTTCTGAAGGATTTACTTAGTTACTTTTCTTGTTATTGTTTTGGACACCAGCATCTTCTAAGGGACAGTCAATTTTCTTCTGAATGTCTGCTCGTTCCTTCTCTAACTGGCTTTCTTGTAACGTCATAATCAAACTATGGGACATACCATATTGAACGGTATTTCAGACATTAAATTGAACTCCTAATTTGAAAATATGTCGATATAGCCATGATTTGGCTATCCCATTTTCTTCAACAGTTTTTTGTTCACATTTGATTTTGTACAGATTGTCTATGTCAGGTTCGCGTTTTTTTGTTTATTATGACCATAATGACTTCCATATATTGGGAATGACTGAATATGAGTAAAAACTCGTTCTTTAACCTCTTTTGGCACCTTATTTTTCGGTATGTGCTTTCCTCGCATGTCCCAGAATGTAGAACCGCCTGTTACTGTTTTCTTAATGTATTCTTAACAACGGTCTCAGTGATGTCTAATGCTTAAAAAAAAAAAAAGAAAAGAAATTTACAAACCTCTATAATTTTACCATTAACCACAAAACTGTAATGTATCAATTATAATATTCTCTGGTCATTTCTTGTACCATTTACAGGCCTTTTACGTTTAATTGGTGTACTTTTCACTCTGGAAAGTACAAACTGCCGTTTGAGGTTCTAGGACTTACATTTATTCCAATAATTATTGAATACTTGTACTCACTCAAAATCATTCATTTTATAGTTGCCTTTTCTTATAAAAAATCGGCCGCAACCGGGGTCAGCACAATCGACACACGACCATCGATATCTTAAAAAAAATTATTATCAATGTCAGGAATCGATGTTTTTTTTGCATAAAAAAGCATCCACTTTTTTAAACAGATATACCATATTTTCATTAAAATGTTGGTTCTTTGTTGGCCATTGGTTTCTCAGTAGGTGATATTTATTGGCTTATCGGCCTATGAATTGGGGGTTGACAAAACAATAAAGAGAACACTAATGTATGTTTTTAAATAAATGTTTTCCTTTGTTAATTCCCTTTTAGATGGTAAATCATGTTCATCAGAACATCGGGTGATACAAACAAAACAATCAATTAGTGTTTTTTGCTTGCTCCCCAAATCACAGGCCGATAAATCAATAAATTATATCACCCAATTTTTAATTAATATTAATATTATTGAGTATAAAAACGAATGGGAGAGTTTAATGTTAAAATTATATTTGCCATTAGTTAAGTTTATTATAGACACAAAGTAATTTTTAAAAAGATTTTATCAAATGCATTCTGCCAACTGCACAGAAGCTCAGAAAGAAAGGAGAAGCATTATGAAAAATGAGAGCTTATATATTATGTTAATGTAGAGTCAGCAGTAAGCGTGCGAACCATCCTGTAACTTTTTCCTTCTTATGTTTGAGGCTATCCTCAGCCTTCAGGCAGATAATTGATAGTAGTGGTGAGTTCCTTCATCTGTGGCGGATTCTTGGGCTAGACTATTAGCTTCTCTGGAATGTATAACTTTGCATCTGTTATAACGGAGCATTTATATCTATTATTTATTGCCTTTAGGCAATAAAAAATTTTGTTGTGCAGAATTTTCTTATTTATTTGTTTTTTAAAGATAGTAGAAGATAGCACACCAAAACTTATAAATAGAATAGAATCCTCAGCTATGCTAGGGAGAGAAGGGCTGAGTTCATGCAATAATTCACTTTTACTTTTAAGAGAATATATTTACAGCGTAAAGAAAGAAAAAAAGCAAGAAATTATTAATATAGATTAGGAAATTAGATAAAATAATAGAAACAATTTTACACATGCACAACTATATACAAGTATACTATATCAATTAGTGACTAATTTGAACTTGACACCTAGCAAATATGTTCTTAATTTCTCTACAGCCTTTACCTCAGCCAACATCTCCAACTCGTACGAATGACCTTTTCAGCATCTGTCGTTATTCTGCTGAGATATAATACTAGATATAGTTGTTTTTCTTCTGGCTTCCTTTGTATGAGAATTGTTCCGAAACCCTTTTTCAACCATCCTTATGAAGCTCTGTAATTGCAGTTTGATAAAAAATACGAAGAACCGGCTTATTTGTAAGTGCCAACGTCAGTGAATAAAAGGCACGTTCTTCTTCAGTATCAAAATAAATTGTTTGTTCTTCTTTAACATCTCTGTTAGTGGTCTCACAATGATGCATAATCTTTTACAAAATTTTTAAAAGAAATTCCTTTTCCGGTAAGGCCTAAAAATCCCTGCACATCTTTCTTCGTTGTTGGTTCCCTAATTGCTTAAACTGCCTTCGTTTTTGTAAACTTAGGTGAAATACATCCTGCTTCAACGACATGACCTAGAAACTCAGCTCGCCTCTTCATGAATTGACATTTCTTCCAATTAACAGGTAACCCATGTTCTTCAACTACTTTTAGAGTTTCTTTTAGTTTTTTTGAAATGCATCTTCTTCATTCACACTAAGAATAATTACATGATCTACATAGATTAAAACTGTTTCTTTTCTTAAGAGTTCTCGGAATACTTCATTTATAAATCTAACAAAGCTCGCAGGACTGTTGCACAGTTCCGAATGGAGTCTTCAAAAACTCCTACTGTATATTAAAGACGTATATTGCCTGCTATCTTTGACAACTGGTACGTGGAAGAAACCATTTTTAAGGTCCAATACTGAAAACATTCGAGCACCTACTAAAGAATCCAAGCATTCTTCTACCACGGGGATTGGATATTGATCACGTTCTATTTGTTTATTTAGTTTTCTATAATCCACACAACTCTATGAGTACCATCCTTTTTTGTACTATTACTACTGGGCTACACTGGGTACTATTATTCTTTTACCCTGGGTCGTACGATACCTGTTTGTAGCCATTCATTTACTTGCTGCTCTAAGATGATCCCTTCCTTGGGTGTAATTAATATTAATATTATTGAGCCTTCTTATTCTTTGCCGCATTGATTCGTAGGATTTTAATTTAATCTTCGTTTCTATTGAAGTGACGACTTGACTAGTTGGGTTATAATTTTGTATTAACTCCTCAATCGCTTCTTTATTGCTACCAACCATATCGATCTCCTCTTTGCAGTCAACATTCCAAATCCAGTTGTCGTGGTCCTCTTGCACGTCTGGATTAGGTGCAGATATTGATTTCAATATTTTCTCCTTTAATAAGAATTTCTAAATCCTTTAAAAGTTCATTACATTCAGAGTATGTTGTACATTTAGGAAACTAAGATTGATTGTTAGATTAATTATACATAACAATAATAATAATACTAATGCTTTATCTTTAATTGAATTTAAATTCTCCAGTAATAATTTAACTTTAATTAATTGCATTAATCAATAAGTGAGAAGAGAGCGTCAGCTATAATTGCAAGCTGAGATATAGGGTCTTTAGCAATTTTTATAAATTGTATTAGTACAGATTATATTTTACAAAATATATTCTCAAAATTAAGCATAGATTTAGTTCTTTAAAGAGAAAGCTTGAGTATAACGTCCGAGTCGAGTGTTTCAGCCGGTTGTTGTTGTTGGTGTGAGGTTGTCATCTTCGGTCCCCAAGTTATATTTGACTGACTTGAGGTAACATTTCCATCAATAGGCGGGAAGTTTGAATAATCGTACTTCTATCCAGCCTTGTTAATTTTATTCAGTAGATGCATGCGAGAATTTTTTCTTTCGGAGCGATGCTTGCTTTATTGTATATTGATAGTCTGAAGACCTATGTTTGCCCTCGCAGTTTGAACACTGAACTATTTCTTCATTGCTTTTGTAGGGGCATTTGTCTAGAGCGTGATTTTCTGCATATTTCTCACATTTTAGTTGTTTATTACAGTTTATTGCTATATGTCCATAACTTTGGCATCGAAAACACTACCTGGTAATTAAATTTATGCTCTTATATTTTTTCCACTGTATTCGCCAGTAAGCAATTGCTCTGACATATATATTCTTTCAAGAGCTTCCTTTTTTTCTTTTTTGAAAGTTATAGCATACACCGGCAAAGGTGTGGTGAAATTGTTCTATTTTGAGAGCTTCAACGACTTGCCACTTAAAATCCTTCTTTAATTTCTTCAGTTGTAGCCGCTGAAGGTACTATTAATTTATGACCTAATTCATTAGTGGGTGTGTAGGTATGGTATTGTATTTCTGCCTTGCTTAAATAATCTTTGAAGAATTCTCAAAATCAGTTATGTTCTGTGAGTACACTAGTACCCGATTTCTGTTAGATTTGAACTCTATTTCACCCCTTAGTTTAGGTTTTTTATTGCGTTCAGTGCCTTGCTAAAATTTTTAAATTGTGCATAATCGAAATAGGGGATAGATTAAATTTTGGTTGACTTTTCTTCTCAATTCTTATAGGAATTTGAGATACTATGGATGATATATCATATAAATCGTCTTCCTCTTCACGAGAAAGAAGTTGAAATTTATTAGGCATTACTGTTTCTCTTCTTAATGATTTAGGGCTAATTTCTATTTTCCTCTTACATGCTTTTAACTTCGTAAACCCTTCGTATTCATGAAAATCCATGATATTAGAGTTAGAAGTATCAGCTGGGTTTTGTTGCATGCTTTTATGATTATCAGTTAGTACAATACTAGTATTATTATTATTATTATTGTTATTTACTTTTAAGTTACTGTTAGTGACACATAGAGGAGTAATATATTGTGGAGGAGGTGGAACTCCCCCACTACTTAAGGTTGAAACTCTGCTCCACTATCAACAGTAAGATCTCTGTACTATTTTAGCAATTATTAATTTGTTTTAACATCATATCGTTATATTGTTTTTTCTTTGTTTCACACAAACTTTTAAATTCTCCATTTTTCTTTTAAGTAATCTAATTTATCACTCAGCTGATTAGATTTCCTAAACCTTTTTAGACTATGAAACGATAATTTCCGAGAATTCGAACACTCTTTATCAAACCATTTCTCCTTATAAACAACAATCCGCTTTGGCTTCGGATTAAAATTAACAGCTGTTTTTACAAGATTAACAAGAAAATTAATTTTAGATTCTGTACTGACCGTGAAAAGTTCAATCGAATTTACCAGTTTGCTTAATTTATTTTGATATTTTTCTTTTGAATTTACATCATTACACCATGTGAGTTTAGGTTTGAGAATAGGAACAATTTTGGCATTATATAAGTTAATATTACATGATATCTCAAGAGGCAGGTGGTCAGAAAATATTTGAGAATCTATTTTAAACATAGATATACAGGAATAATATCTGCAGATACACAGCAGTAATCTATGACTGACGATCCACGGCTACTTATAAAAGTGAATTCCCCCTCCAAATCATCCTTCACACAACCATTTAAAAGAATCAAACTAAAGTATCCAATAATTCTATTAAGGCCTTACCATTTCTAAACTACTTTATCTTTGGATTTCCTATTAACACTTTCCACTACTGACCTTTAACTTAAACAATGTTTTGAACCCTCCAGTCCTAATTTTTGTAGACCTCCAGTCCTACTGTTAAAATCCCCTACTAAGCAAAATTTTAAGTTACTATTACCATACAATAACTCTGATAATTTTCTGAAATCAAATTCCCAATCATTAACATTCAAATAGACAGGAATAATATAGACAAAATCATTATTTATATATAAACAAATCACATCGCTATCCGCCAAATTAACAAAATTTGCACATTGAGAAAACACTCCATTAGCCTTGATGCATACACAGAACCATCTGAAGCTCTCCCCATTGCAGCCCTTCTTGACGCTGGTACCCACTTCACTAAAAAACCAGAGAACAAATTGTTGATTTTATTTACTCCTTCTCCTCTACATGTGTCTCGAAAATCATAAAAATGTCAAATTTACTAACATAAGAGATAAAATTCCTATCTGATATAGCCCTTTTCAGTCCAGCCACGTTAAATCCCAGTATATCCAACCGATTAGCATGCTGATGTAGTTGCTAAATATCAGACCCTGAAGTTTTCTGCTCAGTAATTTGAGAACTTCTGCGAGAATATTCAGGAGGAATATTCAGAGTTATTTTGAATCATTGAACTAGTTTCCACTTTATACCGTTTTGAATTTGATTGGTTGTTTTCGCTCGTCAGCATTTGTTCCTTAGATTGAGGGGAGTTTGACACCAAACGTTTCCTATTAGACTGAGGATCATAATTGTCCTAGATCACAAGCTTGTTATATAATAAGTAATAATAATATTTTATTGCTTTAGAAAATACATTCTGTAGCAGGAGTTGGTTACAAAAATCAAAATAATTATAGAAATAAAAATAAGATCATAAAGTTAAGAACAAACAAAACAACATCTGTGAAAATAAGAGTGAAACTGAGTAAAAGAGCTCTTATATCTATTTATACTCTTAAAAACAATTAAGTGGGTGAAAACAAAATCAGCTGAGAAAAATAAAAAAAATAAATTGATTAATAAAGAGAGAGAAGAATTTCTCCTTTCTTCCTCCCTTCTCTCTCTTTTTCTATTCTTTGTAAATAAACTTTTTGTAAATACATTCCTTTTTCCTTTTTTCTCCCTTTCCTCCCTATTTTCTTCTTTTTGTAAATAAACAGAACAACAATAATAGAAAGGAAGAATAAAAATAAAACAAAAAGAAGTGATGTCTCTCAATCATACAAATTTCTACGTAACTTTAAACTGCAGATAGATAACAAAATATATCGTTTATTTGTTTATAATCATTAGACATCAGTAAGTCTGTTTGTGGATAAGCAGTTGATAAATATTTACTTAAGAATTTAGCTCTTAAATTATCCAAAACTTTACAATCATATAAGAAATGTAAAAGATCATCTTTTTTATCGTTATTGCACAATTTACAAAAAGCTAAAGGAAAAAATTGATATCTGTCATGACCGTGAATTATCCTAAAATTCTTTTTATAATTACATAAACGCAGTTGACAAAAAATTCGTATTTTTTCGATATTAGAATTAAAATGCAAATATAGCTCACCTTGAGGGTCAAAACTAGATAAACATCTAAAATGAGGGTTAAATGAAGAATTTAAGATAAACTCAACATCTTTACTGAATAAATAATTTCTAAAAGAAGACAAGACATTAAATTTGTTATTTTTAATAGGATCAACATCCTCAATTAATAAATACTGATGTCCAGTTAAACATAAATTATACTTTAAATATGAGTACCAATTAAATGGTATTTTGAAATTGTTTTCAACCTGTACAAGACGCGATAAACACATTCTTGGTAATCTGTCCTCTGGCATCGCCAACAGAGACAGCCACCAGCCAATCATCCTTTTAAATACTGTAAATCTTGAATGGATCCGACCTACCTCCATCCGAACATAGGCACTAGGCGTATTTTTTGACAATTTTAAGAGATTTTTGAAGAACAACAACTGACCTCTCTCAATTTGTTCAGTGTATGGACCACCCCAGACCTCAGATAAATATAAAAGCACCGACTCAGCCAGAGACTCATAAAGATAACACAAGCTTGTTATATATCAATACGGCAAATTTACCCTCTCTCCGGGCCTTTAAGAGTTTCGGTCGAAGTCTCTTGCGGCTTTCTATGACATCTTTTGAAAAATCATGTGAGATCGACAAGTGGTTCCTTTTAATAAAAACATTTTGCATAATCATTAACTTTGTACGGAAGATAGCCAAACCTACAAGAATAGGACGATTCTTCTTAACATTAAATTGACCTAAACGTTTGACAAAGTCTATTTCCGTTTTACTGATGTTAACTCCAATTTATCGGCAAAGAAGTTACACACGGAACTCTCTATATCCTAGTAATCCATCAATTTATTATCAGCATCAAATATAACAATATTTCTTTTTCTCAACTAACTTGACTTTATTTGACATGACATCAAAGCCCTGTTTTAGATTTCGCTCTGCTCTCCTACATATCATCTTTCAAATCACAACGTAATTTATTAAGTTGTTCAGCAATGTCGCTGCCCATTTTGTGAAATTAGGTAAAACAGGAAGCAAAAATTAAGAAAAGTCGGATTATGTTATATAATGTATTTTTCTGAATAAAAATAAAGTTTTGCTGGTATAGAGTCCATATATTACTCCAATAAACACAGTGACGCAGTAGGTCGAGCCCCCACCAGCTGATAGGTAACAATAAGTCGGTGTGAACTTAGGTGACATATGTCATCCACCTATTTTACGTCATCCGACCTACCTGGACAAGAATAAACCAGAATGAGCACACTTTAATTTAATAGATTCTTTAATTACTTATAACTCCGAAACTACTCGTTAAAATTTTTCCAAAATTGGTACACACTCTAACTACACAATAAACTAATTTACTGCCAATTTTTAATCTCTAGTTAACACCTAGAACCTGTTAATTTATTGTGAAAATTGTCTGGACCGCGCCAAAAATATCTTCTCTTTCCGCCATAAGATCAACCGGGTCATCCATTGTCAAGAAAGAAATAGTAATTGACAAGTTAAAGTATAGTCTAGTAACCGGAGACAAAAAAAAACAGTAGGGAAGTTTCTCTAAACCCCGGTAAGCAACCTTTACAGGAAACAACAAAGATAAAGCAAAAACTTAAATATAACTGCAATATATAAGCTAAAGAATCGTAAATTGAATTAAGTATAAAACAAAGCTTAATTTATCACTTCTAATTAAAATCTGTAATTCAAATCCATATTAATGTATGTATATACATCTTCGATAATTTTCTATAAAATTAGATGAATATGAGTTTCAGCATCAATTATTACAGCTTTATAATTTAAAATTTCCAAAGGATATTATACCATAAGATTATCTACTTATAAGGAAAAAAAATTAGTGAATGAATATTATTACAACGAAATAGTTCTAAACTTATCTATAAAAGATATGTTTAAGAATCTGATACTATTATGCAGACAAGAAACTAAAACTTCAAATGCCTTTGGGACCCAATCCGGCAATTGATTGCCCAAACACTAAAAACTATTCTTCAAACTGAGTTTCGACTTTATGAGATTCCAAATTTATTTATCTCAATGTAATTATAAATTATAAATTTTCCCAATAACAGCCAATAATAAAAAGTATTTCTTAATTGGATCGGTTATTATGTCACTCTGTATGTCTTTTATTATGTCTCTGTACGCCAAGTGAAGAAAATCATAAATGAAAGTAATTACGAATTATGGTAATGTTTATATAAATAACGATAAAGATCGCTTTGATACAAATCAAGTGAACAAACTAAAACATAAGAGTTATCTCTAACTTCGAGTAGACTTTGTACTTACTGACTGTAATAACAAAACTACTACTCAATTCACGGAAATTAATCTTACTACTAATCTTTCTGAAATTATATTCCTTTCCAGTACTATCTTTAAATATTTACACTTTCTATAATATGCCAAACTAAGTTTGCAATAAAAATTTAAAGATAGTCACTAATAAAAATAGTATATTGTTTCACAAATAAATGAGAAAAGATTTCAATAAATTTTTAATTTAAACCCAATGATCACCTCAACAATTTCTTTTTTGTTGAGATGTTTTGTTTTTCTTGTTAAAGATATAACCTCTTTCTTATTTCCTTTATTCTGGTAAATCCATTTTCTATTCGAGTCCCTGTTCGGGCGCCATAATTACGTGTATAACCTGGATCTTCCTATAGCTTCTAGCGTTCTTTGGTAGTAGGGTTCCTATTGGTTCAAGGGTTCTTCAAGATACTAAATTTCGGTACATCCATATATTTCAGTGAATCAGTGAGATACAGTGGAAACTCTTATGAAATATCGACGAAACATCAAACAAACTCCAACTAAAATTTATACAAATAACTTGTAATATATAGATAATTTCCTATTATACGATAAATTGCAAATAAACAAAACTTTTAGGAAGCATACCGCTGGGTAGTAACACAATTTTACCTTTAAAAATATTGTCTTGAGAACCAGTTCTCTACAAGCCTCAAAAAAAAAAAAAAAAATTATATAGTAGATATAAACCTTTGGTTTGACATTTCTGTATATAGGTAACGTACTAAAGAAAAAATGAAATAGTGGGTTGGTTATACCGATTTTTTTTGCGCAGTCGTAGATTCGAAAATAGTACTTTTTCAAGTCGCTTACAGAGTACAGCACCAGACGAACGGCCTCTCTAGCGGGAAAAACAGGTACCAAGCTAGCCGTTTCAGCACTTGGCTGTTTTGAATCTATAATGTGATTTCTTTTACTGGCAAAAATGTATCAATGACTGTTTCAATTAAATCCCAATCCTCAACATTCATTTTCAGTTGAGGATAGACTGTTTCATTATCCAAACAGAACCCCTTGCATTTAACAATAATGTCAAGCATACTTAGAGATGAATTCCATCTCATAAGAACGTCCAATACAGATTTTGCCATGTGTAAATTCGAAATGAGCTGAAGAAATGTTATGGAGCGCAATAGTTTGGATATATTTCTTACCTTAGTCACTACAGCTTGAACTTGATCATCCTTTCGAAAGATCTCATTTAGTGCCAGCTGAAGGGTGTGGGCAGCGCACCTTATATTTTCCACAGAGCTTAATTGACTGTTATCCAGTTTTTTCATAATTTCGTTTTCAAACTGAATTGCGCTACAGTTAGGTTTTCCATATCGTATTCGCTGTTATCATTCTCGGCAAGCAGGTTTATAACTTTAATCAAATTACGACCATTGTCTGTATTAATGTTATAAATTTGACTAACATCAACACAGTACCTCTGAATTATTTTCAATATTTTTAGATTTACCGCAGTATGGCGTTGAAATAGTTCTACCATAGCCAAGGTTTTGATGATGATACGTTTGTTGTGAATTATTACTTGCATGTTAACTCCCATGACAGACCTACCCAAACGGGTGGAGATATCAATTTTTAGCGAAATAACCTTTCCCAAGCATAAGTTGTGGATTTTATTTTTAATGGTATTAGCTTTTGTATCAATTATTTGTATAACACTGTGAGAATTTATTTTTTCACATTTCAACGCTTCGAAAATTGGGTTCACAATACCCCGGAAAAAAGGAGAATCCAAGAGAGAAAATAGAAAGCCTCTTTTTGTCACTAAATTAATGCAGTTTTCTGACAACATTTCTTCATTAATAGCTAAACTAACTTTTTTGTAAGAAACCGAGTAATTTTCATGATCTCCGTTATTGTCAGCTAATTCTTTGAAAACATCACGAAGTTTTTGCATAATCCTGGAGGCGGGGACAAGGGGAACACCGGAAGCGTATCCGGCCCGGAGGACCACAATGTCTTTTTTGACGTTATTACATATTGCTGTGCAATCGAAACCGAATCTTGCGGTAAAAATATTAAAACGCATATTCACGCCTATTTGGAATTTACAGGTAAGATATATTTTTCCGAATTAAGAGATTATATATCTTCTAATTTCCCTGATAATCGGTTTGATTTGCAAAATGTAAAAAGAAAAAAGCAATTGCTTGTCTATATAACTAAGACTGACACACAAGTTTATACAAATATTTCGACTAGTAAATTAAGTTTTAATTTCCAAATATCAAAATGGGCAAAAGAGAAGGAAAATTTCAGTGTTACGGATCCGTCTGTTGTTGAACATCGAAATAATTATAAATTCATAGAACGGTATCACGCAGAGACTAGTAGAGAAACTTATTACAGCTTCATATGGCCATTTATTAATGTATTTACATCTAAATGGGCTAATGAAGTTATCGACTTTTATTTGCAATTTGTTTCTACTGAATATTACCCCAAAAAAAAAACATTTATACTTGTACGGTCTATCGAATACAGGTAAAACAAGTATAATTAATTATTTATGTAGAGATGTTAGTCATCTTATTACATATGCCGGTTATGGTGAGTACTTCTTGGAAACCTTGCAGAAAAATACAAAAGTAATTTTATTCGATGAATTCGACATAACAAACTATCCGTACGGGAAATTAAAACAATTGCTAGCTGGTGAACATTTTGCACTTCGCAGAAAGTACTGTTTAGATCAAATAATTAAATACACAGAAATGATTATTATTATTTCTAACAATCCACCAATTTCTGATGATGCATTTTTGAACAGAATACACGTCATAGTCGCAGATGTACCGTAGACGAAATTCGACTTGGAAGCGACGTGTGTTCCGGAAAAAGCGGCTCACGGGATTGCATAGACAGTATCGGAGACTGCCCGTACGAAATAGTCGTTTGTCAATTAGTAGAAGATATAAAAAATATAATCGAAGATGACAATTTGCTGCAAGAATTAGGTCAAAGTTGAATAATAAACCTATTGTTTACAAAAGTATCAAATCTTATAAATATATTCGCAAATTTGCATATGGTTTTGGATTAAATTCTTTAAATTATAATAATGAGACAAATTTAAAATCAAATAATGCAGAATATGAAGAGCTAAAACCGTATTTACAAAAATATAAATTTTTTAAGGTCAAATCTGTTTCAATGTATTTTAAAAATTTTAATACCACTTTTTACAATGTTATTAATCATAACATGGAACCTCAGGAAAGAACTCGAGCTGCTGCATGTTTGTTTGCTGATGCAGCAGCATGTGACAAACTTCCTGATATTTCGCAATGTACCATAAATTTCAGTCGTAAAGTTAGTATACTTCTGCACTATTTCTATCTTTACGATTTACCATTAGATGAATGGAGTGATACTAGAGTCTTTGACAATGTAAATAAAAACAATGTATATATCAAAAGAAAAAATGCTAATAGATTTGCTAAATTTAGAGTAAGGTACAATGTTAAAAGTAATGTTTACTGTGAATGTAGTAACAACACTAACTAGCTGTATCTCGAAGCTTCTTACGACTGTGGACGCAAGTTGGTGCAGGTCGGTTTATATTCCTTGTGGCCCCTCTTGTGGCCCCTTCGTTAGAGGGTGTTCTATTAACGAAGGGGCCAGTAGACGGGCCGCAAGCGGCCCGGTTGGTGACCTTGACGGCCAATGGCACGCGCTCCCCACCACTACTACTACTTTCCCGCGCTCTACTATCGCTCTTATCTGTGACCTTGACCATTATATCAATAAAGCGACAGACACCCAAGGCGTGGTGGCGAAGTACGCCAATAAGAAAATAAAATAAAAAAAAAAACAGCATAAATAAAAAAAGGAATGCAAATGAAAAAAGGTAAAACTTACCTTGGGGTAGCGGTGAGTGAAGTTCGTATATAGCGAAGGTAAAGGTGATAAGTGAATGATGAAGGGAGATGTGGCGTGTGTGTGTTGTGTATGTGTAAGAGTACAAGGGCGTAGTGATGGCGAGGAATTCAGAATGCGGATAAGTGGATGACGTAGCGTCGAGGTGGCAGCTCCAGCGACTAGATGTAGGCGCGTCGAGGAATCCACCTGCTGGTGGAGGCGCGGAGATGTGATCTTTCGTAATTATGACAATTAGTGTGAAAGATCACAGGCCCGAACACTTAAGGGCGAAATAGGCGCGTAGAAAGTTTGTAGAAACAACGCGAATAATAGTAATAAAGCGATACGCACAGTAACTTAGTTGTACAAATGACGGGCGTTGGCCAAGTCGGAAGTAGGAGGGGAAACTATAAGTTAAGATGATGAAATAGGGCAGAAGAGGGCAGAAAAGGCGAGGTGAAGATGTTGTGGGGTGAGGCGGGAAATCTGACCCTTAAAGTACCATAAAAAAAGAAGGGGGAGAGCAGGCAAAAAGGATGTAAAGGAGTAGGGTGACTAGGGAAGCGCTTGCACGCACGGGCGAAAGAGATGCTGGGCGTGCTAACACCCACACGACGATTGAACACAACAGGTGGAATAGATCGAGCTAATAAAAATAACCGGAATTATATGTACTAACTGAACATTTATTTTAAAGCTTTGCCAGAATTGATTCAGAAATGATACTCAACCCAGCTCAAGGCAGACAGCCACAATTCATCACCGTATAGAAACAATCGTCACCACTGACTGACTCTTTTCAATTCGCTCTCACGGCTCCAAGCATCCACTTTAAACAGGGGAGAATTCCCGAGTCAGCAATCTCTATATCATCTCTAGCAAGGCTTTTGCTACTCTACTATTAATTACTTATATTTAAATAACATTATTTACATTTGTTGGTTACATATCACCCCCTAATTTAAAGAAGATAATATTTCTTCTCGATACAACTTTTCTTCACCTTAAATAGCACACCCCTTCACTCTCACCGACCACAACACTACTGGGCAGCTGGCTCCCTGGTACCTCTTGCCAGGTACGCTCTCTCCTGAGCGTCAAGCTGGTGATCTCGGCCGGCCCTCTCCTTTGGCTGCTCTCCGGGTGGCTAGGATCTTCCGCCGCTGCAGGGCAACTCTTTCCTCGGTGAATATGCTTCCACCAGGCAAGGGCTACACCGGAGGCCAGTAGTAACACCAGTCCAGTACCTCCAAAAAGGCCCACCGTCCAACTGTTTCGCTGAGGCCATGATTCCGCCTGCCGGATACGCTGCTGAAGTACCTCTAGAGGCACTTCCATGGCGTCAAAATCTCCCAACTTGACGTCTCCTACCAAAGTGAAGTCATCCACTATTGTATTTATCGCCGCCCTAGAGTCGGGCATCAACTTGTCCGCACGTATCATAAGGTCCTGTGGAGTCCACATGGTTATTCGATTTTCACATTTACACTGCGGCGTTCCTAATCGTTGGACAAGAGCGTAATGCTCTCAGTCTGGAGAGGACAGCCCTTGGAAGCCACAACTTGCCCTACTCCATTTAGGATCTTTTCGGTTACTTGTATATTTGCAGGACCTGAGCATTTGGAAACGAGCTTAGTGGTCTTAGCTAAGCTGAAAATCCAGGACGTATTACTGGCGTCCCAATACCACACCGGTGCATGAGATGTTGTAAGCACCGTAGGATTTCACTTGTCTAGCACCGTTGCGTTCTTCATAGAAAAGGCTGCTCGTACAGATCGTCTCATACCGCTGGGTCGGCAGAAAACGAATCGGGCACACCCAGACGGCACCTTCTCGGCAGTCTCTAATCTAAGCTGATCCTGTCCGACTTCTGCGAAGTACTCTCTGTCGCGGCTAACTAGAAGGTATTCGGCCGTCGGTTGGATTACCACAAACAAATCGGTCGCTTGGTCTTGGGACCGGTAGCGGTCGAACTTGAAATAACTCCATTTGTGTCTACGACTCGCCAGTGGAAATCTCAACATCCCGCGGATGAGTTCAGCAGTGGAAACGGTATGGGCTTCGGCCAGTGCTTAGTAGATGTACATGTCCGCCGGGCCAACTCCTGAAAGCAACTCCACATCATCCGGCAAAGCATCCCTAGCCTTACGCAAAATGTTTCCCAATTCTACTGACGAGATCAGGGAGGACCCAACTTTTCCCAAGTCTCTATGAAGATTTTGGAGGTCCAATGGCTTTCAGAGCAGTAAGTTCCTAGTGGCGTAAGGTAATGGAAATGTTGAAGAGCAGGTGCACAAGGCTATCTAGGGCGGAGTACTGTTTTCCCAGTCGTTCCAACGTTCGTCTCCTACCTTCTACTCCCGGGTAGATTTTCCCCACGAGTTCATTCAGTCGGCGATTGATTGTTTCCATCTGACGCCCTAATCGTCGCGTCACTGAAAGTTGGACCTTTTCGACGTGCAGGACCTCCCTCCAGTCTCGTCAGCCTGGTCTGAATATTTTCTACGTCCTCCGAATCGGGCGTACCAAACAATACCTTGAGCAACTTTCTCCCGGCATTTATGAGTCCCCGTTTATTGCGGGCATGTAGTAGCATCCCCCCGTCTCCGTCTGGTCTCCCCGTTCATCTGATCTCATTGTAGTAGAGTAGGATCACGTACTGGGACAACCCCCTTCCCTCCGCGCGAGATTCGGCTCTTCGCACAGGGGTGTTCGGCTCCTCCACAGTTACTCGTCGCGGCCTTGGACGCAGAACCATAGGATGCTGACGTGGTTCTATCGCGACGGGGATACCTGGTACCCAGGTTGGGTTTTTGGAGTTGTCAACAAATGGAAGAGATTCTCCCCCGGTGCAATCGATAGTCTCCTCCTCTTCCCCAACAGCAATAATATCTCCTCTGTCGCCTACGGCGACTTCCGAGCTCTCGCTTGTTGGCCCTTGGTCAACCCTCCTAGCAGGGGTTTCGGGCATCTCCTTGGCTTTGGGGAGGCCCGTTCATCTCCCACCCACGGTGGCCACCAATAGAGGTCCTCTTCCATAGTGCCTCCTGATTTCCATAGGAAGGCAACTGCTGGTCTCCTCCTTCCTCCTCTCCCTGGGTTCCGGGATTTCTTTTCTAGAAGCAGTCTTTAAGCGGTTTTCATGTATGTGGTCAACTCTCCACTACCTTTCTCGATGACGTAATTTACAGGGGGATGAACCTGTCTGACTATATATGGCCCTGAGCAGGGGCGATGAAATTTCTTAGAATGGCCGGCAGGGACGATAGAGGTGTACAGATAGACACGATCCCCCAAAGTGAAGTTTCGCATTACCTTTTCCTTGTCGTGCACCTGTGTCCTTTTTACCCGGCTCAACAAAGCTCGGTGACAAGCCTCTTGTGACTCCCGTATCCTCCCCCCCAACCACTGGAGATGATGTTCCACCTCCGAAACCGGTTACCATGTTTGGAGCTCTTCTTCCGTGGGGAGTGATAGCTCTCTTCCATAAATGAGGTAGTTGGGCGTGAGCACGGTGGACGAATGCGCAGTGGACCTGTATGCCGCAATAACATAGGGCGGCCACCTATCCCAATCCCTTCCATCTCTCTGCACGAATTGCTACATCGAGTCCATAATGTTCGGTACAGACGCTCCACCATACCCGTTGCACTCCGGATGATAGGCGGTGGTTTGTAATTTTGTATACCCAAAAATCGACTCACGGATTTAAAAAGATCTGAAACAAAGTTTCGGGCTTAATCGGTTAATAATCTATTTGGGGTACCATACCTCAGCATGATCGATTCTACCAACGCTCGCGCTGTCTCCTCCGCAGTGATTTCCTTTAACGAGATGACTTCCGCAAACTTGCTGAGATAGTTAATAAGGTGAGGATGTACTTATACCCATCGGACGTGGAGGGCAAAGGCCCCTCAGCATTCATGGAGACTTGTTCAAACGGACGCCGGGCCTGATATGGCTCGCCTAACGGGATTCGCAGATTGGCCGGAGTCCTCCTTTCCAAACAAGATGTGCCTTGTCGGACGTACTCTATTGCATCCTGACGCAAGCTTGGCCAATAGAAATGGCCTTGCAGTCGGGTAATAGTTCTTTCGGCCCCAAGATGCCCCGCCCACACGGCGTTGTGTTCATGTTGCAATACGGCCGCTCTCAGTGCTGCTGGCACTATCACTTTCTTACCCATGGACGCGGTATTCCAGTACATGACCCCATCTGGGTCAAGATACAACTCAGGTGAAGATTTGCGCCTCAACTCCTGGCACCACGGTTCGCGTACCTGTACCCTCGCTACCGTCAGCCGATCCAGTAAGAGTTGTCGCGGGGCTATCGGAAGTTGGTCTATTCCCTCAGGCTCCCTTGTGACGGGTCAGTAACCAGAGCCACACCGCGGCTAAGGGCATCGGCATTCGTGTGTCTTCGGCCCAACTTATGTATTCAGCCCTCGTACTCGAATTCAGCTAGCCGCAAGGCCCAACGGGACAATCGTGAGATTGGATCCTGCATGCTAAGCATCCAACGTAGGGAGCTGTGATCGGTTACGAGCTTGAACCTCCGCCCCAGTAGATAGCATCGAAAGAGTTTGGTCGTCTAAATCACTGCTAAAAGTTGTCTCTCCTTTATATGTAATTTTCTGGGCGTGTTTAGTAAAAACTGAACCACTTACAGCCTGAGTTTGTTTATTTAACCCTCCGTTAGTCACGATGTATCTGTGAGATACATGCGGAGTGTTATTCTTTTATCTCCGCCATTGTGTGGGGAGTACATAGTTCTCCCCCTTTCTAGCTTCCTGCTACCCCTTCTTCATTCCTTCAGTATATTTTTGGAAACCGGTGGGGGAAATTGTGATTGCGAATTGGGAATTGTGTGACATCAATAGAAATTGTGATTTTTTTATATCTGACGATATATTGCGACCATTCAGGTAATTTTTTTATTTTCTTAAATATTGTGTTTATAGTTACCTAATATTATTTTAAAAACGTTTTAAGCATTTTAAGTTACTTTTTTTTTTGTTTTTGTTTTTAATTTTCATGTCTTAACATAAACCCTGTATCTGGCGGATACATTGCGATTAACCAAGTTTACTACTACTCTCTACTTTATTGTCCTTAGAGGATAAGTCGATTTGATCGTTCCAGAAAGTATGACTTGCAAAAAGAAGAGGATAATGAAGAAGTAAGACGTTTACTGCTCACAGAAGAAAGTGAATTTCACGACGAGAATTTCAATGAAGATACAGATACTGAAGAATCGGATCACGTAGAAGAAAGATCGGAAGATCAACAGCTTGCAAAGCGAAAGTGAGAGTGATGAAGAGAACCAATCATTGATAATTATGAAGTATATGACAAAAAATCAAAGTCTGTTTGGAAGTGGGCAAAAGTTCCGAGTATGAATAGGAATACGCGATATAAACAAAATGTCGTAATGCATCTTCCAGGAGTTGTAGGGCCTGCAAAATGTCAAAATGATATCTTTAGAATATGGAACTGCATTATTGATGATGAGATGATACAGCTAATTGTAACCTGGACAAACCAATTTATCACATCAATAGAGAAGCAATTTAGCCGAGAGAGGGATGCAAATTTCACAGATAAAATAGAAATTAAATCGTTCATAGGCCTTCTTTATTATGCTGGTGTTCTGCATGCAAATCGCCTTTGCATTGATGAACTTTGGGATAGTGTGAACGGCATTGATAAATTCAGGTTAACAATGCCTAAAATTAATTTAGATTTTTAATAAGAACTGTAAGATTTGATAATAGGGACAGCCGAGAAGAAAGAAAAAAACTGATAGAATTGCTGTAGTTAGAGAAATATTTGAGATGTTTATCAGAAATTGTCAGAAGAATTACTCTTTAGGTGATTGTGTTACCCTTGACGAAAAGTTAGAAAGCTTTAGAGGAAGATGTTGCTTTAAGCAGTATATTCCGTCAAAACCCAACAAGTATGGGCTTAAAATTTACGCCCTAGCAGATGCGAGAGTATTTTATGCTTATAATTTAGAAATATATGCTAGAGCTCAGCCAGATGGCCCTTACAAACTTTCCAATAGGCCTACCGGTGTAGTAAGGAGACTTTGCCGACCAATTTTTAATAGTGGTCCCAATGTAACCGTTGATAATTGGTTTTGCGGCATTCCTCTTGTAGAAGAAATGGTTGATAACAGACTTTCTTTTGTGGGTACACTAAAAAAAAATAAGCCACAGATACCTAATATTATCAGAAATATAAAATATACAGAAGTAAATTCTAGTGTCTTTGGTATCAGGAGAAATTCAACATTAGTGTCCTATGTTCCAAAAAGAGGTAAAAATGTCATTTTGGTATCGAGCCTCCATTTTGATAATAAAATAAGACGAAGACAGTGGCGACCGATGCAAGCCAGATATAATCACTTTTTTTATTATAGGACAAAATCAGGTGTTGATACTGTAGACCAAATGACGGCTACTTATAATGTTGCCCAAAACACATAAGCCTTAAAACGATGGCCATTGGTAATATTCTTTGCTATGTTAAACATAAATGGAATAAATACGCAGATTATTTACACTAGCAAAGGAAATAGAATAAAAAGTAGACGAGAATTCCTTAAATTACTCTCGGATGAACTTGTGAGAGAGCAAGTTCAGAGAAGAAGCAACAAAACAGTCGGGATACCGAACGAGCTACAAAGAAAATTACAAACATTTACAAAGCCTGATCAGAAAGAACAAAGTACTTCAAGTGATGAAAGACAAGAACCAAAAAGAAAACGTTGCCAACCTTGTCAGAAACAAAATAAAAATTAGATTCACCAAATATAAATGCTGTAAATGTTCAACTTTTTTTTGTTTGGAACATTGCATATATGTGTGCAAAAATTGTTCTATATACAGAAAAACAGACTAACAAAAACATAAAGTCTGCCATGTGTTTTTGAATGAGTCTTATTAAGTCTTTTCACAAATACTAAATTGTCTACATTATTTTTTGATAATTTTCTAAAATTAAGAATTCAAATGTTTTTGCCATAAAATAAAGTGTTTTATTCTTGAATTTCACTCTTAATGATTGCCTTCTCCAAGATATAAAGAGATACTACAATATTAAACCAATAAAGAGATATAAATAGGCGAGGGATCTCCCAGATACATTGCGATCACTCAAATAGGAAAACATATTGCGACTAACGGAGGGCTAATAAATATTATAAAATAACATTTTTTTCTCTTTTCCCCTAACGTTTCGGCATTCCACATGCCATTATCAAAAGGTATTCTATGATACATTTGTATCTGAAAATAGAATTTACAAAGTAGAAATTTGATGGAGATAAACTTACAATACTAAAATTTACCATTTTTTTGTCCACAAATTAATTCAAACACTCACCTTTATGGGTTTATAATATTTATGTGTATCAGTTGTGTACATAACTTTGTCCTTATTCTTGTCTTATTGTAATCAAATTTTTAAATTTTTTACTGTCATTTTGCCATTTTTATTCTCTTAGATTGAAATAGAATCTGCGTTAAATGTGTTTATTCTCCATCCATTATTTTATCCGATGTAGCATGCATATTAGTTTTATTCCTGACCTGTTTCGGATATTCATCCATCGTCAGAGCAAATACACCAAATTTGTGTAGAGAGTTCACTTCAACGAAATGTTTCTGTAGACTCACACTTGTTGGTTGTATATGTGGGAAGGTTATAAGGTTATGTTACTATATGTGTGCGTTTCATGATAAAGTGAAATTATTATAAATTGTGATTAGGCATTAGAAAATAGTGTGTAATAACTAGCATGTTTTGAAGAATACTTTATATCTAGATTTTAAGACGGTTGTTAAGCTTACTCAGTGTTTTATCAAGTCATTTTCATTTGCGGGGGGGTAAGTTATTTCAAGAGTAAACAGTATTAATAAGATTAGATAAATTTTAAGGAAAGGCAATTAATGGATTAATTTTTAAAGAGAAAGGCACTGCAAAGTTTATGGACAGTGAAAAGTTTGTACAATTAAGAAATAAATGTGAAAAAGAAGCAGGGTTAATATAAGAGAACATGTAAGTAAATTGATATGTAAGAAGATGGTAGCAAACAGCAAGTTGGAGATGATTTTAAATTAGTAATAAAGGAAATCAAATGTGTGCTTTATTATTTTTCATGTATATATTTTAAATGATATTAATTTATATTTAAATTACATTAAGAATATGATGTGGTGGCATTTGTAAAGGTATTTTTAATAGGGCACGGTAGGCTATTTCAAATATATCTTGCAAATAATCTGTGCTTTAATCGGGGAAAGAAGAAGAAAATTTAGTTCTACAGATTAGAATTTAACAAAAGGTGCATGCAGCATTTTTTTTTATATTTTTTTTTTTGAGCATTATATTTTTATATATATCTTATATATATAATATACACATATACTTATATATATATATATATATGTGTGTGTGTGTGTGTATGTGTGTGTGTGTAATGTGTGTGTGTGTGTGTGTGTGTGTGTGTGTGGTGTATGTATGTATATATGCATAGATTTTTTTATTTTTTTTTTTTTTTTTAATACCATTACATCATGCTCCGCTCATATTGAGCAATACATGAATTACCTGTCAGACAATTTTATAAAAAGAAAAACATGATAATAAGTAATATCAAAGAATTAGTTACAAAGCGGCAATAGAAAATAATATAGAGAAACAAAAAGTAACTTGCGCAACCAACATTAACTCCATTCTTACTGCCATCTGTGTAGATTTCCATATCAAAATTTAAGTCCAAATCAGTATTTATTAACGGAATTTTCGCTGGATGTTGCCATGATTTGTAATCAATTGGGGCGTCAAGCCGCGAACCAATAAATGGTACTTCCGTATAACCATTCTTAGCCATTTCAACGGTAAGCAGTTCTTTTAATTGTGTACAAATAGGTTTTACGCCAGCGACTATACAAGCCACAAGCCACGTACTTACCTGACAGTCCACAAATCCGTCCTTTGACTGTCCACTGCTCCTCAATCAGTACCAGGCCGACGCCCTGGCCAAGATAGGCGCTATGACCCCACTTCTGGCGCCGGAACGTTTTTGTGGGATTAGCGACCTGTTTCTGTTGGAGGAACTTAGGAAGGAGGAGGAGACGAAGAGATCTCAATTCTGGTACTCCCTCCCCGGTTTGCGGCAGGCCAAGATCTGCTTGGGAAATTATAACCAATGGAGGTCGGAGGCCTGCATTGGATTGAGCAAGAACAAGCTCCGCGTTCTTACGGGTTTCCTCACAGGGCATTGTCGACTTAGAGGACACCTGGTGAACTGGGTTTGGAAAGTGACAGCTCATGCAGATTCTGTGGGGAGTTGGAGGAAACTCCACTAAATTTCCTAACAGACTGCGAGGCTGCCACTCAGAGAATGTTCAGGAACCTGGGCAGCTACCAGGTGGAGGAGGGGGACATACCCTCTCTAGAGCCCGTTAGGGTATTAGGATTCCTCAGGGATCCTTAACCTGATGGAGGTGTTGTAGAACGGATATATCAATTTGGACATCCGTTCGGGTGCTATGGGCAGGCCTGTGGCACCCAGGAGGCATAGCACAATAGACCTGATCAAGGTCGCAGTGTATTTCCCCCCCCCCCCCCCACTAAAAAAAATACAAGCCGCGTTGTACGAAATAGTGCGATACCCTGTTATTAATCTTAATAAAAATAATCAATGAATCCTTTCCAATTTCTTTTGATTCTTCTTCACTTTAAGGGCCGCTTGCCATATAGGTGCTGCATAGAAAAGTGGAGGTAGAAATGCTCCCTTATATACTGTTTTTAAAGCTTCACCACCCAAGCCCCAATGAACCTTAGCTACTCTTGACAACATATTTACAAACTTCAAGCTTTTATCACACAAGTTTTTTATATGCTGATTAGAATCGCAACCCTTTCTGTCCGGCTCCTCAAACACCGAGCTATGCTTGGCCAGAACCACCTGTATCATTCGCTGGGGTTTTGATCAAAGTGGCAATTTGGCTTCCACCTCAGGCGGGAGCGGCTTTCCCTTTGATGTGTTCAGGGTCTCCCTGACTCTCACAATTGGTGCCCCCTTTCTATGCTCGCAGCCTTAGCTAACTCCTGCCCCCCGAATAAAACATGGATAATAGCCGCTGCGAGATTGACCACCTAACCCAAGTGTTCGGGCTTTCGACGAGGTTTACGCTACGCGGTACCCATAGCCTCGGTTCTGGCTGCACACTTGGTTCCATAAGAAATTCCGCTGAACAGTCGGAGTACAGTTCTCCACCTCCTCTGACCGCTCGATCTGGCGTTTAATTCTTTCTCTGTCCCCAGGCGGTATGATGGAACATTGGGTGTGGTCCGGTGTGGTTTCATTCTCTCCCACAATACGCACATGTAATTCCGGATCTACGATTAAGGATCGTTTCCGGGTATTGACAACTACCCCAAGCTTCTCCAAAAGATCCCAGCCAATAAGGCGTCCATATTACTTGTTACCCCCACAATCAGAAAGGGGGCGTGATCTGCACGCTCCCCAATTTGCTCTCCAGGTATGAGGTATGACTTGCTCTCCAGTGACAATCGGGCAATTCTGATGTCATCGATAAGCCCTTTGGTCTAGATGTGCTAACATTAGGAATTAGTACAGGAATTGAGGCCCCGTTTCCGTGACCCGTTCCGCCCTCCTCCGGGCAAGAACGAAACCCTCTGAATTTGGGTGGTGTTTCTCTTGTTTGGGCGTTACGCCGCTCTGATATAGCTTGGTTACTCTCACTCATCTCGGACACCATATCTCTCTCAATATTCTTAATGTAATTTAAACATAAATTAATATCATTTAAAATAAGATAATAAATAATAACGATACATTTCATTCCTTCATTATTTATTTTAATATCATCACCAATTTGCTGTTTGCAGCCAACCTTCTTACATATCAATTTACTTACATATTCTCTTACACTACATATTCTTCTACGTTACATATTCTATACATGTCACTTACAGTACTTACTACTACAAAACCCACAGGGGTTAATGAACTTTTATCTATTTCATTATTTGCTGTAATTAATGTTTAGAAATGGAAAATATCCTTTACTAGAACTAATTAACCTTTTATTAAACATATCGTCCACACCTGAAGCGCACTCGCCTTTTGTGCGAGAATTCAGGGTTCGATTCCCGTGGGGGCAAATTCGTTGTTGACCCAGTATAGTGATAAAAAGTGGGAAGCTACAGTTAGTAGCGCCCTAGGTAGCGAAGGCTGGAACTAAACGGCGTGGGAATTGCGTTGCATGTGCTTACTACCCGCCCCTCAATACAACTCGGCGACTGGCAAGCCTTGGCCCTTCAAAGGCTGTTGCGCCATAGGGTTGGGGGGTTATACTAATCTCATATAATATTGCTGCTGTATATTACAAGAAAAATGTACCATTGTAGGTTATTTTGTTGAGCTCTGAATAAAAGGATAGGAGCTGTTTTCCTATCTACCCTTCATCGAAGGTGTCTAGAGAGCCGGACTGGCCGCTCCAACCCCATCCCCACTACACTGAACAGGTAGGAGCAACCCCAGTTTCGTGACATATGCCTGAACTGAATAGCCAAACATTATTAGAGAGAAATTGTTTGGAATGATTGGGATCGAGTGGACACCAGGTTAAGGCAGGCATAGACAAAAATGATCCTTTTAGACTTGTATCAGTAATAGCAGTATGGGATCATAAACAATTTTTACCAGTTATAGGTATTCCACTGTACAAATTTGTGCCGAATGACTTTAGTTTTTTAATACACAGGAATCCATTATGGAATGAATTTGAATTTTATGAATTAACACAGGTTATGGAGGCAAAAAGAAGAATTGGAATTTGTTCTCAATAATATAGCAAGTGCCTTGATTCTCGTGAGGTTCAATCTCATGAAGTTTCTGGCAGCGCTGTTTGATTGTGTATGTAGAAGTAGATGTTTACAATCAAGTCAGAATAAGTAACTATACAGAAGAGTAAATAAACCTCAGTTGCAAAGACTATTATAAAGTCTCAGAAAACTTCTGAGAGTTCCAAATGCCGAATTTTGGATGAAATAAAAACAATGAAAATCACAGAATCCAAATGAACTATTACATGAATACTACTCTGAAAATAGGTATTTAATATATGGAGACCAGTAATCAGGGATTTGATCGATCATTATTTTTTCCAACAAAGCAACAAATCATGTATGATTTTTAAATTTATTGATACAAAAAATAATGAAATAGATAAAAGTTCATTAACCCCTGTAGGTTTTGAACACTAGTGGTAGTAAGTAACGGTAAGTGACGTGTATAAATATTATATTTTTATTCTCAACAACCTGTGGCTGATTAAAAGGTAAGAAGGCAACTGAAGTTAATTGGTCAAAACATTGTTTTAAATTGTGGTTTAGCAACCATATGATTTAATTCCTCTCCAGGCTTTGGCTAATATTAATAATTAACCAGCTGAGTCCTCCAATCCCATCTCACATGTTACCAGTAAACCGTGTGACAGGTAATCCAAAAGCCGTGTGCGGGTAACTCCATTTAAGTGCTGGTATAGTGTGTGCGCTCTACCAACCATAATGATTTCTACTGTATAAAATATGTGCTCTACTCTATAAATGTAATCTTACAGGAGTAAGCGTTCTGTAATCTCTTTTCGGAGGTCTTCGCCCTCCTTACCACCCATGAACCCCCACCCAAAAAAATACCCTTAGCCCCCAATAAAAATAAGTGGATCAATGTTCTATTTTCTCGCGCTTATCGTCATGAGCGACCATAAGTAAAATTCAACCATGATAATGTAGTGGAAGGACGAAATCGAAAAATAATAGTTTTTTAAAAATAATTGAGAATATTTTATAGTATCGAAAATTTAATTTTAATATTTTATGTTTATCTTAATGCTGTGAATTTACCTGCAAAAAGAGTGTATTTTAGAACCAGGTATATTAAATCTGGTCATTGCTATAAGAAAACAAAGGCACAAAAATCCGTTAATATAATACAATGAGACTTGGCCAACAGCTTTGTTAGAGAGCATTCCTTAGATTAGTCTGTACTCTATCTTCAGACAATACAGTCGTAATTCTGCTTCCAAAGCCAGAACACTTCAGGAATCGCTCAGTGCCAACGATAGATATTTGCCTTTATTCTAGATAAACATCATTTTATAAGGATACAGTGTGATATTGTAATATACTTAAATTTACTAAGAGATAATATAATTATTTATAAAACGGTGGTGACTTCTTAATTATTCTTAATACTTCTATCTCCAACTTACATACTTACAAGCCTTTATACAAGACCGCTCGTGCTACACAACCATCTACACAAACACATCATCACACCATAACATTACAATAAATACACAATAAATCACACCATAACATTACAATAATAACTGTTCTGAAAATAATGGTTTTCATTTCAATTTTTGTGGATATTATATTCTTAACCAGAATCATGAAGGTAGGTTGCATAATATACAAGAATCATGACGGCAGAGCGGACACTTTACCAACACCCTCCGTTTATTAAAAATTGCGCTTTATCTTACGGTGCGCAAAACAAAACAATGTTGCCAGAAAAGCTGTCGAAAGTAGTGTCCAATAAACTGATAGAAGACATGATTTCTATACTAGCTAATACGCTTAATTTTTTTTTTTTTTTTTTTAATGTCCTTTGTTGGTTTTAAAGATACTTAGTACATGCATGACGAATTCTTTCTGTTTGACGTTCAGTAAACTCATCATATTATACAATTTATCTGTTGACACACTTTTAGGAATAGAAAAATTTGTTCAATTCTTGCTCCTTGTTCTAAAATATCTCAGTGAGACTATAGTGAGCACAGCAGCCAAGTATCCGATTCATCCGTTAACAGGCAGACGCTCACCCAGACCATGCAATCCAAAAAAAGGAAGCTAAAAGCAACAGGTTTAACAGGTTCTTTGAATAATTTTTTAGTTCTAAAGTTCAATTTACAGAAGTAAATATCTGTTTAACCCTGATTAAAGGAATGTTCTGGAATATTAATGGACAATCGAACCTAAATTTATTACAAGGTAATCATTTTTCTTTCACCCAAAGTCAACATCACACAATTGAGGAAATTTTATTGATTTAATTTTATTACTATAAAGTCTCATTTTTGAGTCATCCCAGGCGGTTACACTTCTATAGTGAGTTTTAGATTTACTGACCTTAGAAGAAGTATGGGTATTACTACACAGCTTCTCACCAAAGAACGGTAAATGGTCAGATATTAGAAAATCATCTGAAACAAACATATCCCTTACTACATGTAGGCCACTTGGATTTGACCAGATCAAATCTATTACGGTGGAGCCTAAAGCTCCCACAAATGTAAATTTACCTGCTGGGTCCTCCTGGGTACGGTTTGTTCATAAGTGCGAACCCGTTATCCTCCATAAACTGAACAAGTTCCTTCCCGCGTTCATTCACCATTTTATCCTTGGAGAAACGGTAGTTAAGTAGAGGTAAACCCACACACATATCCGAATCCAACTCCCCAAGCAAGCCAATTGTAGAATTATAATCACCTCCCAAGAATATATTAACATCTGGGTTATTAAAAGAGATAAACGTAATTACATTTTCAAAATTTTGGAAAACTAATTTCAAATTAATAGTTGGTTTAAAATAAACATTACCTAAAATATATTTTTCTTTAATAAATTTTAATTAGTATAATAATCCAATGTACAATTATATCTAACACTTCATATGAAAATGATTTATTTACCAGAGCAAGAATCCCTCCACTTGGACGGCCTTGTAAGTGATCTTTAGTAGCATTGCTACAGATTAAGCTGTAATTTTCTAGGTACTTAGTTTTGGAATACAGGTGTTCAGAAATAAGCCAGGTTTCAGATAAAAAGATAACATCATAAGTGCGTAATTTTGAAATTTGATTACCTTGTAATAAATTTAGGTTCGAATGTCCATTAATATTCCAGAACATTACTTTAATCGGGGTTAAACAGGGACTTACTTCTGTAAATTGAACTTTAGAACTAAAAAATTATCCAAAGAACCTGTTAAACCTGTTGCTTTTAGCTTCCTTTTTTTGGATTGAATCGGATACTTGGCTGCTGTGCTCACTATAGTCCTCTTCCTGCTCTGCAAGTGGGTCATCTGGGTTGATAGATGCAGTCGTACGATGTACATTGAGGTCCTCCAGAGACCTGATCGGTAGTACCTTTGAAATTGCAATTTTCCTCGCAAAGATGTTCCCATTTCTGCACCAGACGAATTCGAATAGGCCATCTAATTTAAACTGTCTCGTTTCACGGAATATCTTCAAGTTGTATGTTGTTAGGTATTCGTTGATATAAATGAGGAGTTTTTCAAATGTACGAGTAGGTTCTAATTCTGTACTAATTAACTGAGGTTTATTACTTTTTTTTAGTTTAAGAAATCGGTTTCTATCTGAGTTTCTAATAAATTTGACCAAAGTTATTGAGGGAGCAGATTGATTGGCCCGTCTTCTTAATCTGTAGATATTATCTAATAAACACTCTGACGTCTTAAAACCAATGTGACTGCAAATTTTTTCAAATAAACTAAATGAATTCTCATTGGGAACTTCAGGTATTTTATAAATTTTCAGAGTGTTACAAAATCTGTTTTGGGTGTTTACGTTAATATCATGGCGCAGGGATTTAATTTCTTTTTTAAAAAGCTGATTTTCTTTTTCTAATTTAGTCACATTTTTACTTATTTTAAAAAAATTATCTTAACCGCAGCATTAACTTCTTTGTCTATAAAGTTTATGGCTTTCGTATTTTCAGTACGTGAGGCTTTAATTTCATCTTTTAATTCTCGAGAAATTAACTCAAATCTGTTTAACACAACCGTCAGCGGATCGGTAGGAACTACATTGGTAGATTGTGTACTCCTACCACTTTCTTCGGTCTTGTTTACAGTATCAGTAGTTACACTCCCCACCACTGAGCTTTTATCATGAGAACTAGCCATATTTTAAAATAGCACTTTAAATTTCACGTTTTTAACACACACAACATTAATTTTTCGTTTAAAAAAAAGAAAAAATTTAATGAGAGTTCAATAGATTATAAATTAATTAATAATTACTGAAAAAGTAGCATTTCAAACTGTCTGCACTGTTCTTGGTCACAGATCAAACTCCTTACTCATATTTTTAAAGACTAACATTCACTTCACTACAGCTGCACGATATAAAAGGGTTACTTACTTGCTTTTGCGATATTAAATGTAAATATTCTGTCCCTCTAGGCAAAACATAAATTAACTATTTTTAAACTATAATTGGAGTGAAGTACTTTACAAAAAAAATCATTGCACCCTAGATAAAATTCTAATCTAAACGCATTCATGCCAACGCTCATGCCAGTAATTACATTCTCGCTAATAAATACATTCATGCCGATAAATACATTCACTCTAATAAATACATTCACATTATATATTCATACTGTGGGGGAGGATATGATATTCTACATTCCACTTCCCACTTATATTAAACTTAATTTAATCTAAGATGTGAATCGTATAAGTTTATGTGCTTTAAAAGGACAAATAACCCTTCAGTATGAGGAGAATTCTCTTTCATAATAACCCCAAGTCATGTGGCAGGCCTGCTTTTTGCCTGTGTGCTCGCAGAGCCTGATACCCTTCCAGAACATGTGCTGCAGGAAGTCTTCTCTGCAAAGTGGGCATCTGGGTCTTCTTCTACCCATCAGCAGATATCCATGTGTTTAAATATATTATTATTTTTATGATGATCTTCTGGCATGTAGCGGGGCAACCATTTTATAATCTTCATACTTGTAAATTTTGCTCTAAAGATTCTCTTTTAATAATGTTGTCTTATTTTATTTGATTTTATTCTTTCTGTAGCTTCAGAAGAAATTGTACTTAATACTTAATTATACTTGAATCATAGTATTATTATCTTTCATTATACAGTGCTCAATATAATCGATGTAAGAAGGTGAGAGAATTTACAGTGAAAGGATTTTAAGATGAAATAAACTAGAATATATACAGAACACTGAATAGAAGTTAGGTAGCGAGATATATAGACAGAGTGCTGGGAAAGGTAGTTGAAGGTTGCTGACCCAGTGTTAACTAGTCATAAACTGTTGTAAAAACTATCCCTGTAGGGCAAGCAAACCATCCCTGTAGGATTAGCTCAGATATATATATGTGGAATTATTTATTTTATTCAATTAATAATGGATGAACACCAAAACAAATAGATAGATGTTTTTACAAAGATAATCTTTATTTTAATTTATTTTGACAAACTTTTAGTTACTGGCTGGCCAACCTATACAACATCGTTTTCTTCTTACAACATAAACGCTTAACATAAATTTGGTTAACTTTACACTTCTAGTCCAATATCACTCCTTCCTAGAAACAATCCACCTAATCAACTTTCCAACTTTTTCAACTTAACTTCAGCAGAAAAAAAACAACGTAACCTGCCTTATCTACGACATTGACTCTACTACTCTAAATCCCGCTCTCTCCACATCGGGCGCTGGCTACTAGGCATCAGCATTTTCTAGCAGCTCCCCACATATATATATTCTCTCACTCTAGTTTGGCCTAGGTAGCGAGTAACTATATTATCATTTTTATGTTTCTCTCCGCTCTCCAGACCTTTTTACATAGTTTATTATATACAAGTCGAGTTCCGTACTCTTCTAGAACTAACTATACATCCTTATTAGATTTTTTTTAAGAAAACAGGTTTGATTTTTGAGATTCTAATTGCTAGAATAATATTCTTCTTAGGTAATTTCCTTTCTTTTTTTTTCTTTTTTTTTTAAGATCTCTTAGGTTTTCGCGGCCATTTTCATGAAAAACACATGAGTTTCCGGGTTGAGATCGCGTCTGTGGTTTGCCAGAAACCGACGTTTCACTCATATTGTGAAGTATATTGCTTCAGGGACGTAAACACCTTACAAGCCAATAAGGCAATAATAATGGATAGAGAAGAAATGAAATACTCTTATTTGGAAACACAGGTTGGGAACAGAAGTTAAAGTTTGAGTCAATGTTTGTATTTGCCGTGTATACACTTCATCATATTCGCTATGGTATCATTTCGCAGTAGTTGAATATAAACAGCTTTCTCTCTCTCTCTGATAAGTGAATGTTTTTCTTTTTCATGTATTACGAATTATTCAAACTTTATGAAGGTTTGTTCGCTCAAGTTTGAAGCTAATTTCCCTTCTTCATTTTCCTGCTGCGGTATGCGAGCTAATTTCAACTGTTCCAGTAATACCAGTCTCTGAAGTTCCGTGATCGGAAGTCTTTCTGTCTCCTCAGTCTCTGAAGCTTATTACCTTAATTTATTATTTACTTGTCTTGGTGGTGGTGTTGTGCGCTTTAGTGATAGTGTCTTTTATCATCGAAAGCTGCTCCATGTTCCTCACTTTCTCCTACAGCACATCTTCCTGTAAGGATAATGAAATAGAATTACTGACCTGTACTAGTATCAGTAAACTGATATCAACATTAATGAATCATAAAAGAAATATGTTGGGCCTAAGTATGATTTTTTTCAGGACAGCACAGCTTGTGCATTGACACGGCACTTCATCAGCTAGTCTACTCTATATGAAGTTTACTAATAAACATACCTGGTACACCAGTGGAATATTGGATTCTTTTATCCTTTAAATTTAGAAGCACTTCCTCCCATTTCTTCAGTTTCATCTTCCTATTTCCTGTTGTGTTACGATCACTCTTTTTTTTTCACTTCCGTCTTCATATTATGGATCCTTTTTTCCACCTGTTCAGCTGTAAATTGCCGCCCAAGAACTCACAGTTCTCGCATAGTTAGTAATTTTCTTGTTTTCACTGATGGAGTTTGCGACTTACTTAATAAAACTAGTAATTGTTGAAACATGGAAATAAAGTGATAATTCACGTCATTTCTACCTCGAGTTTCTGATATATCCGAAGTAGTGGAGCGCTGAATATGCTCTCCAGAAAACCGAAACTAACTACAAACACTAAAAACACAATATGGTTTCAAATGATCTTGGCGTCTTACCGGCAACCAGCATGTTTTGTGCGACCAGCAAATGCTAGTTAGAATATTCTAAGAAGTCAGCATATGCTGGAAAAACTTGTAGCACTTTCTGGTCAGCACAAGCAAAAGTTTATTCCATATGAATTTGCTGATATCATACTTATTGCTTGTATTTGTAGTATGTTATACATTTTTATGCATACGTCTCAATAACGATACTACTTGCTGCAGTAATAATTTTTATGAAATTGCATGGAAATTTTATGATCAAAATATCTCACGTAAGTGACCGGGATCATTTGGTAAGATTTAATTTATAGTAGCTGTTCATCTCAAAAGCTTCTGCAATACTTCCTTTTTTATTTAAATTAATGTTTGCTAAAAAAAAAAGAAATGGCAGTCCTCCAGCAGAACCCTATTTAGAGTGTGAATCTGGTATTTCTTTAGTAGAGAGTGACTGATCCGCCGCAGTGTGAAGCCTTATTTTTTTATCCTAGGGGGAAAAAAATAAATAAATATAATCCTCGGATATGTTGATCCCTAATAAATAGACTTCTTATTGTAGGTCGCAGTGGAATGAGGCTCGCCCTCCCCGTTGGAATCTAATCCTAGGGTATATCCTATTCTTTCCTTATTTGTAACCTGTTTTATGAACTTATAGTTTCTTTTAATTATATAATTTTCGAATTTTCAAATTCTACATTTTTTTTTCAATTATATAAATTTCAATCCTTTCCTTTACATTATCTTTTCAGTTATATAATTCTTTAACTTTGAATTTTTTTAAAAATTTTGTTGCGTTTTGAAGACAAAGGTTGGCTGTATATTGCTCGTGCCTGATACTGGTCCTCCTGAGCTGACTGGTTCTGGTCTAACACGCATTGGTCTGATACTGTTTCCCGATGGAGTGTTGATCAGTACTCAGTCTCAGTCTTGTTGATTTTGCAAAGGTCCGCTCTCCCTATTCTCTAAGCTAATGCCATAAGTTTCTAATAACTAAACTAAATAAATTAAAGTTCAATAACAAACACTAGGTCCCTTATATAAGTAGAAGGAGCATCCCCACCAAATGGCAGTGTTAGTAAAAACTGGCTTCCAGTACGTTGGCTAGCGCTTGTCCTAGGTGGGGGGCGTTGACTCAGCCTGTCCAGACTTGCTGCTTGACTGCTTAGTGACCTTCATACTTAGAAAAATTCAGAGACAACAGCACTATCCTGAACCCGTACGCGAATATAAGTAACACTAGTATACGCGTACGGGTACTATATAAAACAACTCCCTACCAATATCAAACTTAGGAAAATAACAGAATATATACGTTAGATTAAGGGCGCTTCGCGTCTTTTATTAAAATATTGTAGACTGTTTTTAATCGTCAAATTCATTAAAAAAATATAAAATTCCCAAATAGTCTGTAAGACCTTATTCTTCTTAATTTCAGCTTACACTCATGATCCAAACTGTATATATTATTTAACGAATACACTGCAGGAATTGCATACATCAATTCTCCTACGTTTCTCATGCGTTTATTTTTCACATCATAAGATTCATATCGAAGAGTGTATGCACGCCGGTTATGGCAATGTTGCATTGCCGGTTATGCGTTGCTCAACGTAGCTTAGATAACTTGCTGCTTGGTTGTTTCTTTTTGGTTCCAAGATTACTTGTTTCAGACTCTTACTGTCCTCAAATTGATGAAATATTGCTGTCCGTTTTAACTACGGCAGTTATGGTTTTCGTCTATAAATGTCCTTTTTAAAAAATTATTTATTTATGCAAAACTAAAGCATTATAATGATTGTACCCAATAGGTAAAAGAACAGAGAAAAGAATATGAACTTGTCCTAATAACAATGTCACATAACAAGTGGTATCTAACCAGTGCTAGTCCTAGCAGCTGTGTACTTCCCTCATATATAAGATTATATGATATTCACACATTGATTAACACATCAGATTATATGAGAAAGTTGCTAATACAATGATATATTTACATAGTTTGATATAGTATTAGAGCTGCATTGATAAGATTATGTATCATGCTGTCTTGCAAATATTCTCATCTATAACTTTATTACCTCATTTAATATAGAGATATAAGGAATTTAAGTAGGGCTAGGTCAATGGAGAAGGGTGGGGTTCCTAAATCTTATTGCTAATGAAAGAAAATAACTATTGATAGTAATTTCATTAAATTGCTGAATAAGTGGGCTTATCTAGTTCCATGAAGGAAGTTATTCAGTGTTGATTGAAAATCATTTAATGGGTGATGAAGAAATATTTAGAAGCTACCGCCGTTTAAATAAGAAACAGTTTAATTTTATACTTAGTTTTATTTATGATGACGTTCAACCAAAAGTTCCTTCGACTATCAGTGAGTGCTGAAGAAAAATTATTTTTGACATTGAGGTAAGTTTACAAATTGAATATTTCTCGGATCTCTTCATTTGCCAGGGCTGGTAAATTAGTAGGTTCGGGTGAGGCAGAAGTAGAGTTTGACATGTAATGGATTAGTGCTGGTGAATAAGTTGAGATCGTCTTTAGTGATTCATTGCTGCTAGGCCCTGGCATCTCATATCACTCTCTGATGAAGTAGATTCATAGCAATCTGATGATCCATGGAAGTTTCTGGCTGCCATAATCTCATAATCCGACAGGATTAAACTTAAATGATTCTTCATTTTTGCCTTCTGAACTGGTGGCAAATTTCGTAGTACTTCAGCAATGTGACGGCAAAACAAATGCACGTCGTCATCTTTCTTTTTTATAATCATCGTCAACATTCTACAATCATCGTCATTGTGTTATTGTAGACGCTTTCTTTTTGATTGATTTTTTTCTTGTTGTTTGGGTTTAAGTGTTTAAGTGTGATACCATATCAGTAGGCTCCCTCACAGGAACTTCCTTCTCATGATTTAAATCAGTAACAACATTTTCTCCATTTTCTGTTAGTGGTGAAGCTGGTATATTTGAGCCTCCGGATCTGTGTTGGAACACGCCGTCAAGAAACTGCAATTGTTGGTGTCTATGATCTTTAGAGTTTTTTGGAACAGTCGAACCAGTGCCTAATTATGTTTTCTTTTTAATCTTCTGTAACCATCACGAATAAATTTCCATTTCTTCTTAAGTCTTCATCTAGAAATTAAAACGTTTACATATATTAATTAAGTGAAAAATGGGTTGCTACAGGTTCCTGGCTACAGGTGAAAGCTACAAATCCTTGTCATTTGCGTACCGTATATCACAGTCCTATATATCCCGAATCGTGAAACGTGTACTTCTGTTTTTTAAGACAAAAATTAATGCCCGTTTTGATGTCACCTCTTACTGAAAATAATTTCAAACGAATTGAACCAGATTTTTGGCAGAAATGGAATATAACCAAATTGTGTTGGAGGAATTGATGGTAAACACGTGCGCATCAGAGCACTTAAAAATAGTGGGTCGCTATTTTTCAATTATTAGGACTTCTTTTCAATTGTGCAGTTACTTATCGTAGATGCAAATTATAAATTTGTAACAGTTGATGTCGGTTCTTACGGCAAAGAATCTGACAACGGTATATTTCAAAAATCCATTATTGGGAAAAAATAGCAACTAATAGATTTAATACCTCAGGTCCGAAACAACTGCCAGGGTCAGATCCACTTTCCTGATTGTAGACGAAGCATTTGCACTAAGTAGTTTTATGACGACGACCTATTCTAAAAAAATGGCAAGATTTGATAGAGAGAAATAAATTTATAACTATAGATTATGCCGAGGTCACCGAAACATGAATGGGCTATTAAGTCAAATATTTTGAGTGTTTTATAACCTCTAGCTGTAGGAACAGATGTAGTTGATGATCTCATATTAACAGCTTGTTGTTTGCACAAACTTCTTCATGATGGTTATCTCGAAGAAAACAACTCTCCAATTTTTAATTATAATAATGAAGAATCCAGGACAACGTGATAAACTTATCTCGTTTTGGTGGATTCGCTAATGCTGAAGGATTTCAAATTAGAGACAAACGTAAAGCTTTTTTCTGCGGCGAAAATTGCGCAATTTCCAGGCAAGAAACCACAATTGGTTATGGAATAGTTAAATGGGAATGAATAGTATATATGTATATGTATACGTATGTGTATCTGTTGGGGTCAATTATGTTTAAATATTGTATCCATAATGCCTGGATGATTTGAATAATTCAGCGCAGAAACAGGCCGGTAGTTTGGTAAGGTTGTGATTTGTTGACACTCTAGAAAACCTTTACTTATACACTCTAGACCCACTATCGAACAAATCCCAACTATCTTAATGCCTAGGTAAAGACTACTATGGTGCACCAAATTAGCTTAAAGCATTGAATCATAGAAAATAACAAAATCTTAATACCAGTAAACATGCTGTAATAACTACTCTACTTTATTAAACTAATTAACTTATCATAAAAAAAAAAATACAATATATAAAAAAAAGGATATATATATATATATATTACACCGGAACCGGGAAACAATATTTAGTGTTAGTACTTGCGTGTACATATAGCTGCCTCACTCACCTACTAGGATTGTCACTAACACACTGGGCCACATCGCTACTAGAACCATGCTACACTCTCTCTCAATTGCAACTGCCTATACTGTTTACTCGCTGCATTGTCTCTAGTGCAACATCAGAGTTCCCACGCTCAGTGCTCTGTGCTTTATGCTATTCTATTTAATATTAACATTAAATGAGTTATTACAATCATAATTTTTCCGGCCCCTTACACGGCCCCCCATTTTTCAAAAGTGTGGCCTAACCTTCGGCTACACTTTGTGTCAGCCTCGGGGGGCGGCCGTGCTGGTAACATAATCATCAGGGGCTTTGCGGCGGTCGGTGGGATTTCCTCTTCCTGCCTCGTAGGAGGGCCAGCTCTTTGCTGCCTTCTTCTAATGACAGTGTAACCTGCCCCGATCGTGGCGAATGCAACGGCTAGTAGGCTGCTTCCAGAGAGACTCCAGCCCCATGTCCGGTGTAGTTTTTCCTGCTTCATATTCTCTGCCATGCGGATTAGCTCTTTGACGGCAACCTCACCATCATAATCCCCTTCTTGCACGCGACCTTCTTCTTCCAACGGTTGCCAAAGAGCGCTGCAGATGGCGGACGGTAGCTGTTGTTCCTCTTCCTTGGTAACTAGGGGGATCGGAGGTAGATAGTTTCTTTTAGGTGTTTGTTTCTGCCTGTTAGCGCGGCTTCTGGTTCGTGGAAGAATCCGGTAATCGGCCGTCCTGTAGGAGCAAGCTCCCTCGGCGCGGAGCTTATGGTTTGGTAGTGTACGTCTGTAATCCCAGCTGGTCCGCTCCGACACTGAACTGTTAGCTGTAGGGGGCTGGTAGGCTATAGATCCATGTAGTGCGTTTCTGGTCGAATATCCAAAGGGTCTCGCTAGGCGGGTGAATGCGGTGCGTTAGCGTAGCGCAGCCGCTTCCTGTAAGTCCCCAAAGAATGTCGCACTAGTGCAAGTGGCCTCCTGTCGGTGGTAAATCAAAAAAATTCGCGGGGCACACTCGGGTTATCCCAGTAGGTATGCATTTGGCGTTCGTGGCCCCCTCGTTCCCATTGGGGCCTTCCAAGGTAGGATTGGTCAGTTCCACTGGGTTAAGTTTTTTTGCGCCCGGTAGTCACTGGACTTCAGCAGGGCATAATGCTCTTGTTCCTGATTTACTGCTAAGTAGTCGGCTTCTCTCCAGGTTCTGAGGGTGATTCCTGATTTAGGTTCCGTAATAGGCACTTCTTCTACCTTGTATAGTTCGTACAGGCGTCCGACACTTTGGAGTGGGATATCTATCAACACCGTGATAAGTTCTTCTCTTGAGCTAGCGCTTGTAGCAAGGGTATACACTATTCACGCCAGTACCCGTTATTAGTTCCATCCCTAACGGTAACATCTCATCCTAACCGTTGGTGGTGTTCCTCCTCTGTTGCCGCGAAGATCACTACGTCATCGAGGTATACGTAACATTCTGTTCCCTTTAGATCTCCTAGCACTGCATCCATAAACCTCTGAAAGGTCGCAGGTCTCCGGATAGCCCGAAAGCCATTCTGACATACTCATAGTGGCCCTCTGGAGTATTGAATCCCGTCCTCTCCCGGTCTTCGGGGCGGATTTCGATCTGATGGTACCCACTTGCGAGATCTATCGTTGTAAACCACTTTCTTTTCCCTAAGCAGTCTAGGATTTCATTAATTTTGGGCAGTGGGTAGGTGTCGGCTTTTGAACTGCGTTCAAGGCCCGGAAGTCCGTGCAAAATCGGTATTTAACTTCCTCCTCCCCCGGCTGTTCTTTTTTCTTAACTAAAACCACTGGTGCGGCCCAGGACGAGGTGGATGGCACTATTACTCCCTTCTGTAAGAGCTCCTTGATCTGTGTTTTCATCTCCGATTGTAAATGGTACGGCACCCGATACGCGCTCTCGCGATCGGAATAGCCTCACCCGTTACGATTCGATGTTGAACTAGACTGGTGCAGGGCAACCCCCCTTCAGTCTGGGCATCTATCACGTCCCTAATTCCAGTAGTAAGCGCAGAAGGGATTGCCTTGGCTCCTCCACTATGAGGGCTTAGTTTCTCCTGCAATTCCTCTTCAAATTTCACCCCGATCCTCCGGTTATCCCAGTAGGTATGCATTCGGCGTTCGTGGCCCCCTCGTTCCCATTGGGTCCTTCCAAGGTAGGATTGGTCAGTTCCACTGGGTTAGGTTTTTTGCGTCCGTAATTGTTCCTGGGAGCGCCACCGTCCGGACATGCTCTGGTGGTTCGTGTTCAGGTTGGGGGATCTGCCGTCTTTGCCTCCGTCTTCGTCGTCCCTTCCTAAGTTTCTTAGGCGTTACCCATAACACGCTCGTTTCCCCTCCCACGGCTCCACGTGCGAGGTCAACGACCACCCCTAGTCTTCGCAGCAAGTCCAACCCCAATATGCCGTCCAACTCCATTTCTAATTCGGCGATGAATACAACGTGGTCTATGTCCTTCCCTTTCCAGGTGCAAGTCACCCTCTGCTGGCCCTGAATATTTAGCATATTCCCAGTCATTCCTTTAGCCGCGATTCCGGTGGCTTCTATTGGCACACCAACTACCAGGTGTCTTACTATGGTGATCCCGGAGCTCGTGTCCACTAGTAATCGTCGCGGATCATTATTCATCCCCACTATGATCTCTAAGCCTCCCCCTCCCGACGATACTAATTTGTAATTATAAAACTGCCCCATGAGTTTATCGATCTGACGCCGGGGCCTTTGCCAGATCGGCCCCATTTGGGGATCCGGTCTCGGTTCTGGCTATCCTTCCGCCCGTATCTCTTCAGCACCACCGGGCCAAATGGTCTTGCTGCTCACAGGCATAACAAGGCAGGGGCACGCCCCCTAGTTCGCTCCACCCTGTATTGGTACGGGTAGCGGGTGTGCGGCACTCCCGTGCGAAATGCCCCGGTCGGAAGCAACCTCGGCGTCCTCCCGGTCTATCTCCAGCACCTCTGTCTACTTGTTCAGCGACTCCTAAGACGTGGTCGCGTTGTTCATTGTTTCCTGGTTGTTCTCTGTTCTACCAACATGGCCCGTTGCACTGCTTGACGCAGATCTGTTGGTGGTAAGTAGGCTAATAGTTGACCAGCCTCCTCCCGTATCCCCGCGACAAAAGCTGCCAAAACACGCCTCTCCACTTCCTTTCGTGCCCACTCCGCTCTTGCCTCTCTTGATCATCGTTTTTGCCCCTAAGGTAGTGAGGCGGTCGGCAAAGACCTGGGCCGACTCCCCTTTTGCTTGCCGGGCCCCCGCCAGTTCCCGAATATAGAAATCCGGGGTTTGGGTATCGCAGAATCGTTCTGTGAAGGCCTCCTTGAGTGCCTGAAAGGTTGCCCCTGGTGCCACTAGTTCCGGGTGGGCCGATAGGAATGCTGCTGCTGTCCCGGTTAATTTGGCCTCACACACCACGATCTTGTCTTCTTCGTCCCACCTCCCTGTAGCCGCTACTCGTTCCAGTTGTGTGAAAAACCCTTCGACCGATATAGAGCCTGCTTCCCCGCTCCAGGTCCGTATTAAGTTTTGTATAGTTAAGTCCCTACGTGGTTGGGGTTCCCGGGTTCGCGCAAAAGTCTCGTTAGCCGTTTGAAGAGCCCTGAGTTGGGCCTCAAGCTCCGCTACCCTCGCGTCTGCCATGTCTAGTACAATTTAGGGTCTTGAGTTCGGGCGCTAAAATGTAGGAGTCGTAAGGAGATAAAAGGGAATAAGGGGGGGGGGTGTACGCTACTCACCGGCGCCTACTACTGGTTCAATGGTAGGGCTGTTCCAAAAAAAGAAAGAAAGGAACTTCCGCACAAGGATATCGTGTATTTAATAAAACCAGGTTTTCCAACTTTGCAGTCCCCTCCCTTACAATGATTTTATCCCCATAGTAGCTTTCTCTATATTAAGTAAAAAAAAAAACTTCGTTATATACATATACAAACTAGACCCACTATCGAACAAATCCCAACTATCTTAATGCCTAGGAAATGACTACTATGATGCATCAAATTAGCTTAAAGCATTGAATCATAAAAAAAAAAACCTTAGTACTAGTGAGCATGCTATAATAACTAATCGAATTTACTAAACTAATTAACTAATCATAAAAAGAAGAATACAATATAAAAAAAGGAAATATATATATATTACACCGGAACCGGAAAAACAATATTCTATGTGAGTACTTGCGTGAACATATAGCTGTCTCGCTCACCTACTGAGATTGTCACTAACACACTTGACCACATCGCCACTATAACCATGCTACACTCGCTCTCAATTGTAACTGGTTAACTGTTTGCTCGCTGCATTATCTCTCGCTGGTTTTTTACAACTTCAGCGTTCCCACGCTCACTGCTCTGCGCTTTATGCTGTTCTATTTAATATTAAATAATTTATTACAATAATAATTCTTCCGGCCCCTTACAAAAGGAGTAAAGAGAAAGTTGTATGAGTGTTTCACAACAGATTTTTTATTTTATCTTTAAAGTAACTTTTTTTTTTTTAATTAGTTACACTGCCATGCCCCGGTATCATACATCCTAGCATGGAATAATGACGGTACGATTAAAGATGTCACCCGAAGATATGTACCACAATGGCACATATGCCTGAAGTCAAGAATAGATACCAAATGGTGGCAGGATACATTAAAACCTTGGTCACCATTGAAAACCAAAATAGATATGGCAGAAGATGAAGAATTAGAACGAATAGTTACAGAAACTCCATTACCAAGTACTATTGGGGAGTAAGTTAATTTTGATTTTTTATTTATTTGTTTTTTTGTAATTTAATTTTGTAAGTCTGTCTTATAGCTATAGTATTAATTACTATTCTTTTATGCAATCAAATCCTGTGCTATCTAAAAGTCCCTTTTGAGCTTCCCTTAAGAGGCCCTAGGTCCGTTAAGAGGCCTAGAGCAAGAATTCACATCTGCTGCTTTATCCATATTAGTGTAAGAGATTCAAAGCAGTTCTGGACAAATTCGGGGTGGGGGGGAATAAGCTTAAGGTAAGAGTCATCCCAAGTTCTTCAACACAGATATCTTGATCCTTCGACCCAAAAAAGTTTCTGGAACCTAAACTCCTCACAAGTAAACTTTCTGTCGTTGTGGTTGGTTTCGCAGAGCTGGGAAAGTATCAGAGATATTTTCCATGATAGCTGCTTCATTTTTGTCATCATCGACCGGTTTATCCGGGCGTTCGCCCATCATTAGGATATTTTTGTCAAAACAGTATGATAACATAGACTTACAAGAGCTAATTCAGTGTATCAACTTCAAAATCTAGGTACATACATATATACATAATCCGTCCTCTTCTACCGCCTAGACAGTGTAGAGGCCTTGCATATACTTTTCCATTCGTCCCTGTTCCTGGCGAGTTCCTTTCCTTTTCGCCATTCTATTCCTTTTTCCTGTAGGCTTTCCCGTATTTCTTCTTCCCAAGTTCTTCTAGGGCGACCTCGACGTCTTTTCCCTTCTGTTCTTGCCTCGTATACTAATTTGGCAACTCTATTGTCCTCCATTCTCATAAGATGTCCGTACCAGCGGAGTTGGTTTCTTTTTATTATATCTATGGAAGGTTCTACACCTGTATCTTTCCTCACTGTTATATTTCTTATCCTATCTCTTCTCGTCTTCCCTAAAATCTTCCTTAAATATCGCATTTCCATCGCTTGGATTTTGCTCTCTAACTTTTTTGATAGGGTCCACGATTCACTTGAGTAGGATATGATTGGTAAAAATACCATTTTGTACACAGTGACCTTGGCCCGCATAGAGACTTCCTTCTTCCCTATGAAGCTGTTTCTGATTGCGTGAAAAAATCTTCCTGCCGCACCTATTCTTTCTTTTATTTCATCTTCCATTCTTCCTTCTTCATTTAGGTGGGCACCTAGATACTTGAAATTTTTCACCTGCTCCAGCACAGTTCCTTTAACTTTTATCTGTAGTCTCTTTCCTCTTTCACCAATTACCATAGTTTTAGATTTATCTACATTTATTTCCATTTTCTTTTTTGCCAACTTCTCTGTCAGGACTTTCATGTTAAACTGGAGATTCTTATCCGAGTCCGCTGCTAACAAAATATCATCGGCGTATGCCAGGATGCTGAACCCTATCTGCTGGAGGTTCCTGTACCCAATATGCAACTTTTTCAATCTTTTTTCGCAGTTCTTAATGATTCCATCCATTATTAAAATAAAAAGTGATGGGCTTAGGATACATCCTTGCTTGACACCTTGGGTTGTGACAAATTCCTCCGATTCTTGGTTAAAGGTTCTCACATAATTCCTGGTTTCTTTATAGATACTTTTAATGGCCTTCTGTAGTCCTGTGCTTATCCCTTTTTCAGCCAATGCTTGCCAAATAATATTTCTTGGGACTGTATCGAAGGCTTTAACTAGGTCTACGAAGCACCAATGACTTGGTTTTCCTTTTTCCAAGAGCTTCTCACCTGTCTGTCTGACAGTAAAGATAAGGTCCTGAGTACTTCTTTCTGCTCTAAATCCATACTGTGCACTCTCCCACTTTGCTCCTGTCTCTCTCTTCAGCCTATCATCTAATATTCTGGAGTATATTTTGCTTGGAACGCTAGTCAAGGAGATGCCTCTATGATTACTACACTCTCGGTTATCACCTTTCTTAAAGATAGGCACTATAATGGAGACCTCCCGATCTCGGGGTATAGCTTTCTTCTGCCATGCCAGATTGATGATATGCAACAGGACCTTCTCACCCTCTACCCCCATATACTTTATCATTTCAGGGGTTATACCGTCCTGCCCGGCCGCCTTCCCTAATTTCATTTTTGCTATAGCAGCTTCCATTTCCGATTCATCAATATAATCGTCTTCTTCCCATAATAAATCATTCTCTCCATCATCTCTTTTATTTCTGAGATTTCTTTGTTCCGTCTCTGTGCCAGAGCTCAGCAATTCTGTGAAGTACTCTCTCCACCTTGACATGATATCCTGCGGATTAGTGAGCACTCTTCCCTCGCTGTCTTTTACAAATTTTAAACAGGGTTCCTTTTCCTTTCTCAAGTTTCTAAGCACTCTATAGAAAAGCTTGTTATTATCCTTAAAATTTTCTTCCATTTTAGTTCCAAACTCTTCCCATGAGTTTTTCTTGCTTTTCTGAACGAGATCCTTAACTTTCTTACGTTGAGTTTTATATTTTTCATATTCATTTCGGTCCTTTGCTGTTAAATATTTTTCCCAATAATCCTTCTTTTTCTTAACCTCCCTCCTGATTTCCTCGTTCCACCAAGCTGTTGGCCTTCTCCTTCTCCCAACTTTGGACTGACCACACACTTCTGCTGCAGCTTCCAGAATAACATCTTTGAAGGTAACCCAACTCCTCTCCAAGTCTGTTCCATTCCATTTATCTTGTTCTCCTCTTAGTTTTAACTCCACTTTTTCCTGGAATTGGTTTCTTATTTCTTCTCTCTGTTGCTTGAATCCGTTAATTTTCATTTTAATTTTTTCCTTATTTTTGTTTTTACTTTCATTCTCTTGCTTTGCTCTTACTGCTATATCCATTTGAACCAAATAGTGGTCACTTCCTATTTCATGACCCCTCTTTAACTCTTACGTCTCGCACAATCTTTCTCATTTTTCGACTAACTAGGAAGTAATCTATAATAGATTTTTCTTTCCTACTGGGTTCTTCCCTAGTGTACTTATGTACGAGTATGTTCTTGTGCGGATACATTGAGTTCGCTACAAACAGATTATTAGCCACACATAGATCTAAAATTCTTTCCCCATTATTATTTCTTTCCGGTTCTCCATGCTTTCCCAGGCAACCATTCCATCCATCTTCAACATTACCAACACGTCCATTTAGATCTCCAACCAATACAATCTCCTCTGCTGTCATCTAGTAAGGACTGGGCATCCATAAAGAACTTGTCTTTCTCTTCCGCTACAGTATCTTCATTAGGCGCGTACGCAATAATTACAGCTATTTCTTCTAACCCATCCCTCCATTGTAGGCCATTAGTCTCTCGCTTTTAAATTGCCAACTTTTCAGCTTGGAAGTGTGCTTGTTGTGGAACAAAAATCCTACTCCTGCTCTAGCTCTTTTATTTGCTTCCACTCCTGCGTACACTAGAGTATATTTGTTGTCAATATTGCATATATTGTTTCCTTTTTTCTTTGTTTCAGTTAGGGCTAGCCAGTCCATCTTGCTTTTTTTAAATTCCTTAGTCAACTCCATTTCCTTCCCAGTAATTCCTCTTATATTCCATGTTCCGTATTTATATATCCGTTTTCCGCGCCAGGTAGTTTCCTTTAAAATCTGTCCGGCTTTTTCTTTGTTTTTACCTTTAATTTTTGGGTTTTTAAGAGGAGCGGGTAATTGGCCCGAAGCCCCCTTCCTAATGATAGGGCTGCTATCTATGACATCAGGCTGTCATGTGAGTTTCTTCAGGCTATAAGATGTTAATAAGGCCCTACTTCCTGAGACATCACTCTACGTGCCCTCAGGTTAAAACCCAATTTCGTTGGTCGTTCGGTTCCTGCCTAAGCAGTATCCAGGGGCACCACGAGGAGGCAACCAACTCACCCCCCAAAATCTAGGTATGTTAACAAAATATCTCAAAAACGAAAAGTCAAGCCGCAGTCAAGCTTAAATTTGGTATTTCGTTTAAGAGGTACTTACCACTGCATTTGGACACGAAGGTCAGCTAAAATCTATGAACCAGAAGTGCGACTTTATGCGAGATTTATTCGAAAACGACTTCAATGATTTTCTAAAAACTTTGTATACTATCTACACAAATGTTATCCCAATTACTCTTTACTTATATTTGGAACATTTTCCCGGAAAAATTGATTTTTTTTTGGAGGGGTTCAAGGGAAATGGTTACTTTAAGCAAGAATCTTTCCCTATTGCTGGAATTCCAAATTTGGAAAAAAAAAATTAATTTTTTGTATACTTAGTATTATGTCGGTGTTTATGGGAAAAAAAAAAAAAAAAAATGAAAACCTGTTCAGTAAATACGCATTTCCGGTCATCTGGATTTTCTTCAAACTCGGAATTTCAATTTTAATTAATATTATTTAGATAATAGAATTGTATAATAAAGTGAAATAGCACTTTAGAGAAAAACCAAAACCTAACCCTAACCCCTCCCCCAAAAGTGCCCTTAAATGTATTTTTTCCAAGAAATGTTTCAAATAAAAATTGTAGATCTTTGTATGGTGTAGTTGATATAACAAGTTTAAAGAAAATCATTGGAGCGATTTTTGAGAAAATCGCAAAAAAGTGAAAAAAAATTAAGTAAAGTGGTGCTTCCGGTTGAAGAATTTTGACAAATAATGTATTGTTATCCGGTTCCCATGGTGATACATAAACAGGAATATCACAAGTTTGAACTTTTAGCGATTTTTTTTTATTTTTGAGCTATACTGTTCACATACACACACACCATTTTTCTAAAAACCACTTTTTTTTGGACTTAGGGGATCTCGAAACGGATATTACCGGTGAAAACTCAATATAGAAAATATGACACGATTATAAATACTTCCTCTTACTTGGAGTAAGAGAAAGTAAAAAAAAATTTAATCGGAAGTGCGACTTTACAAAATATTTTTAGTTTTTATTTATTTTTTTTATTTTCTTCGAAAACGTCTATAATGATTTCCGGTAAACTTGGTTGCTAACTGCACAGATCTAGATTCTAGATTCTACGGGGAATTGCCTCTTCAGCCTTGCGCTACCGCGACTCCCAAGGGTCTATTGTGGCACCCCCTAAGTTGGAGACCCCTCCCCTGTCCTTTATTTGAACTTTGAAATCCGGGGAGGCTTCCAGGTGGTCGGTTAGGAGCACCTCCCAACAGAGCACCCTCTCGAGTCCTGTCTGGCTTAATAGACGCGAGAGGGGCCCCTGGCTGAGGCTTGCAGGCATCAGCTTCTCCTCTCCAAAGAGGCGAAACCTCAGCCATACAAGCCCCTCGCATAGACACAGAACATGCAGTGCTGTTTCCTCTTCTTCCTGACAAAACCTACACAAGCTATCCGTGCGGTGCATGTGGTTATTAAGTCTACAATGGCCAGTGAGAACGCCAACGGCTATCCTTATGGTCACCCGGCCTAATTGGAGTAGTTCTGCAGTTAGCCTGGGCGAGTAGCTATGAATGAACGTTTTCGCCTGCCTTTGGCCTAGGGTTTAGCCCACCATTCCTTGATTGATCGTGCATCCATGTTCTAATGGATGCACTCCTGAGGTATCTTGCGACGTCGCAGAACGGTTCGAGTCCGATAAGGGTTCCGATGGAACCCTCCCAGGCCAAGTGATCTGCCGCCTCATTGTCTCTGTGACCCCACAGGTACCCAGACCAGGAAAACCTTATTGTGGCTACTAATTTCCCTGAGTGCACCCAGGCAATCCCACACCAACCTTGATCTGATCTCCCACGAGTCAATTGCCCGCAGGGCAGCCTGGCTATCCGTATAAAACACGATTCTGGAGTTATGCACTCCCCGTCTTCTTATTTCGACGGCGCAGGTAATAATTGCGACTAGCTCCGCCTGAAAGACCGTGGCTTGCCTTCCCAGGCTCACCGTGATGTCACATTTCGGATGTGCCCCGTACACGCCGGCTCCCACTCCTTCCTCCATCCTAGATCCGTCCGTGTACCACATAGATTCGCCTGAATTGGCGGCCCGTTCTTGCATGCCCTCTGTCTAATATCAAGACTTTGAAGAGTTTTTGGAAGTCGTTAATTGACAGATATAAACCTATCACTTTTATTTGTAGCATCCCCGCCCGCCAAAAAAAAAAAAATTATTTTGGATATCTAACTACTAACAGAATTGATTTTTGAAGTTTTCTTGGCAGACCTTTTGGTAAAGTTTAAATTTAAACTGCCTCTGCAAGATTTGTTTGTTGAGGCAGAGGGCACTAATAGGAAAAATAAATAAATAAATAAAGACCACTCAGATTTGTTTGTCGCAGCGTAATTAATTTTTATGAAGTTTAGTAAATCATTTCTATGATCACCCTATTTGTAGCGCTGCCTATGTTTGGAATATTAAATTATAATTATTTGCTTTTAATTGTTTATAATATTATTCTGATTACTTTAAATCATTTCAGATACAAAAATCACCCGCATTATGCATTGAAGCGTCATCTCCTGAAATTCGAGGCGATCTATCCACCTACTGCTGTACCATTAGGTCAGATCCATGGTGAAGATGTGTTTGCAAGAGTTTGCGTGGTGGAATTACACACAAAAGAGTCATGGATTAAAGAAGGAAAAGTGTTGAAGGCCAATCAAGAGCCTTATAAAATAGTTAAGGCCAGACCAAAAAGGGAAAAGGTAAAGAAATTTTTTTTTTTTTTAAACTCATAGTAAGTGAACTCATTAACTTAAAGAGGGGAGGGATTAGCTAATTGATTAGCGCGTTGGACTCCCACGCGGAGGTCCCGGGTTCGAGTCCAGTGCTTCCCTTAGATTTTTTCTTCCTAGGAGCCTCTTACAGCTCACTATCCGGTGATGGACAGTGTTGTTTGTAGCGAGAGAACACTGTCTGGAGGCCGGCAGTGCATTGAGAAGGCTCCGGGCACTAATGACCATAGATGGTGAAGCGCCCTAAATTAAAAAAAAGAAAAAAGAAAAAAAAGCTGGTGTGAAGCATTCGAAACAACTTTCTATTACTGCAATTTACAAAATTGTAACTGACAAACTTTATAAGTTAACAAATTTTGATAAAATTCGTCCGTATTTTTATGGAGAAAATCGCAGAAACTATTCAGTAAAAACGCAAAACTTCCTGATTTAATAATTTTTCTTGAAATTCGGGAATTTTGACAAATCTATTTTATTTCTAATTAATTTTTGTTTAGATTATAGAATTTTATAATCAACTAAAGATAGCACTTTAGTGGAAAACATAACACTCCCCCCCCAAGTACCCTTAAATTAATTTACTCTGAGAAATATTACAAAATAAAAGTTGTAGCCCCTTTTAGATGTGTAGTTTACATTTCTAGTTTAAAAAGACATCGTTGGAGCCGTTTTTGAGAAAATATCAGTAAACTAAAAAATACTTTTCAGTAAAAACGCACTTCCGGTCATCAGATTTTTTTAAAACTCGGGAATTTCAACAACATATTGAATTCTAATTATATTATTTAAATGACAGATATGTTTAGTAAAGTGGAACAGCACTTTACAGGAAAGCCTAACCCCCACCCTTCCTCCAAAACCACCCTTAAATGAATTTTCCCGGAGAAATAAAAGTTGTAGATCTTTGTATGTGTACTTGATGAACCAAGTATCAAGAAAATCGTAAAAAAACTAATAAAGTGGTACTTCCGTTTGTGGAATTTTGACAGATGCCCCACTATCGGATGCCATGCTGATTCCTAAACGGGAATTTCAAGTTTGAACTTTTTACGATTTTTCATTTTTGAGCTATGCTGTTCACATACATACGGGCAATTCATTTGTAAAAAAACTTTTTGGACTCAGGGGACCTCAAAACGGATATTTCGGTGAAAACTCGATATCGAAAATTTGACACGATTACAATACTTCCTCTTACTAGGAGTAAGAGGAAGTAAAAATGAGACAAAAGTGTTATTTAACTTAAAATTCTTCTACATCTCTTGATAGATGGATTTACATCACGTCTATGCAATTTTTATTCTGTATAATGTAATTTTGTAATACATAATTCCTCTCTGGTATCCCCGCAACCATTTTAATTTTAATATCCCCGCAAACTTTATAACGTTGCAAGTTTTTTAGAAAATTTCTTGATTCAAATTGATTTAATTATAGAGATTTTTCTTTTTTCAATTTTAGGGGACAGGAAAACTGATTAAGGACATCCCATTGAATCTTTATGGGAAATGGCAGGTGGAAGATTATATCCCGCCCACTGCAGTTGATGGAAAAGTCCCTCGCAATGATTTTGGTAATGTAGAACTCTACAAGCCGAGTATGATCCCAAAAGGCACTGTCCATTTACAGTGTAAGCATTAATTTTAATTACTTGTTGAAAATTATTTATAAGCCGAACATTTTGCCCCATATTACATATAGGCTTCTTCAAGATAGTGTCGCCTCTAAAGATGAAACAACACTTGAGTATTGTCATAATTGTTACGGAGCGTGTAATATGGGGGTGAAACATCCGGGTTTGTAACAAACCACTTGACGCTGTCACAATGGCGGCGGAGGCTTGAATGATTATATGATACTACACCATTATTGTCAACACTCAGCCGCATCTAGTCCGTATATCGATCCCAAGTTGTCTGACCAGCTCTAATGCAGGAAAAGGTGGCTAGAATAGAATAAAACGGGGGGGGGGGTCATTCACTGCGACCTACAAAACTATGTCTATTGTGGATCCCCTAAAATTATAGCACATCCCCCCCAGCTTCAGGCCTGGCAAAGCTGAGAGCAGCTCCTTCATGAAGCTCATAGCTTCGGGATTACCTGTCCCCAATTGAAGAAACTTTGTCCTCGGCTGGCCGGCGCACTCGCAAAGGATGTCTCTCAGCCTTGCAGAATCGGCATACCGCGCTATCTGCAAGTTTAATTGGTGCATGTGCCTGTTCAGCCTACAATGCCCAGTTAGTAGACGCACTATTAGCCTTATATCCCTTCGGCTATGGCTCAGTAGGTCCCCTGGTAAATTTAGGCAAATGTCTGTTGATAAAGAGTTTTTCTGCCTCTGTCCTGGTGCCCTCCCTCAGAAAGCGGACGCTGTTCTTCCGTAGGTACCCTGCATCCGCTCTTTCATTGCCCAGAAACCCCGCATGTCTAGGCGAGTGTCAATTTGTTCCGAGCACCCACCTCGGTTAGGGCAGTTAGGCTGACCCACACCAGTTTTGAGACTATTTGGTGTGATGAAAGTGCCTTCAGGGCTGCCTGACTATCGGAGTATATGGCCACTCTCCTACCCTCTAAGCCTTGCCTTATAATCTCCTTAGCGCAGAGTTGTAACGCCACGACTTGAGAAGGTGGCTAAGTACAGAGAGTTTATCTACTCCATATATCGTTCCAAAGTTGTCTGACCAGCTCTTATGCAGGAGAAGGTGGCTAAGTACAGAGAGGCTGCTGATTAAGGAGATAAGCTAGTCTCTGCTTGGAAGAATCTACAGCGTGGGTTGCAGAGATGCAACAGGCTGTACTTCTTCACATGTGTGTCGCATAATCAGGGAAGCAGAAAGTGAAATGATCAAAACCAAGGCAAAAATGGTGGCTTCCCTTGCCCACGGATTGCGAAGCATGCTTAAAAAATGAAACAAATATGTAATAATAATAGTAATAATAGGGGAAGGGTATAGCCTCTACAGCCCACTGTGATGGACAGTGTTGTCTATAACGAGAATCACTGTCCGGAGGCCGGCACTGCACTGAGAAGGCTCCGGGCGCCAATGACCATAGTTGTTGACGCGCCTTAAATTAAAAAAAATATATATATATATATTATTTTTAAGTGCCTGGCTTGATGAGGATCGCCCGGAAAATGGATATTGACTGTGCGCCAGCTGTTGTCGGATGGGAATTCCGTGGCCATGGAAGTCATCCAGTATTAGATGGAGTTGTTGTATGTGAGGAGTTTAAACAGCAACTTGTAGATGCTTGGAGTCGGGTAAGATTTTTTTATATATTTTATAATGGAATCATTACTTCCTCTTACTGCTGTAAGTCATACTCCTAGTAAGAGGAAGTATTGCGATCGTGTCAAATTTTCTATATTGAGTTTTCACCGGAAATGTATGATAAAAACCGTACATTTGTACTAGAATAGCACTTTAAAAGAAAGCATAACGCTACTGTTCCCCCACAGAACCCTCAAAAATCACTTTTCTCTCAGAAAATGTTTCTGTTTGTATACAGTAAAAGAAAGTTTAAAAGAACGAAAAACTGAAAAAAAAAATTCAATAGAGTAGCACTTGGTGTTATGTTCGAAACTTACGTGTCGATGTTGTTGTGTACCCAGACTGGAATACTAATTTTGAACTTTCTACGATTTTTCGTTTTTTAATTTTTTTTTTTTACACTGGGAACCTCAAAGTGGTGAAAACACAGTTTCGAAAATTTGACACGATGTCAATTGTTTCTAAGGAAATAAAGAAAGTAGGTTTTAGATTTTATGCTTCGGGTGGGGTTTACCATGGGTACCGCAGCCATTTCATAGGCTTATTGTGCCATCCCTGATTTTCTAGTAGGTGAAACCTCCCCTCCTATGAAGTTTAAGGGCTTTCACCACTAATCTTTTTGCGTTACTACCTCCCCCTTATTGCTACGAAATTAAAGAGCAGGGGGGGCCGTTTCCTCCTTCTCCTCCTAACACATGTTGTTCGGGAGATCAGTCCATTGAACTGGCGGAACTAGACCTTACGGTACACCAACCAGCCCACTCCCAACAATAGAAAGTACAGGACTCTACTATCTAATTGCGAAGGTACGACCACCACGAAACCTTTCCTCAACTCGTGAGTGCGGAGACGAAACTCCGCCGGGCTGACTCACGGTCCCGTGGTACCATTTTGGAGCATACCACGAAGAACTTCGTGGCCTAGGCTTAAAGGCCTAGAACCTCGTCCTGGCACAGTCTGCACAAGGGTTCCGAGCTAATCCCGCCCCCCCACCTTGTACAGATACTTTCTGAACCTACCATGACCGTAAATAACCCGCTCCCAGAGAAATCTGGTTCCTACTCAGGCTAAGGGTCACTTTGGTCCTTCCTTTATACAGTTTTGGCGCATGCGCAGATAAACATATAATTAGCTACTATTATTTTCTCATACTCCTTAGTAAGAAGGAAGTATTGTAATCGTGTCAAAATATTCTAGATCAAAGATTTCAACGGAAACGTTCCGTTAAGTCTAAAAAAAAAGTTGTTTTCTGATTTCATTTTTTATTTTTTTAAATTGTATCTTATGTTTTTTCAGGAAATGGACACTATCGCTGATAGAAATCGGGAGGCTGCTAAACAACGTTCATTAAATAATTGGCGCAAATTAGTTAGAGCTTTACTGTTACGCGATAAGCTAACAGGAAAATATAAATTTAAATTCAGCCATGTTGGCAATTCATCTAAGACTAATCGGAAGAAGAAGTAAGGAGCTTTAATTATCTACTACGTTTTTTTTTGTTATGTAATAAATTACCGGCTGTATTTTAAGCTTTCGATTTTTTAAAAATTTTTCTACTGTTTATTATCTAGAAAGCTGCATGTTCAAAGAAAAAAAACAGCTAATAAAGTCAGTATTATTAAGTTTTTTTTTAAAAAAAAAGACTTGTTCATTTCCTAATTCATTTCAATGATAAATATTTAGTCATAAAAAAAAGGGGGGAAGTAAGTTTTATTGAGTTGGATTACTTATAAGGCGGACCATTACCCGGCCTAAAAGTAGATTCCAAGCTACTGTGGATCAGAGGGCAACGAAAAAGAACGACAGTTTGGCAGAAGAAGGAAGTAACAAGACCCGTGCCAAACACTTTTGTAATCTTGGTATAAACTTTTCCCATCAACTAAAAGAATCAAGGCAAAATGAAATCCTAAGTATTGGGGAAGCAAGCTGGAGACAAGAAATGGACACCACTCTGCAAATTTTTTTTTTTATTTAATTTTTTCAGAAACTCAAAATATTTTTCTTGATTATTATAACTGATAAAATGAACTTCTATGAATGCATTGCTGCAATAAATAAAAAAATAAAAATCTGGTGTGAAACACTCACACAACTTTTTCTTACTCAAATTTTCAACAATTTTTTGTAGTTAGTATGGAGAAAATAGGCAAAAATTTGTTCAGTAAAAACACACAATTTCCGGTTTATAATTTTTTCTTGAAACTCTGGGAATTTTGACAAATCTATTTATTTCTAATTAATTTTTGTTTAGTTGATAGAATTGTATAATGAACTATGGATAGCAGTTTAGAGGAAAACATAACCCCACCTCTTTCCTCCCAAAAAAGTGCCCTTAAATGAATTTTCCCAGAGAAATGTTGGAAATAAAAGTAATAGAGAGCGTGAGAGATTCTGTGGGGGATTGGCTCTTCACCCTGAGCCACCGCAATCCCCAAGGGTCTATTGTGGTGAGCCCCTAATTTGGGGTCCCCTTCCCAGTCCTGTCCTTTATTTGAACTTTGGAATCTGGGAAGGCTCCTAGGTGGTCGGTTAAGAGCTTCTTCCATCAGAGCACACTCTCGAGTCCTGTCTGCCCTAATAAACCAGAGAGAGGCCCCTGGCTGAGGCTTGCAGACGTCAGCTTCTCCTCTCCAAAGATAAAACCTACACAGGCTATCCGGTGCTAGGCGCATGCGGTGCATGTGCTTATTAAGTCTACAATAGCCAGTGAGAACGCCAACTGCTATCCTTATGGTCACCCGGCCTAATTGGAGTAGTTCTGCAGTTAGTCTGGGCGAGTAGCTATGAATAAACATTTTCGCCTGCCTTTGGCCATGTCCTAATGAATCTCGCGATGCCGCAGAAACGGTTCAGGTCTTTTGTCCTCAGAACGGCTAAAAGTTGTAGCTCTTTATATGTGTAGTTTACAATCCTAGTTTAAAGAAAATCATTGGAGCCATTTTTGAGAGTAAATCACAAAAAAACTGGAAAAAAAAATTCAGTAAATGACCCTTCCGGTTTTTCGAAAAGCTTATAATCAAGCCTCCTGGTGGGGGCACTTTAACGAAAATATTAAGTTTAAAAATATTCTGCAACTTTTTTTTCATTTTTGAGATATGCTGTCCCCCCTACACACACACCACTCAGGGGACCTCAAAACGGATATTTCCGGTAAAAATTCTATATAGAAAATTTGACACGATTACAATACTTTCTCCTCTTACTAGGAGTATGGGAATCCATAGGCTCTCTGCAGAGGCCGCCCCCCCCATCACCTCTAGGCACGATCGTAGCAGTAACCACAGGTCGATTGAGAAAATTGGGACCGACCATCTTCTTGGAATGCCGACAGTATGGTTCCTAGGTATCACTTCGAAAGGAACTTCCAAATTGTCATACCGAGCAGAGGCGATTGGGACTGTGATCCCCCTCTGCTCGGTAACTCGGTCTGGTATACAGACGGATCAAAACTCAGCTGGGGACTATGAGGGCAGGCCTAAAGTTAAGATCAAGGCCAGCCTAGGGAAGTACGCCACAAATAGTCTCAAAACTGGTGTGGGCGTAATTGCCCTAACCGAGGTGGGTGCTCGGAACAAACTGACACTCGCCTGGGTGCCGGGACATGCGTGGTTTCTGGGCAATGAAAGGGCGGATGTCCTAGCGAGGGAGGGTTCGCAGGATACCTTCACAGGCCTCGAACCCTTCTGGGTTTGTCCAGGAGCCTAATTTAAGCTTCTATCAAAGGGTGGATAGAAGAACAGCGTCTGCTTTGGTGGGAGAGAACACCAGGACAAAGCCAGGCAAAACTCTTTATCAAGAGACATTTGCCAAATTCACTAGGGATTTACTGAGTCATAGTCGAAGGGATATAAGGTTAATAGTGGGTCTACTAACAGGGCATTGTAGGCTGAACAGACACATGCACCAACTGCAACTTGCAGATTAGCGCGGTATGCCGATTACGTGCAAGGCTGAGGAAGAGACCCAGGTGCACATCCTTTGCGAGTGCGCCGGCCTGACGAGGAAGAGGTTTCTTCAATTGGGGATAGGCAATCCCGAAGCTATGAGCTTTATGACAGAGCCGCTCTCAGCTAGTCCTGATTAGGAGGACGAAGCTGGGGGATGTGCTGTAATGTTAGGGGATCCACAATAGACCTCGTATTGTAGGTCGCAGTGGAATGAGCCCCCCTCCCCGCTTTTATTCTATAGGAGTAAGAGAAAGTAAAAAAAAAAAAAAGTGGACATAAGTCAAATAAACACAAATTCAGGAAATTTCAAACATCGTATATTTAAGTATATAATGATATATACAATATATTTTTTTTTTTTTTTTCATTTAATAAACATTATTAAAATGATTGAAAAATAAATTATTTATTTATATTTTTTTTTTAAAAATAAATAAAATTAAATTCCTAAAAATGACAAAAATATTTTATTAATTTATAAAAAAAAAAATAATTAATTGGGAAAAAAATGATTTTTTTTGGTCCATTGATTAACATTACATACTGTGTCAGGATTATATTAATTTTTTGGGGATTGTAAGGGGGGAAGGAATGATTTCAAAAAACAAACAAATTTTTTTTTTTATTATTATTATTTACAAAAGAATTTTTTTTTGTGTTTATTACAGTAACAAGAATTTTTTTGTTTTTGTTTTGTGATATTTTTTTTTCAAAATTTTTTTTACCCCTTATATTTAAATTTAAATACTACAACACATAATACATAATTATTATTAAAAACGTAGATCTATGAAGTTTTTTCGAAAATTTTAATTTTTTGTTTTTTTTGTTTTTGTTTTGAGCACTTGTTTTTTTTTTTTCCAAAATTTATTAATTTAAATTTTATTTTTATTATTATTTTGACAAAAATTACAAGGCTTTTGCATTTTCTTTTTTTTTTTAAAAATTTATATTTTTAAAGAGAGGGACGTAATTTACTTTCTGTAATTAGAAATATATTAACATTATTTTATTATTTTTTTTAAATTTTTACATCTGTTTTGTGTGAATTTTTTTTTTTTTCTTTAATTTTAGATTTGTTATTTACAATTTTATATAATAAAGCGGGTTTCTTAATTTTTTAAAAAAGTAAATAAAAAAAATGTAAATAATAATCAGATGGGTTCGTACATTTTGGTTCATTTGTTTTTTCGTGTGAGGATACAAGGTTCGAACACAGTGAGGTGGGCAAAGGCGGTGTTGACCTATATCGTGCAAAAAAAAAAAAAAAAAATAAGTAGAGAATATTATAGTTGTAGAGGCTCCTAAGAGGAAGTGGAAAAGTCGCAGAAGAGGAACGCTATCAAGCATTGGAGCTTAATCCCTTCTTCTCGTCGATATTTTACAACTTAAATGAAGTTTAGAAAAAAACACTTGAGTTTTCCCGGTTGTAACCGCATCAGCAGTGGTTATGCTTAGAAACCGACGTTTCTCCCATACTGCTGCAATGTTGTAGCCTCTACAGGGTCGTTATACCTTGTGAAAGTTGATGAAGCAATGAACCTTGGTAGAGAAGGGTCCTGGCTCCGCCATCTTTACTGTAGGTAGTGAGCGGGGGCTTAATTTTCTCTTCCTTGCCCATGGTTAGCTGACGAGTAACGAGATCTAAGGCTTTCCCTTCCTACCAAAATTTTAATCTTTTAATCTTGATTTTTCATTCCTTTCACTGAGCAGGGGGAACCATGTTCTGTTTAAACGAAGTCCATCGTCGCTATCCACTGCTTCGTATCGTAATAATTATTTACCTGGGCAAAAACTTGGTGACTTCAAAATTTATGGCATGCCCAGTTCTAGCTAAATGTTCTGCGAGGGCAGACTTCTCTCCGATTTGTTATGCTTTACACAGTGAATATGTTCTTTCAGACATGTTGTTGTGATCAGTTTCTAGCAAATCACTGATGTAGTCTCAAACGCGGAAATTCAAGTGTTTTTCATGGAAATGGCCGCGGAAATCTAAAAGATAATGAAGTTATTAGTTGGAATGTAAGATTAATACTAGTAGTTATTATTATTCAAAAGAGGAGAGGGTAATTATACCCTACGCTTTACAAAAGCCTCTCTGGGCCCATATAGCTATACTCGTAGAACAATAACAACTACCGGGTGGTCTTGCCCACCTATGACATTCTATTCCCGACTAAAGATCTTGTGAGAATCAAATTTCCTCACAACCCAACCCTATCCGCGGCTATGCCCGCCCCATTATGTAAAGATTTCCGCTCAAGCCCGTCCGCTACTCCATCCGCCAGTAAGGGATCCGACCAAATGTCGTGGAAAGAAATGTACCATGGAAAGAAGACACAACAGCAACATCTCCAGGTTTAGAACTGTTCCGAGACCCCCAATGAAGGGGAGAAAGAGGCGCTTAATATGTCTAACCTATCTACATCCTCCTCCTTGGTTACCCCAGACTAAAACAATTATTCTTCTATTCTTTTGGAACATTCCAATACTAACTTAGGAGGTGGAGACATGAGAAGTCAACGCCTTCAACGCACCCTGACTATCCGAGCAGATACAAATCTCTTTTCAAATTAGAGTTACATACCCGCTCATCAGAGACACAGCAAAGAATAGATAAACTGTATTCTGGAACCACCCGGTTTCCTCTCTGGGCATCGTAACCCAGAGATCATCTCAAGAAACTTGGCCTAGAACTACGATAGCACCTGCAGATTCTGGCTGGGGAGATGGAGAAGGACGGACTCCAATACACTTCCTAACAGACTGCGATGCTATAATCCGGAGAAGATTTGGGAAGCCTGGGTAGTTACCCAGGCGGTGGAGAAAGATAAACCCTCCTTAGAAACAGCCCAGATCTTGAAATTCCTCAGAGTTCGTAATCTGGAAGGATGCTGTAAGGTGAGTAGTCACACCTTTGGCACCAGTGAAGTGGCACTGCACTGTACCAGGAAAAAATTCTTTTCATAGATTTGGCTTTAAATTAATGATTATAACTGTAGAACATTTTGAAAATGACCATGACAATGTGTCGAAACATTCAATGAAAAATAAATACAAATAATTCAACTGTGTTTATTAATTTAAAATCAAATAAATCTGCAAACTACAATTACATTTTGGAAGGCATTCAGGTAATAAAGGCAATGAGGCAGCAGATCGTCTTGCCCGGGAGGGTTTCACCAAAGACGTTCAGGTAACCCTTATTAGGGATCTGAACCTTTCTGCAGTATTGCAAAATGAGTAAAAGCAGCCGTACTATGTCAATGTGAAGGGCTTGAATGGCTGAGGTTTCTCACTTTGGAGAGCAGAAACTGACGGCTTTAAGCTTCACACCAGGAGTCACTTTCCGGACTCCTCCTAAGAATCGCTGCTTTTAGAAAAGCCACTCCCCAACCCTCCCCAAAAAAAAACTCTTCTGAAAATTTCCCCTTGGGGAAGTCGTGTGAGGATATCACACCAAATTTTGTGTGTGTTAATTTTAAAATGTTTCATACAAATCTTTCATAAAGTACGAACCCATCGGATGAAAAATAAAAATGGGTTTCACATCTGGTGGATTTTCACAAGTAGACATTTTTGCCTATTTTTTTGGGACTTGACTCTTGTGTTAGCAGCTTCTGCGAAGTTGGAACTTTATATATTAAAGATAAATTTTTCATTGGAAGTTCTACAATTACCCCAAGCATCTCTAGACTTAATCCTAAAGCTGCTGCATTGAATCAAGCCTTCGCTGGCCGAAGCCGAAGAGTATCTTATAAAACATTAGGAGATCCCAAATGCACTTTGGGGGGGGGGGAGTGTATGGTGTCTAAGCATTATTATTTTGGAGTCCCAATCTTGGATCCACAAATTCCCCCCTGCCCACCAATCAAATTCTTCCACCCAGAATCCTTCTGCAACCTTGGGGCGGGAGGGGGCTGTCACGAAATCATTGTTTAGAAGGCTGGGTAGGCAAATAAAGCAGCGGCCAGATTCCAGGATACTATTGGCTCTAAAGTTAAGTAGAAACGAAGCTGTCCTATTTTGTTTTTTTAAGGGACCCAATCAGGGCTCTTAAATCTCGTTGCCCATACTTTGCTGCATTTTGGATAATCAAAATATGCAACTCAAATTTTAAAAGTGGTTTGTACCTGCTCCTAAACTAATTCCATGTTCCAAGATATAAATAGTTCTTGCGTGGGTCATAACAGAGTTTTTACAGGACAGGGTTGTTTAGCCAGCCCTGTGCACCCAACTCCCAATTTGGGAGGACCTGAATTTGTGGTTTCCTTTCTCTAGACGGCTATTAAGTCATATCCGCTCTGCAGTTTTGTTAACCATACCACTGTCCGTCCCCCAGCTCTGCCTGACGATTCCCCTGGTTAGACATGTCCGACGACCTTTCAATCTTCAGCTCTGCATCAGTACCGCCCATCTCCATATGCTGTAGGCAATATGTTACTTTAGGGCCACCACGAGAAAGCGGTCTACAATTACCCCCCTATATAGTGTATAAGATACTCTCCAAAGGATTATTAGGGATTTTTACCAAGGTGGTTTCAGGCAGGGGGGGAAGTCGCACATTTTCTCACTAAGACAACTGTTAAAGAAGAGATCTCTGAACAATTATGTGAATCTGTACCACATCTCTTAAGTCGTCTAAGGCAGGGAGACCTATTGTCATCTATCGTGTTTAACTTTAGTCATCGAGAAAACAATCAGAGCCATCCAAACAAATACCGGAGAGTAACTATCTACGATAGACTGACTCAAGTGATATGGTCCAAACCTTAACCATCCTATCCGGGGGGCGCTTGAGGAATTTGAAAGCAGTAGCAATAAATACTGGCCTGAGTATAAACACATAAATAGGAAAGTAGGGGAAAACGTACGGGAAATTGATTGGTCACAATTTCCACCGCTTTAAAAAATTAAAATAACTCTATAATGCAGGAAATATGGATGTTTTAGCATTTAAAGGAATACCAGAGGCACTTGCGGTTGAATCTGGAATGGGGAAAATGACTAAGACCCCCATTTGATTAGTTTGTACTGGGCAGATAACGTCTAGCTTCAGTTTCTCGGACGGGCATAGGGTACGAGGATTTTCCACGATCCCTTTTCACGTTCGGTTGATAATGTTGCGTGTTTCCGCAAGTTGAGGCACCTGAAAAGCATTTGCCCCGCATAGAAATTGTAAACAGCGAACCCTGTTGCTTCTTCAGTTAACGAAGAAGATATGAACGATAGCAGAGCCTTTCGGCCCTGAATCGTCAACAAATTGCATCCTCTAACAAGGGAAGTTGTGTATAAATTTATATTTATACTAAAAAAGGATGCTGTAAAATAAACCTCTTTTTTGTGCAATCTTTCCTCCAAAAATCTACAAAATACTCTCTTTTTTTTTTTAAATTCGGAAAAATCTCCAGTAGTGGAAACCCATTTATGGAATCTTTTTTTTTAATTTCTAGAAACGAAAACAGGCAAAAATTTGCAATTTGGCAGTGATTCAAGGAGGCTAAAGGAGAAATTTTTAGGGAAGTCACAGAGTGAGATTTTTATTATAAATTTTAATAAATTTAAAAGAAAAAAATAAATAAATAATAAATTGATTTGTGGAAATCCAAAAAAACAAAAAAGAAGCGATCCGTAATACTAGGCTAAGAAGATTGTCATACCAAAAATCTTATTTTGGCACAGATTTCAAAAAATAAAAAAATTAAAAATAATGTAACAACCCCTATTTTGTGCCATTTCAAAATAAGAGGAGTTTTATTTTTTTTTTCTTCACACTTTACCTGATTAAAATGCTCTGTACCATGGTATTTTTATTTAGCTATTTCTTTTTTTTTTTGACCCAGTTGTGTGATTTTGGTCACAGGATTTTTTTTTTTTGGATTACACAGGAGCTTAAAAAAATCGTCCATTGCACTGAAGATCCATCCAATACACTTGGTCGCCTCAAGCTGGCAGACTCCAATTTAATCTTTAGCAATACGAAAATTAAAGTTAAATTTAAAAAAAAATCAAGAATAAACACCGAATGACAAAATGGTGTTTAAATTTAGAATAAAAGTTCCACATTAGTAAAGAATCTATAATATCATAAAATATAATTTTTTTTTTTTACTTTCTCTTACTCCCATAGTTAAAGAGTGGTCGTGCCAAATTTTCCAAATTTGAATTCTCACCGGGATTATAAGGTACACTGGGTATTATGAAAAAAAAGTTTTTTTAGTACCCTGGGTTTTTAAAGGTTTTTAGCAAAAAATAAATGTAACACAAAAAGGCTCAAATTTGGTAAGTATTACCACCATATCTGGGATTCGGGGGGGAAAAAAGCGGAAGCGGAAATGCGACTTTACCACAAAATCTCAAATAGATCTAATGTGCTTCTTAGTCTGGGTACCAAGGTTGTATTCATGGATTAGCTTCACACCATTCATCCCTATGCTGTCGAGGTCGAGGACTGTCAAAGAATGCCGTGAATAGCTGGAATTTCTGGCAAACCACAATAGCCTTCGGCTGGGCTGAGTGCCGTGCCACAAAGGCATTCAAGGTAACGAAGAGGCCGACTAGGTGGGAAAGGAGGGCGCCTCACGAACGCCCATTGAAAAATGGCTTACACGAAAACATACATTATATTGGAGAAACACTGCAGGGCTGAGGCACTCTTAAGATTTTCTTTGAGGGCCCCTCAAAGATTCGCACAACCTATTATCTCCTCAGCAGAACAAAAGTGGAGCTAAGGAGAATTACTGCCCCAGTTTACTAGGCATTGCCTTTTAAGAAAGCATCTACATAATATGGGTCTCTTTGCAGACCCACTGTGCAGGAAACGTGGCCAAAAACGATGAGACACCGTTTCATCTTATTGGAGATAATGCTCGCAGACGATTTTGGCGACCCAATTTGGTGCCGAATGCGGGATTAAAAATCTCACTCGCCTTAACCCTGGAGGTTGATACAGGGCTGATGTGAGATGTCAATGGGGTGCACAATGGGACCCAGCAGTGACCTAAGTGCTGAACCTCCTAGGAGGCCCCGAATTCTAGATTAGATGTGACTGTGGTCTTTAACGGCGACCTCTTACAGACATCTGGTTGGATCCCTTAGTTTGGGGGGTGGGGGGCATTGTGGTTAAAAAAACACCTTCAGATTGCTGGGGTAGGCTTTTTAGAAACGTTTGTTTTTTTCTTTGCGTCACACTAGCTCACAACTAAAAGGGTGCGGGCAACAACCAACCTTTCAACAGGAAGTGTAGAGCATGCCAATAATATAGAACCTACCCCTATTTAAAATCTAATTTTGGGGCGGGGAGGAAATGTCTTAAATAAAAGTGGTATGTTTTATATCTGTGTAGCAACATGTAGCCATTTTCGAGAAATTCCCCTCCCACCAAAAATTCAAAAAACTTAGAATTTTTGTAAACTCGCACTTCCGGTTAACCAATTTTCTTCAAATTTAGAATTCTATCACTGCTTTTTAATATAAAATTTAATATTATGTAGTTGGTAAAAATAATGTTTTATACTGAAATGGTACTTTAGAGGAAAGCTTAACGCTACTGTTCCCCCAAATTCCGACACACAGATTACCCCTCCCCAGGTAAAAAAAAATTCATAACATATATTTCCGGTGAAAAACATAAATTTTTGGAAACTTTGTCACTATTTCCAAATAACTCCTCTTTTACTAAGGAGTAAGAAAAAGTAAAATTATTGCAAATGAAACTTCGGGAACTCAAGAAAATGTAAAAAAAAAAAAAAAAAAAAAAAAAATAAGAAAATCAAAACCTAAATAAAAATGAGTTTATAATAAAAGTATTTATATATATATAAATTAGAGTGATGGTTTCTTTTTGAATTTCAAAAAACAAATGAAAACAAAATAATAATAATAATAAAAGCAAAATATATATATATATATAAGGTGACCATTAAAAAACTGAAGACTTTGAACAAGTCATAACTTGTTCATTTCCATCCTTTTTTATTTGATTTGATTTGATTTTTTTTTGGTAGATTACACAGCATCCCTTGGAGATTAAAATGGCTACGTATGATGTCCAGCAACGAGTAAAAAAATTCATTGAGTTTTCCTGTTCCAATGAATGATCAATAATTATTAAAACTCAAATCAGCCGATTTTGTAAGAAACTGGGATCAGATCGGCAATCTTCCCTAAGCGATGTGATAGTAGAAGCTGTACCGGTAAAAGTGTCCTTGCGGATGCAATCTGTCTCTCTATACATCATCGCACTGTGCTAAACTATAGTATCGCGTAGAAAATATCGGCTGCAGAAGATTTCGAAACTAGATTTGAAAACGTTTCCAGTTTCCATACAACAACCAAATTGGTCCAAAAACTTTTACTACCCTCAAGATACACCCAGAGATATAACAAGTTTTTGAACGACTTGATAATGATCTTTTAGGTTTCCGCGGCTATTTTCATGAAAAAATACTTTAAGTTTCCGGCTTGAAACCGCATCCGATGGATTCCGCCCATGTTTTGCAATGAGCCTCTTCTTCAAGGTCGTTACATCTTGAAAGCCAATAAAACCCTACCCTATGGCGCAACAACCCATGAAGGGCCAAGGCTTGTCAGACGGCGATTTGAATAGAGGGGCGTGTGGTAAACACGCCACAGTTCCTACGCCATTTAGGTCCGCCTTCGCTACCTAGGGCGCTACTAACTGTAGCTTCCCCCACTTTTTATCACGATGCTGGGTCAACACCGACTTTGCTCTCACGGGAATTGAACCCTGGAAATTCTTGCACGAAAGGCAAGTGCGCTAGCCACTAGACCAACGTTTGAGGACTTGAAAGCTAAATAAATAAGGTAATGAAAATTTGGGAATTGCCTTATTGGATTTCAAGGTGTAACGGACCCTGCTGAAAGAGGCTTATTGCTTCATGAGATCACTAACGCGGTCTTAACATGGAACCTCAAGTGTTTTTCAACTTGATAATGGCTGATGTGGCCCATTTTCATTTAAACAGATAATATCAACAAACAGAACTGCCGATTTTTGGGGTACTACTGAGAATCCCAGAGAATTTACATCTCAGCATCAATTGCATCCACAAAAATACTGAAACAGTAATGGTTTTCTTTAATAAACAGAAAAGGGGAAAGAATCAAAAGAGACCCTGTATAGAACAATGCTTGAATTTTTTTTACGCCCAGCGGTCGAAGACCGCCATACTGACTGCCTTCTTGATGGCAGAGGAAGGAGCCATGCCCCTTCTCTACCAAGGTTCATTGCCTTATAGGCTTACGAGGTGTAACGATCCTAAAGAGGCTCATAGCAAACCACCGAGACACGGTCTCAATCCGGGAAACTCGAAGTGTTTCTCGTGAATTTAGAGCCAATTTCGAGAAAATAGCGAAAAACTGGAAAAAAAATTACATTCAGTAATGTCACTCTTCCGGTTGATAGATTTTGTCCAAATCTTAAGTGTGAGACACCGTTTCACCTTCTCGGAGAGTGCGTGTATTATGCTCGCTGAAGATTTGGTGCTAATGTAAGGCCCAGCTGCGGTCTAAAGTGGTTTTTCTCCCTGGAGGCCCAGAGTTTTTAGATTAGATTCTTCCAACTGGGGCGGAGGGGGAAGAAGCCGCTTGTGCGGGGTAACAAACTATTCGAAGGCATCTTTCAGGACAGATCTTTTGAGACCTGCTCATGAGCACCACATTTGTAGTATATATGCTCGTAAGCCAGCGGTTTAATGTAAGTTAACATTTACATAGAACTATATTTTTTGGGACGCGGTGATTGTGGGGCCTTTGGATCCACACTCTCCTTTCTTTATTCTATTCTATAACCGAGGAAGCCTGAAAGTTAGTGTCTTTGGCATAATAAATCGTTTGAAATAAGCCAAAAAAAAAGTCCGAGAGCTGCATTTTCAGAGCACTTACTTTTTACATATTTGAAATCTGCACCCAAAAATAAAGGGAGATTATTACCAATAACAAAGTATTTTAAAGTTAAGAGCGCTTTGGCAATCAAGTTGCCAGTACTTAATATTAAGCTGGCAAATTTGAAACGAATTCCAACTTACGCTACGACAATCTCATACAGCGTTTTTTTTTTTTTGTTTTTTGTTTTTTTTGGAAAAATGCTTTGGGATACTTGGTATTTTTCCAACGCCAGGTTTCCCTCTTTTATTCACAGACTAGTATTACGGACTATAAATATATTTTTGTGCTTTTTAATTTATATACAAAAAATCAAATAAATTTATAAATATATTGAAAAATAAAGTAGAGAATAAATAAATAAAAAAAAATGTATTGGAATAAATTTTTTATTTGCAATTGTGTAGGCAAGTTTTATAGTTTGGCAACTTGTAAAAGATAACAATTTAAATACGCATGCGCCAAATGATTTTATTTTTTTTGAACATATTGAGTGGTTAAATTCCTTATTATTTATTTATTTTATTATTTTGTAAACTATTAGCCCCTTTATACAGTTACGGGAGCCATATTGCGGAGATTTTGTTACAATCACGCTGATGGCTAACCGAAAGCTGTTTTTTTTAATTTCCAGGTTTTAATTTGGCGCCCTGGACATGTTGGCAAGAAGGCAGGTTAATGAAGGGCAAGTTTAATCCAGTATTCGGGGCAGTGAGAAAAACTTCAGAGAATTTGAAGTTTTCTTCCTTAGTACTTTGTTGGTCGACGAAGAATAACTTCCGAAGACCAAAAGCTAAGATGAGTATTAAGATCTTTAAGATCGAGAGAAGCTGTGTTAAACAGATCACCATAGAGGTTTTGACTGCAAGACATTCTTTGGAGAAATCCTTTTTGAGAGTAACCGAAAGCAGCTGTGGGCCAAGAAATTTGCTGATTCTATTCGAAGAGACGCCAATGCACTTTCTCGGACGGAGATTTACACTATAATTCACAAAAAACACTTCGAGTTTCCGGGTTGAGACCGCGTCAGTGGATTGCTAAAAGCTGGAAGTTTCGCCCATGTTGCAATGAACCTCTTCAGGGTCGTTACACCTTAAAAGCCAATAAGGCATTCCCTATAATAAGGACTGCCTAATTGGCTTTCAAGGTGGTGTAACGACCCTGAGAAGAGGCTCATTGCAATATGGGGTGAAATGTCTGTTTTCTTAGTAAGCCACCGGACGCGGTCTCAACTCGGAAACTCGAAATGTTTTTCATGAAAATGTCTGCGGAAACCTAAAAAAAATCATACTATAATTCACAGTGCTGATTTAGAAAAGCCCCCGGGCTTTCCTTTCCCGGGTTATCCTACCAAGATATTGCAAAATGAATACCCAGATCTTTGAAACTGTGCTGAGTTTTAGACTTAGCCTTCTTAGCCTAAGAACTCTTTTAAATGGACAAATCTCACTATAAGTTTACACCATGTCACTGTTTCATCAATGGGAAACTCTGGAAAGCAATACTGAGTTCTTTTCCCAAGTTTTAACTTATAAGAAAAGCGTGCAGTTTGGACAAAAGAAAAATAATAAAGCAAGATTTTTAGCGGAAGCGGGCAATTTTAGCAGACATATGGAGTCTGCACGGAAATCTTAATGCCATCTTGGCAAAAAAAAAAAACCGTAGGAGTGTGTGTCTCTCTCTCTCTTTCCGGGAAGAACTCAAAAGTGAACCCTCCCATTACTGACAGGAAAGATCATTCTGAGCAAAAAATGAGATTCCATTTGCTTGACAAATTTTACCTCACCAAAAGGCATTGCAGACTCAGTGAGGAGGGGAGGCACTTGATGAAAAAGCTGGCACACCTAGAACATGATTAACACCTTGGAGATTCTGTCTGAGAGGAGAGAGATTGAAGCGATTAGAATAGACATCCATAAATAGATAAGCAACTGTATTCATCCAGAGAAGATTGCTGAAGCCTGGGTACATTTTGTGAAGAGGTTAAGAGACCAGACTCCATCCGAGTGGAGCTCAGCAGAAACGTAGAAAAGAAATTATAAGAAAACATCGATTGACCAGAAACATTTGCGGTTCATGCACCATATTAGTTTGAGCTCCAAAAATTTGGTTGAATCCTTATGTCCTGCACCAAAGCATTGCAGACTCAATGGGAAGCTGGATGTAACCGAGGCAGATTCTATGCGTGGATAAAGCGAAGACTAATAAAACTTCTCCGGACATAATTTTGACGCTATAATTCACAGAGGAGGTTTTAGAAAAGCCCCAGGGATGGATATATATCTCTCACCTGGAATCTTTTTTCCCCAGATTCTAAGTTCCCATATATTTTCTAGGTTTCTTCACTGGCGGCATTATAATTGTAAACAATCTTGGCTTAGAAAAAAGCTTATGCTTAGACAGAGGAGACTCCAATAACACTTCCCTGGACTGACTACGACTACACGATATCTACAGACTTGCCATCCAGAAAATTATTTAGAAGCCTGGGCACTTATCGGAAATGAAATGAAGAAAATATCTTCCCTTAATCCTGGAAAATATTGCCGGATCTGTGGGGGGGAGGGGTTGAATTATCTCCTCATCCTGGCATAACTGACCATTTTGTTTCAATTGTTTAGCCTGGTCTAGGGAAAGCGGCAATTCAAAATATGATTAATTAGAAGACAAAAACCAACCCTAGAAGCCATAAAATAGTTTACAAAAAATTGCTTAAGATTCTTAAATAAAAAAAAAATAAAAAATGGCTGCCAATGTATCTTTTATAAGTTGACGCTGCTATAATTAACAAATAAAAAACAAAAATTATAAAAATCAGAAAAAAAAAATATATATATAAAATTAAATAATAATATAATAATAATAGTAATAATAATAAAATATAAAAAAAAAGTGTCTTAAAATATTAATTTTTTTTTTTATTTCTCAAAAAAACAGATAATAAAATTAAGAATTATAATAAATTTTTCCTAAGAACGCTGGCGACATGGAGTCTCAAAAAAAAAAATTTTTTTTTTTTATTTTATTTAAATTTATCTGTAAACACAATAAATGTCTGTAAATTTATTATTTATTTATTTTTTTTTAATTTATATTTACACGTGGGGGAGATATGGCTATGTACTTGTGTCACCTTTATAACAGATTGCAGAGTGCTTTCTTTTTAGGTTTTTGCTTCTTTTCTGGGGATTTCTTGTTTATCTGCCGGACTAAGTCGTAGAAAATCTGAAAAATAAATAATAAAAAAAAATTAAAAATTCTAATATGAAACACTCACACAACATCACTTAATTACAGTTTTACAAAAATTGAAATTTGATGAAATTCGTCCGATGTCGTATTTTATCGGAGAAATCACGTGAAAACTGAGAAAAAAAAAATAACTGTACAGTAAAAACGGATTTCCGGGTTTAATAATTTTCTTGAAATTCGGGAAAATTCGGCATTAATTTTATTTAAATGATACACTTGCCCCCCCCACTCCCAAAGTGTCCTTAAATAAATTTTCCCTGGAGAAATGTTGCAAATAATAAACGTTGCAGCTCTTTTGTATGTGTGGGCGATATAACACGTTTATAGTAACTCGTAGCGAGCCATTTTTGAGAAAATCGCAAAAAAATGTGAACAAAAAAAGAAACGTAAAGTGGTACTTCCGGTTAAGGAATTTTGACAACTAACTTCCTGTTGGATCACTATTGTGATACCTAAACGGAATATAAAGTTTTTGAACTTACTGCGAGAATTTGACTGACCCTGATCGCAATATATACTTTCTCTTACAGCCAGTAAGAAGACTAAAAGCTTAGAAAAAGCGCCCCAGACTTTCTTTGACTCCCCCAGGCTATGTAATACACCAATACTTACATCGTTGACATTGATTTTTGCTTTTGCCGAAGTTTCCATGAATGCACAATTAAACTGTCTGGCTAAATTGACGCCTTGTTCTTTGCCTACAACTCGTTCCTCTTCCAAATCACATTTATTACCGACTAGTACCATAGGTACATCATCTGTATCCTGTTAAAAAACAAAGAGAAAAACTATTAAATTTAAAAAAAAATGTTGACAGGGTTTTTGCAGGAATAATCCTCAAAATTATGGATATGGGCAAAAATCCATTTGCTAGAAACATTTTTTTTGTTTCGTATTAAGGGTATCCCGAAACATGTATTTCCGGGGGGAAGGTAACTCAATTTCGAAAATCTGGCACGATCTAGTAGTACTTGGAGTAAAGAGTGATTCGGGCCAAGAACTTAAACACTCGGAACACATGGGAAGGTTTTCCCAGCATCTTTCAGGAGGAAATATATGCAATTGAAAGATGTGTTCAAGTTAACCTTGATAGCGTCCGCAAGGGGTATCTGTTACTTGCAGTTATATGGGAAGTAGCGGCCCCACGGGTTATCACAGCTCAGTACTCTATGCCCTCATCAGAACAGTACACAATACACTTAAACCTACATACACTCTACACTTTGCAGACAAGGACAAACAGAGTACACAAACTAGGGTCTCCATCCATGGTTAATTGGCGAAAGCCAAGGGAGAAAGAAGGGATTAGCCCAGTGGTGGCGCGAGGTCCCGGGTTCGAATCCAGCATGCTGCCTTTAGATATTTTCTTCCTAGGAGCCCTAGAGCTCACTGTCCGGTGATGGGCAATTTTGTCTGTAGCTAGAGAACGCTGCTTGGAAGCCGGCTGTGCATTGGACAAGGCTCCGGGGGCACAATAGATTTTTCAGGTCGCAGTGCAATAATTCCCTACAACAATCAATATAACCTCGATAGGGGATGATATCGGAATCAGAAAATTCTTATCCTTCCCGATAGCCAGACAGCCATTAGAGCGCTGAGCCCTTATGTTATCAGCTCTAAGCTGGTTTGGAAATACTTAGGCAAACTCAATGTCCTGGGTAGAAGGAATAAGGTCATCATTTTTTAGGGTGCCAGGGCATGTGAGAGTTGAAGGAAATGAATGTCAAAGAGAGGCGCTGTATCCCCCATTCTGGGGACCTGAACCCTTTTGCGTGAGTTCAGTGACCAGTTTCTCATAGGGGAATTTAAGAAAGTGGAGAAGATGAGAAGGTGGCACAAACTCTGGAACTCCCTCCCCGGGACTGAGGCAGGCAAAGATCTGCTTCTCTCGGGTTTCTCGCAATCTTACGGGTTTTTTCACGGGGCACTGTGTAGATTCATAGAACACCTGATGACGCTGGGCATCGGAGAGTGATAGCACGTGCAGATTTTGCGGGAAGGCGGGGTCACGGAGGAAACTCCGATACATCTCCTAATGGACTTCAAGGCTGTCACCGACAGAAGATTTAGGAGCTTGGATAGTTACGAATAAGATGAGAGGAAAATATATCTTCTCTAGAGCTTTCCAGAATATTGAGATTCCCAAGGAGCCTCAATCTCTACAATGTCAACCTACCTTGACTGGCAGGTAGGCACTTGTCCCCTCCCCCAACCACCTCTATATTTATTTTAGGACAAAAGAGTAAGAGCAAGTCGTTTTTTTAATGCATTCATCGCCTCCCTGCAATGGTGCAGCAATCTCCAAGGGGCGGATGTTGGCCAATTCAGGAATCCCTTAAACTTAGTGCCTGAACCTCTATGATATCTAACTCTGAAATTATCTTATACCTTCACTCTAAGGATCTGCTCTCTTAAATCCTGCAGGTCATTGAAGGTTGATTGCGCTGTTATTGAATATACCAGCACAAATCCTTGGCCATTCTTCATGTATAAATCTCGCATCGCTGTGAATTGTTCCTGAAACATAAAATCGAAATTGAAACATCTGAAAGATTTTTGATCGACAATTTAAGACGATATGGGCTCAAAAAAAAAAATTATCCCTTCCAGGCGGAAATTCTAGCCGAGGTACCCCAAAACATATATTTCCGGTGAAAACTCAATTTTTCGAAAATTTGGTATGATCGCAATACTTCCTCTTACTACGAAGTAAGAGAAAGTATAAAGAGCTCCTTTCTGAATAACTTTCCTGTTACTGACCGGAAAACATGTGAGGTTAATGTCTCATCACATGAAGAAGCTGCAGTGTTGGAGCGCGGCCATATACCCCCAACACAGTATATAAATAAATAAAAAATAAAGTTACATACCGTTCCAGCAGTATCCAATATTTCTAACATGCACTGTTGACCATCAACTTCGACTTGTTTCCTGTAGCTATCTTCGATTGTTGGGTCATATTTTTCTACGAATATTCCTTGTACAAACTGTACAGTAAGGGCTGATTTACCAACGCCACCACTGCCTAGGACAACTATCTTGTATTCACGCATGCCTTTTAATCTAAAATATAGAAACACAATCAAATATAATGGATAACTAGCTTGTTTTGATATTCCATTTCAGGTAACGCTAAAAACAAAGGCTGGACAGGGCGCGGTCAGGCTGGGAACAAGTGGTTTTCTCGGATGTCCCCAAGATGCACCTATATGCGGCGATAGGGATAGTGTATATACATAAGGTGAAACCGAAGGGAGTTACTCACAGAAAGAGATTTCTTGGGTTTTACATCACAGTATTCCAAGTCGAAATCTTTGCGATTAAGATTTGTGCAGAGGCTGCACCGCCTTCAGAACCACCTCATCTTTAGTTACTGTCGTCTAAAAACATCTAAAAACCTCTGTCGGCATAATAAAATTCAACTGAAATGGGTAGCGAGACATGTGGAGATCAGGAGTAAATGAGACCGGCCGACCAACTGGCCAGGAGGAATGGGGTCGAACACTTCCGTTCAATAGACCCTGTCCTGTGGGATTACCAAAAGGACTGCGCGTGCATCTCTCTCAGAGATTAGCTCTGGTGACAGCACGATAAAATCTGGAAAAATTAATCCCGGGGCCAAACACAGCAATACGATATTGTCCAAAGAGGCCCTCGGATTAGGTAAGGAACCAGATTTGGTCTGGTGACAGTAACTTTTCTTCTACCGAAGGTGGGGATAATTAGCTCAGAACCTGTGTATAGACTATGTCATGAAGAGGAGGAAACGCCATCGTATCTGTTGTTCGCTTGTATTGCAATCACTAAATTGCGCTATGAGACCTTAGGGCCCACTGAGATCTGAGGAGATAATAGCGCAAGAAGACCTAATTGGAAAAGTCTTCAGTCTCATGAAGAGAAGCGAAGGTTCTTATAGTAACCCTACAGCGGTTGGTACAATAAGCCTCTAATTGGCTGCAGTTCTTGGGGGGGGGCTTGTATAATCTAATCTAATCATCTCGCCTTCTAGAAACCTCTACAGCTCTACTCTAGGTTATACCTGAAATGATTACATTAAAGTCTACAAGAAGTACCAATAACATCCAACAAACCTTATATAACAATTACAATTTAACGTCACAAATACCTCAGAAAGATCTTAAAATGAATTTTGTCTGACAAATATTTCAGGGAACAATATTTATAGGACTTTATAGGTCATATAGGGTTGTGAAACCTGGGTACTTGAGAAAGGAACAGAAAGAATGTTAAATATATGGGAAAGGAATGTATTTAGAAGAATATATGGATCGGTCTGTGATCTAGTATTATTATTATAATACTAGATCAGGGGGAGAGACCAAACCTTACGCTATCCAAAGCCCCCCACTGCCCCCCCTAAATATCAACAAACCGAATCTAGCACAAAAATCCAGACCTGGGTCTAACCCATCTAAAATGCACACCCCAGTCAGAACAAATCGGACCATTTCTTAAAAGGAAATAGCCTAAGCTCTTCAACAGATATCCTGGTCCGACAAAAGGTTTCGAACCTAATTTCCTCACAACCCAAGCCATCTGTCATAAGATGGATGGCTTTTCTTGATCTGTCTCACAGACTCTATAAAAAAAGAGGGGTAAAGGTGTATGCTTAAACCATAATGCTCCCAATAAGGAAACCAACTAGAAGTGTTCTCGAGCAACAGACAACACTACCCATCACCGGACAGTGAGTTGTAGAGGCTCCTAGGAAGAGAAAATCTAAGGGCAGCATGCTGGACTCGAACCCGGGATGTCCGCGTTGCTTACACTGAGCTATCCCTTCCTTCTCCCTTGGTTTACACCAATTACAGCCTAGTTTGTGTACTGTTCTGACAAAGTGCATGGAATACTGGAGCTGTGGTAAACCCATGGGGTCGCCCCCCCCCCTCCCCCCAGGTAACTACTACATGCAACAGATATCCCTTACTGGTAAATTTAAAAACACATAAACAAATAATAGTTGAGAAAAAAAGTAGTTACAGAAAAACTAACTTGCACACTTTGTATATGGTTTTAGTTATAAAACTAATTACTACATAGAATCTCAAGAATAACAAGTTAACGTCACTTCAAGAGTGTAAACAATAAGAATAACAACTTATTTAAGTCGTAAATTTTTAAATTACTCCTACTACTAATAATTAATATCTTGTAATTATTAGCTATAACTATTTAATTAATAATTTATTAATGATCATTATTATTTTTTTTAAATGCAAAATTATTTTTTTTTTTATTTTAAACTAAACTGATAATGGTAGATTATAGATCAAAATTGAGGGCAAAAAAATTCCATTTTTAAGTTTTATAAAAATAAAAAAAGAAACTCTAAAGATATTTTTTTGAGTTTAAAAAAATAAGTAATAATAATAATAATAATAATAATGTGTCTTTAAAACTATTTTAAAATGTGATTACTAAATATGACTCTTTATATTTCCATGCAAATGAGGTGTCCCCTATCAGCAGCCGAATGTGTCATACAATTAATTCTTTTAGGTTAGAAATTATAATTTTTAAATTGTAGATTTTTTTTTTAAAAAAAAGAAGCTTAATCCTGCAATGTGACAAACAAATAAAAATAACACTTTGTTAATTAAAAAAAAAAGGGATTAATTTGTACTAAGAGTGTTTGGTAATAATTTTGGGTCATAAATTAAGTAAATGAGTTACATAGAAGCAAGATGCAACCTAAGTAAAACTTAAGTTATTTTTATAAAAAAAAAAGAAGTACAAACACTACTTTAACCTATACTTGAATTTTCAATAATTTTAAATAAATAGTATGTTTCCAAATACCTGTTATTTAATTAAGTTAAAATTTTGTAGCACACCAAAAAAAAAATTAAAATAATTAACTTTCACTAGTTAATATTTTTCCTTTTTTTTGCACTAAAAAAACTTCACGAACATAATTTAAAAAAAAAAAAAAACTTATTTTTTCGTTTTTCTTTTTATTCTATCTTCACACAATCATAATCCGTAAATTCCGTGGTTATAAATTTTTTTATTATTCCTCTTCAAAGACAAAAACACAACTTCCCCCACAAAAACTTTATGATAAATTATAAAAATTCGTTTACGTACAAAGTTCCTTGGTGCTTTAATTTTTTTTTTTTAATTTGTTCAACTATTATATTTTTCTATTAAAATAAATTTTAAACAAAAAAAAGGAAACCTATAAAATTTTTTACACACAAAATAAAGGACGAAAAAGAGTTCACTTTTTGTTTTCTCAGTGAAAAAAAAAATAAAAATATTATATAAATATATGGGCTACAAAACGGTATTTTCAACTAAAATACCTAGCCTTTCGCACACCGTTACAAAACAAGGGCGATGCCTGCCAGACTTCCTGGAGAGTATCGCTAAGACAGTGTTGTCATAACTTATACAATATTTTTCTCTGTTATTTTAAATAAAGAAAATAAAATAAAATAGTTATTATTTAATTTATTTATATTTCCAAAAAAAAAGAAACGAATTAATTTGAATAAATAAAAAGTGTATAAGAAAAAATACAAATTAATCAAGAGTGGGCCACCTCTGCATAAAACTACGTAGCGTCAAGTTTAAACTTGGTTCGAGTCAAGAGATGTAATACCAAAGGCTACGACGAATTTTTTTTTAACACTATTGAGTGTATTTTAATTGACTCTCTGGGCATTATAGCTTAGCATATTCACAGCTAATATGGCAAATAAATAATAGGGCAAATGTTCACTCAGCAATTTCTACTTGGAATTTCATTTTTATAATTTTTCTTTAATATTTACTAAAATTACCACAAATTACTGTGTCGTTTTTCCCAATTCTAAACAGACTGATTAAGTACGCTGATTGTTTAAAAGCGCGTTCTCACGAGTCAAGTTTAGTTGACCGATTTTAGTTGATCAACAAAAGTGGAATAAGATTTGAATAAGTTTTAGTTCACACAATTCAATACAAACTGATCGACCGTTTCAGTTTTAAAATGGCGTCGAATGTAGTTGTGTGTGAATCTGTACAGACGGTTGCAGTTTTGTTAATACAAGACTGAAACAAATTTTATGTAATATGAACAAAAGTCGTAATGAACGTCGTTTTTGGGTGAGGCAGTGGATTTTAAGAAGAAATAGATTGTAAGCATCAGAAACCTTGCTGAAGAAGCTAGCATTAGAGGATAAAAAAAGGATACAGGAATTATTTAAGAATGTCTGAAGAAAAATTTGATGAACTGCTGTCGAAAGTTCAGAATTGCATAAAAAAAAAGATACAGTGATGCGACAACCAATTCCACCAAAATTAAAGCTGCAAGTAACTTTAAGATATTTAGCTACGGGAGAGTCATTTTTAACGCTTGCTTCCGCATACTAAGTACCTAAAAACCCCATTTCAAATTTTTTGGGATTATTATTGGTTATTTTCAATAATATCTTTTATATAAAAAATAAAACACAAGCACTTGTGCCGCGGCCAATTGCAAGCGTACTACGCAGTCGGAAAAAGTTGACTGCCTAGTTCAAATGTTTCAAGACAAGTTTCAACTTGAAAGCAATTCGTGATGATTCATCACTTGAACGACTAAAGTTTGACAGGATCAAACTTTTTTTGATCAACTACAAAGTTGATCAACTCTACTGAAAGAAAGATTCTCACTGCAGTTTTCATTCCACTTTTGTTGATCAACTAAACTTCACTCGTGAGAACGAGCCTTAAGCAACTCAATATAGTTGAGCAGTTCCACTTGACGAATTGTAATAATTTTTAATAAAGTATGTTTTTCTGACTGACAAGCCTGCAAGGAGTATCTGTTGCATGCAGTTACTTGCGGGACAGCGACCCCACGGGTTACCACAGTTCAGTGTATTCCATGCACTTCGTCAGAACAGCACACAGTATACTTAAGATTACATATACTTACACCCTTTACAGACAAGGACAAACACAGTACACAAAAACTAGGGTCTCCGTCCCTTAGTTAATTGGCATAAGCCAATGGAGAATCCAGCATGCTGCCCTTACATTTTCACCACCTAAGAGCCTCTACAGCTCACTATCGTCCAGTGATGGGCAGAGTTCTCAGTAGCTAGAGATCTTTCACGTCGCATTTCAATAATCCCCTATAACAAACTAAAAAAAAAAATTAACTGACAGACCTCCCCGAATACCTTCTAAAATAATTTTTTTTTTTGGAAAATGTTTCAAATAAAAGTGATACGTTTTTATCTCTGCAGCAAGCAAGTTCTAAGTTTAAACGGAATAATCGTAATATATTCGTTTTGAAGAAAATCCTCCCCCCCAAAACATCAATTTTCTTCAAATTTGGAATTCTATCAATGTCTTCTAATGTGTTTTAATATTATGTAAGTGGTAAAACCATATTTATTCGCAAAGTGGTACTTTAGAAGAAAGCATAACGTCCTTGATCCCCCAGAACACACAGATGTTGCCAGAAATCTTCTTGTCAGTTACTGTGGTAGAGTACCTAAATGGAATACCAAGTTTAAACTCCTATGACATTTCAATTTTTGAGATATTCTATTAACACAGGCACCCAGAGGCGATTTTTGCTGAGTTCCCGGGGGAACAGTAGCATTATGCTTTTCTCTAAAGTAATTTTGAGATTTTCCCAAAGACGATTTACTTTAACATTTTACTTGATTTTTGGAGAATTCTGTGGAATTTTGAGACGTAAAGAATCATTGAGTTGATTTAATGCTATTCAACGCTGTCTTATGGACTGCATGTAACTACATTGAAGGGTGCCTACTAAGCATGCAACCTTAATCCCACCCGCAAGGAGGGGCATCTATTGCATGCGATTACTTGGGGAATAGCGACCCCATGGATTACCACAGCTCAGTACCACATGCACTTCGTCAGAATTGTACACAATATACTTAAGGCTACATACACTCTTCACCCTTTACAGACAAGGGACAAACACAGTAAACAAACTAGGGTCTGCGTCCCTAGTTAATTGGCGTAAGCCAAAGGGAGGAAGGAAGGGATTAGCTTAGTGTAGTGCGCTGGTCCTAACAACGCGGAGGTTTCGGAATCGAATCCAGCATGCTGCCATTAGATTTTTCTCTTCCTAGGAGAGCCTCTATAGCTCACTGTCCAGTTGATGGAGCGTGTTGATGTAGCTAGAGAACGCTACTCGGAGGCCGCCAGTGCACTGAGAAGGCTCCGAGGTGCTTTCAGGTGGCCATGATACCATTTCCCTATAACAATCTAATTTAATCTAACCTTAACCCTTCTATATTTAAGTTAAAGCTCCTTAGTTCGCAGTGCTGCCCTTAGATTATCTCTTCCTAGGAGCCACTTATAGCTCACTGTCCAGTGATGGAGCGTATTGCCTACAGCAAGAGAACACTGCCCGGAAGCTGACAGTGCACTTTAAAGCTTCCAGAAGACACAAATCTTTCATGACGCAGTGAACTATTCCCTAAAATCAATGTATAAGATTCACATTGATCAATAATAGGTAGTTAATATTTTGTTAAAAAAAAATAAATAAATTGTTCAAATTGATGTAAGTGGTTCAAAGTATAATAGAATAGTAAAAGAATAATAATACAATATAATACAAAATAAAAGAATAATAGATAAAATATGGATTTTAAAACAGGTTTAATATTTAAAATAAGATGGTAAATTGATTAAAAATATAATGGATTTTAATACTTTAACTTTTTTAAAGTTTATTCTATCGACGTTTTGGACACCTTTGATGTCCTTCCTCAGGCGCTGTCAAGTAGTAGAGAGTTAAAAAAGTGTTAATACTAAAATGGCAAATTTTTCTTCACACATTTCTCGTGTTTAGAAAACCGTCAGTATTTTTTATGGAACTACCACTGTTTTTTTAAACCTCTACCACTCCTTTTAACAGATCCTGAAGAAGTATACCAAAGGTATCCGAAACTTTAGTAGAATAAAATTGATAAGTTAAAAAGTTTTTTTTTGTTTCTTTGGCCTCAGCCAACCAATATTTCGCTTGAATATGTGGATGGGTCCGCAATGCAGGATAACGTCTGGTATTTTATTCGTCGTAGCATGCATATTTCTTTTATTCCTGACTGGTTTCGGATTTTCATCTATCGTCAGAGCAAATTTAACAAGTTCATGGCACAGAGAATTCACTTCAATGTAATGCTTCTGTTACACTCAACATACAAACTAACAAATAATGTCATCGGGTGTAACAGAAACATTACGTTTAAGAGAACTTCTCTGCATGAAAATTGATTTTTTTTAAACTTAAGGCGCGTCAACATCTACGGTCATTGGCGCCCGGAGCCTTCTCAGTGCGCTGCCGGCCCCCAGACAGTGTTCTCTCGTTACAGACAACACTGTTCATCACCGGACAGTGAGCTGTAGAGGCTCCTAAGAAGAAAAAATCTAAGGATAAGTAAAATCTAAGGAAAAAATCTACGTAAAAAAAAAATGTTTGAATTGTTCAAAAAAGGATTAATAATTTAATTAAAATATATTTTGATGGTGGAAATGTTCAAATTGTTTAAAATAAGGTAATTAATTGATTTAAAGAAAAGGGTGTCCTAACTCAATAGTTAATTGTTAGTTTCTCTCTTAGAATCATAGAGTGCAGCAACTGTAGTATTTAGGTTGTATTATATCAACTGTTCATAAATTATTAGGTAAAATTAAGAGAAAAATTAAAATCTGGTGTGAAACACTCACACGACTTTCTCTTACTCAAATTTTTCTGAAATGGGCTAATTTTTGTTCCAACTTATAAGTCTTATTAGTGTTCAAACCCGTAGGTTTTTATCAGAAAATCAAGGAAAACTGAAAAAAAAACCTGTTCTGTAAATTCGCACTTCCGGTAAACCGATATCATTCAAATTTGGAATTCAATTAATGCATCTAATTTATATTAATATAATGCAGGTAGTAAAACCATATATTGTACTGAAGTGGTACTTAAGAGGAAAGCGTAACGTTATGGTTCCCCCAAAGACGAAAGCGTAACGTTATTGTTCCCACAAAGAGGAAAGCGTAACGTTATGGTTCCCCTAAAAAGGAAAGCGTAACGTTATGGTTCCCCTAAAGAGGAAAGCGTAACGTTATGGTTCCCCCACAACCCTCCCAAAAATACATTTTTCCTGGGAAAACGTTTCATATACAAGTGATAGGTATTCATGTTTTGTAGATAGTATACGAAGTTTAAAAGAAAATCCGTTGAACCTGTTCGCAACTACCGGTTAATAGATTCTACCCGAAAACTTTGTGCCCAAATGCGGTGATAGGATACTTAATGTTTAGTAATAGGAAGTACCGTAATCGTGTCTAATTTTCAATATCAAGTTTTTACAGGAAATACACGTTTTGAGGATCTCTCCCTGAGTCCAAAAATGTGGTTTTTACAAAATGATCTAGGTGTGTGTGTGTGTGTGTGTGTGTGTGTGTGCTGTGTGTGTGTATGTGATGTATTGAAAAGCATAGCTCAAAAACGAAAATCGTAGAAAGTTCAAACTTGATATTCTGTTTAGGTTAGTATCACCATGGGATCTGACAGTACGTCATCTGTCAAAATTCCTCGAACCGGAAGTACCAGTTTACTGTTTTTTTTTTCACTTTTTCCAATTTTCTCATAAATGATTCCGACAATTTTCTTCCAACTTTGTATATAAGCTACATATACAAAAATCTACAACTTTTATTTGAAACATTTCTCTGGGAAACTTTATTTAAGGGCAGTTTTGGAGGAGGAGTGGGGTTAGGTTTTCCTCTAAAGTGCTATTTCAGTTTATTACACAATTCTATCATCTAAATAATATTAATTAGAATTAAATATGTTATTGAAATTTCCGAGTTTTAAAAAACAATCGGAAGATCGGAAGTGCCTTTTTTTTACTGAAAAGTATTTTTTTTCTCTAAAAATGGCTCCAACCAATTTTCATTAAACTAAGTATGTGAACTACAATTATATATAGGGGCTACAACTTTTATTTGAAATATTTCTCTTGGTAAATTCATTTAAGAGGGGTTTTTTGGGGAGGGGTTGGGTTTATGTTTGCCTTCTAATGTAGCTTTGCCGTTAGTTTTCGCGATTTTCTCCGATAAAAACACCGGCGAATTCCAGTTGAGTTAGGAGTATCTAACTGAAGCAGCACGAGGAAGTCGGGTGTATTTCATACCAATTTTTTTTTTTTAATAATAAAAAGGGCGGGAAATAAGGATATCGTTAGTGAACCTTGGGACCGCCTACATTTGCGATATTCTACTAACTTGGACAGCGTTAATTAAGTGGCAATTAGAAGTATTAATGGTTGGAAAGTTTCTAAGAATATGAAATAGCTTGATGGCGACAGTTAGGTAGGCGTGCCTCTTCTATCACGAACCAAGGGATTCGTCGAAATGGAGGTATATATATATATATATAGGTCGATCAAGAAAATGCATGAGATTATTATCAAATCATATTACAATGTATCAAGGTATTTATAATTTTGTTTTAATATCTTTCCATGTTTAAATATGTGTTTAAATAAAATATCAAAATATAATTCTTAGAAGTAAATATATCTTATATGGAACACCCACTTACATATACACACGCACAGACTTTTACCTTACAGCAATTTACCTTAGTTTAATTGGGTAATCTCTTCAAATATATAATTTTTACTAGTTGTTTAGTATATCAGGTTTAATGAAACCTGTTGGTGTCTTTATCGAGAAAAGCGCAGAAATGAAAAGAAAAAAAATGAAGTAACTGCTAAATAAAGACGTACTTCCGGTAAACGGATTTTCTTCAAATTTATCGTGCATTAATATTATGTAGGTGGTAATAACCATATATTATACTGAAGTAGTGCTTAGAGCATTACGCTACTCTCCCCTCCCCCCCGCAGAACCCAAATAAAATTCAGTTTTCCCGAGAAAGTGTGGTAAATAAAATTGATACGTATTTATGTGTGTAAATAGTGTACACAGTTTTAAAGAAAATCGTTGGAGCCATTTTTAGAGAAAATGACGAAAAACGGGGGAAAAAAACAAAAATCGAAACACATTTAGTAAAGTCGTACTTCCGGTTTAATGGATTTTTTTTGCCTGCAACTTTCGTTGACCAGATGCGGTAGTAGTACCTTAAATGGAATAACCAAGTTTGAGTTCAAGAAGTTTCCTGCGACCTTTCGATTACATACAGACCACTCGCTAAATAATTGCTTTTCGTACTCAGGGGATCCCAAAACATGTATTTCCGGTGAAAACACTGACCTGATCGCAATACTTCCTCTTATTAGGAGTAGTGGCCAAGCCTTATCCACCCACAAGCCCCTCACACCGACACAGCACATGCGTTTCCAATCCTGCTCCCGGACAAAACCTGCATAGGTCTATTGAGCACTATAGTGCCCCCACAAGTAGTGCCACCGATCCTTCGGATGGCCACTCGGCCTTGTTATTGAGACCGCATCAGTGGTTCACTAAAAACCCGACGGTTTCCGCCCATATTGCAATGATTCTTTTCTCAAGATCGTTACACCCTGAGAACCAAATAAGGCAATGAATCTTGGTAGAGAAGGGGTGTGCTCCTTCCCTTATATAATGGGTTTGTGAAGGAGAGAAAATGGTTTGGTTTAGATGAATAAACTAGAAGTGAAGTTGAACACTATATAATATAAAAGCAACACTGACAGCACTGACTTTACACTAAAATATATAGACTTGTAGTGAGAGGTAAAGAGAAATGTTGATGACGCTTTGTGACTGCTGTATGAACTGTGCTATAAGACTCCCTGAATACTGTCCCGTTGCTGTATTTAAGCAGTTTCTCCCACTCCAGTCCACCCTAGAGAATGGTCCTATCATTTTTCTCTCTCCTTCTCTGCTACACTTATCTACCGAAGTACATTCTCATATTAGCTTTCAGATATAACCGATCCTGAAGAGGTTTAATAGCAACAGAGGTGAAGTAGCAAACCACTGACGTTGCAAATCACTGGTGACCGAGAAATCACGACAAATTAAGTAAAGAAACGCTTCCAGTTGATGCAATTTTGTTCCCAAAATCTTTCGTGTCCCAAATACAGTGGTACATACCTGAACGGAATACTAAATTTAAGTTTTTAATTGGGCGTTTTCAGAGAGGTTTTGCTTTCCTTTAAAGTACCACTTCAGTATAGTGTATGGTTCTGCTATTTTATAATATTAATATATATTTAGAAGCATTGCTAGAATTCCAAATTTGAAGACAATTGGTTCACCGGAAGTGCCACTTTACAGTGTAGGTTTTAAACAATGAAGAAATTGAGCATATTATATATTAATTTTATTCCCAGTTCAGGTTTAATGGATTCTCGGTTTTGCCTCAAATCTTCGTGTCTGATGCCGAGGAGACGGCCTCTCACCTGCTGTTTGATTCTTCAGTGCTTTGCAATCGGTACGAGATCTTTGGCACGTTGAGAATGGAAGAGATCGTACTGCAAGAAGGACTAGTGGGGAAGCCTCTTGACCTCGTGAAGAGGGGAGGTTTCCTCCACTAGACACCAGGGTTGGCACAATAAGACTCAATCTCATCTAATCTAATTAGTTCAAACATTACAGACTTTTTCGAAAAATAATTCAAAAAACCTTTTCCGTTAAAATCGACTTCTGATTAATCGATTTTCTTCAAATTTAGAATTCAATTCATGCTTCTAATGTGTATTAATATTATGTAAGCCGTAAAACCATATATTATACTCAAGTGTTAGGTTAAAGGGAAGCATAACGTTACTATTAGTATGCTCAGAACCGCCCAAGAATCAATTTACTCACAAAAATTGGTCACATAAAAGGTGATACTTATTGATGTGCGTGATGCCAGTATCACCAAAGTTTCAAGAAAATTGTTGGAGCTATTTTTGAAAAAAATTGCAAATAGCTGAAAAAAACTATTCAGTAAAGTGGTACTTCCGGTTGAGGAATTTTGACAGATAACGTACTGTCAGATCCCAAAGTGATACCTAAACGGAATGTCAAGTTTCAACTTTCTACGATTTTTCGTTTTTGAGCTATGCTGTTCACACTTACATACAGACACATAAAATATTACTTTTTCTTACTCCTAGTAAGAGGAAGTATTGTAATCGCGTCAAATTTTCGATATCGAGTTTTCACCGGAAATATCCGTTTTGAGGTCCCCTGAGTCAAAAAAAGTGTTTTTTAGCAAATGGTATGTGTGTGTGTTTGTGTGTATGTTTGTATGTATGTGAACAGCATAGCTCAAAACCGAAAAACCGTAGAATGTTGAAACTTGATATTCCGTTTAGGTATCACCATGGGATCTGATAGTACGTTATCTTTCAAAATTCCTCAACCGGAAGTACTACTTTACTTTTTTTTTTTTTTTTTTGCAATTTTATCAAAAATATCTCCGACGATTTTTTTTCAAACTTTGTACATCAACTACACATACAAAGAGGTACAACTTTTATTTGAAACATTTCTTCGGGAAAATGCATTTAAGGGCACTTTTGGGGTAGGGGAAGGGTTAGGCTTCCCTCTAAAGTGCTATTTCAGTTTATTACACAATTCTGTCAACCTATTAATATTAATTAGAATTAAATATGTTGTTGAAATTCAGAGTTTAAAGAAAATCGGATCACCGGAAGTGCGTTTACTTTACTACTTTACTAATTAATATTTTCACTTTTTTGCGATTTTTTCAAAAATACCTCCATTTTCTAGAAACTTCATATATAAACTACACATACAAAGATCTACAACTTTTATTTCAAACATTTCTCTGGGAAAATTCATTTAAGGGCACTTTTAGGGGAGGGGTGGGGTTATGTTTTTCGTATAAAGTGCTATCATAGTTGATTATACAATTTTACTATCCAAACAAAATTAATTAGAAATAATTATATTTGCTAAAATTCCAAGTTTCAAGAAAATTAGTAAACCGGAAGTGCCTTTTTACTGAACAGTTTTTTTTTAGTTTTCGTCGAATTGCATTAAAATTGTATACACAAACTATAAAATTTGTCAGTTATAATAATGTATAAGTTTCTCTTACACTAGTTAGAGAATAATTAATGTGCTAGTTCGATATAAGGTTTAGGTTGAAAGTGTTAATGTATAGCTGCTATAGTAACAACCAGTCATCTAGTTTACAAGAAATACTTGTGCGGTGACTCACATAGTACATAGAGATTGCAATCAATTTGATTCATAGCTTGGTAATAGACCACAGTGTCATAACTAAGGGTACAATAGACTCAGTACACTAATTTACAATTTTTCTGCTAAACCATTTGTGTAATCTCATTATATAATCTTACTTCCTTAGTATGTAAGATTTTGTATACATACGAATTGTATGAATTTACGAAATTGAAGTTTTTCATTGAATATATGTACATGTTTTGAAGTCCCCTGAGTACGAAATCAAAATAAAATCAGTAAACCCGCACTTCCGGTCGTACGATTTTTCTTCAAACTCCGAATTTCAACAACATATTTAATTCCAATTAAGATTATTTAGTAAATAGAATTGTGTAACAAACTGAAACAGCATTTTAGAGGGAAGCCTAACTCTACCCCTTCCTCTAGAGTGCCCTTAAATGAATTTTCCTGGAGAAATGTTTCAAATAAAAATTGTAGATCTTTGTATGTGTAGTTGACATAATAAAGTTTCAAGAAAATCGTTGGAACCATCTTCGAGAAAATTGCAAAAAAGTGAAAATACCATTCAGTAAAGTGGTACTTCCGGTTGAGGAATTTCGATAGATAATGTATTGTCAGATCCCATGGTGATACCTAAACGGAATATCAAGTTTTACCTTTCTACGGTTTTTCATTTTTTTTGAGCTATGCTGTTCACACACAGACCATTTTCTAAACACTTTTTTCAGTAAAAATCGCACTTCCGGTTTTACTAATTTTTTTTATTGAAACTTGAGAATTTTGACAAATCTATTTATTTCAAATTCATTTTTGTTTTGGTTTGTAGAATTGTATAATCAACTACAGACCAATTGCTAAAAACCACTTTTTTGGACTCATAGACACCTCAAAACGTGTAATTTCTGGTGAAAATTCGATATCGTGTCAAATTTTCTGAAATTGAGTTTGCACCGGAAATATGTTTGGCGTCCTTTAAATACGAAAAATACCGAAATTGTCACTTTACTGAATTGTTTTTTTTTCTTTTCAGTTTTACGCGATTTTCTTTAAATTTCGTATACTATTTAAACACATCCATCTATAACTTTTATTTGAAACATTGAACTGGGAAAATTGATTTGTGGAGGGGGTGGTGACTCCCGGGAGGAACAGTAGCGTCATGCTTTCCACTAAAGTACCACTTCAGTATAACATATGACTTTACCACTTATATAATATTAATAAACATTAGAAGTATTGAGAGAATTTTGGTTTAAATTTGAAGAAAATCGGTTAACCGGAAGTGCGATTTTTCAGAAAACACTTTTGAGGGTTTTTTAGGAGGGGAGGGGGGATTTTTTCGAAAATGTTTAAAATCATTTCCTTTAAACTTGGTATGCTAGCTGCACAGATATAAATGCCTAAATTTCAAATGTTAAATGCAGTTGGTTTTGTAATGCTGTTTGGTGCGCTCTGGGCCACAATACAACAGGACCACAACAGGAAAAGACAAAGTCGTGTGAGTGTAGTTGGCTAAAGCTACCCCAGATTTGCAGAACCAATCAGCAAAACCACAACACCGGAATATGCGCTACAAAAATAGCTGAGAGAGATATCCTGCAACAAAATGGTTACATGTATACACCGATGGATTTGACCATCGAAGCAAATAAGGTGGGAGGTGCAGGGGAGTGGGTTTACAGCATCCTATTCCAAACCTGTTTGGCAGAATAGGTATGCAGGCCAGCAATTTTGAACGGGGAGGAAATAGCTGGCCTAAGTCTTGTTCTGGATCGTTGCCACAATTGACAAGATAGTTCTCCATTTTCAGACTCCAAAGCTTATCGCCACACATAGCGTCCTGATTTTGTAGGGATAAGCTTGACCTCTTTGCAAATGCAAGTATTTCAGTGGGTCCCTACACACTGTTGAGTTTCCAGGCAACGAGGAAGTAGACAGGTTGGTGAGGATTGGTGCAGATCAGCACTATCAGGGCCGCTATCAAAAGTACATGTTAGGGAAAGGAATAGCTAAGTGGTTAGCATACTGGACTCCCACGCGGAGGACCCACGTTCGAGTCCAGCTGTGCTAGCCTTAAATTTTTTCTTCCTAGGAGCCTCTACAGCTCACTGTCCGGTGATGGACAGTGTTGTCTGTAACGAAAGATGCACTGAGAAGGCTCCGTGCGCCAATGACTATAGATGTTGACGCGCCTTAAATAAAAAAAAAAGAGAGATTCCAAATTTGAAGAAAATCGGTTAACCGCAAGTGCGACTTTAAAGAATAGGTTTTGAGTTGTTTGTTTTTTGGAATTTTCTCGAAAACGGTTACAACGATTTTTACAAAAAGGATGTGGCTGCCTTGTGCCAGGGATAAGTTTGGGAAGGGCTTCTAGACCTTAAAATACGATCACCGTGGGAGTTCCCTACATCTGTGGCTGGGCTTATGAATGGGCATAATTATCTGCAGACCATCTCCATCCTATTGCAGTAGTCCGTGAGTTCCTGGTGCCTGCTCTGCAACATAGAAGAAGAAATGATTGCAAAGAATAATCTTCAGGTGCACATCTCTCGGTGGTACCGAAGCAATTACCTCCGAATTGAAGACGAAAATTTACTAGGGGGGGAGGGCGAAAGTCGTGTGAGTGATCCACCATTTTTTGATTTTTTGCCCTATTTATAATTTTGGATGCATTTATTTATGCAGAATTCTATTTTATCTAAGCAACCATGAAATGTCAGACCAAAATGGTTGTTACTGCGTCGAAAAAAAAAAATAATTACTATATACGATTCCCTGGACTGGGCTTTACATGGAAGTGATTATTCAAATATTCAGTTGGGGCAATGTGTATTATGAGATATAACATGCCCTACAGACATATACAAACATTACGCAATTCAATGTAATGGTTTTGTATTCCCAACAGAATTTGTCATTATTCCAGGTATTGGGTAAAGTAAATTATTGATTACACCTAAAAGGAAGTTTTAAGTTAATAAAATTAAAAGTGATATTATTTTCATTTTATTGTTTAATAATAATTCTTTGTTTATTATTATGAATATATATAATTAATTAGCAAACAAACAATTAATAACTTAATTAAACGGATTAATAAGTTAGAAACAAAAAGTCTGGTTTGAAACAATTACACATCTTTTTCTTAATATAATTAATACAATTTAATTAAGAAAATTTTCTATAAAATTATGTTTATAATGTTTAGTTAGGCTGGTCATGGTGTTGGGGATTTTACTTTTTTACAAGTTTTTTATTTTTACGCAACCAGTAAAAAAAAAACCTCCTCTCATGCAGGCAACCCTCCATCTCGGAACTGCTATGATATTACTTCGGGGTGATGCCTCGTAATAAGCCACAAATAGGCTCTTTCCAGGACTAGCTGGGCTCCATCCTCCGGCGGTGGGGAGGGTTGAGGTATCTGTTCATCACAATGATCTTCTTCCCGAACAAAGATAGCAACCTTGTCCTCCCACATGTCCCTTCGGATGAGCATGGGTCTTCACCACCGTTTCTGGGGTATCCTTCCCGATTTCACAGCCTCCAGCTTTCGTCTTTCTCTTGCCCATCTCCCCCGCACGCCGGCTCTCCCACCTTTCCAAACCAGACGGCAAAACAACCATTAAATTTGTCAATTACAATTTTCGTAAACTGCTGTAAGAGAAAGTTGTGTGAGTGTTTCACACACCAGATTTTTACTTTTCTTTTTTTTTTACTCCTAGCTTCAAAATTCCTCAATCCGCATCAATTATACATATTATCAGCTACAATTTTTATTTGAAAGATTGATTAGATTAGATTGATAGATGGGAAAGGCAGAGCCTTATTCCACTGCGACCTTAACATTAAGAGGTCTATTGTGGATCCCCTAGGATTATAACACATCCTTCAGCTTTGCTGCCCTCTTGAATCAGGTCTAGCAAAGCTTCGAGATTGCTTGCCCCCCCCCCCCGTTGAAGAAACCTTGTCCACATCAGGCCGGCACACTCTTTAAGGATGTGTACCGAGGTTTCCTCCTCAGCCTTGCAGAATCGGCATACCGCATTATCTGCTGTAGTAGTAGTTGGTGCATATGCCTATTCAGCCTACAATGTCCTGTTAATAGACCAACTATTAGCCATATATCTCTTCGGCTATGGCTCAGTAGGTCCTTCGTAAATTTAGGCAAATGTCTCTTAATTAAGAGTTTAGCCTGCCTCTGTCTTACTGTTCTCTCCCACCATTGCAGGCGCTGGTTTTTCTATCCATTCGTTGATAGAAACTTGGAATCAGGCTTCTGGGCAACTCGCAGAAAGGCTCAGGGCCTATGAAGGTATCCTTCGAGCCCTCCCTCGCCAGGGAGCGTCCTATGAACCCCGCATGCACCCGCACCCAGGCGAGTGTCTACCTTATTTCAAGCACCCACCTCGGTAAGGGCGGATAGGCTGTCCCACACCAGTCTTGACACTATTTGGTGTGAAGAAAGTGCCTCCAGGGCTGCCTGACTATCGGAGTATATGGCCAACTATCCTACCCTTCATCCCTGCCTCAAATTTCCTTAGCGCAGAGTTGTAGCGCCACAGCTACGATCTGAAAGACCGTGGCGTACTTCCCTAGGCTGGCCTTAAGCTTTAGGCCTGCCCCTATAGACACCAGTCGGAGTTTTGGAACCGTCTGTATACCAGACTGAGTTACCGAGCAAAGGGAGATTTCTGCCCCATTCGTCCCTGTTTGGTATGGCAATGTGGGAAGTTCCTTTCAAAATAAAAGTTAGGAATCATCCTGTCAGTAGTAGGCATACCAAGTAAATGGTAAGCCTTAACTTCCTCAATCAGCTTCTGGTTAACATGGTCGTGCCTAAAGGTGATTGATAAGTGGCAAGAATTATATGTCAGTATAGAATTAGTCTATTTAAACTATGTAAATCTAGCGTCCACCCTTTCGTTACCCTAGGAACCCCGCATGTCTCCAGCACCCAGGTGAGTGTCGAACTTATTTCAAGCCCCCTCCACTCCCGCCAAGCACAATATTTATTTGAAACATTTCTCACAGGTACGAAAATTCATTTAAGTTGACTTTTTGAGGGATATCCTCACCCTCCCCGTGGGTGAATGCTCCCAAAATATAAGAGATTTAAACATCCAAAAGTAACACTTAATTATTAATTCACTCCACTAGAATTATTCCAAAATATTTAAAATTTACATACTTGGTGGGTGCAAAAAATTATTATACGTTAGAAAACAAAATTCCAATGTCCTATCTTAGAATGTTTAGTATTATTAGATCCTACAAATATACACATACACATACATACACATAGATAAATATTGCTTATTTAACATTTCCGTTTCCCACTTTTGGTTTTTCTGTTTTTAATCTACAAAACATTCTTCTCCAAATAACTAATACATTGATTCAAGATCTATATATAACGAATGGGTTATTCAGCCACCCGCCACCACTACAAGCAGAAAACATGCAAAAAAAAAATAAGTAAACAAAACAAATATTAAAAAGTTTATGCTTAGTTTCATTTGTTATTAATTGTTGAATAGAATTCAGACATTTTGAATGGTGAGATGTGTATGTGTTGTTGTTGTTGTTGTGTATATGTTATGTATGTGTGTGTTGAATGAAATAAGGATTATCAATAACAATAACCCCCCACCATATAACACCTTACTTGACCAGAAAACATTCCTTTTAATAATACATACTTTCTCTAATTCCTATTAAAATATGATTAGATTACAAATTTTATTATAAAATGACAATAATTCTCATTAAACATTTTCTATTATTTAGGATTTCCCACTAAAGTGCTCTTTCAGTTTACTACACAATTCTATCAACTAATATTAATTAGAATTATATATGTCGTCGTAATTACGAGCTTAAAGAAAATCAGATGGCCCAGAAGTGCGTGTTTTTTCTGAAAAGTATTTTTCAGTTTTCTGTTATTTTCACTAAAACGAGTCTAACGATTTTCTTTAAACTAAGTATGTGAACTGCACATATAAAGAGCTACAACTTTTATTTGAAACATTTCTCCTGGTAATGTCATTTAAGGAGACTTTTAGCAGAGGGGTGAGGGTTAAGGTTACCTCTAAAGTGCTATCCCATAGTTGATTATACAATTCTACAATTTAAACAAAAATTAACTTTCTCTTACTCCTCTAGTAAGAGGAAGTATTGTAATCGTGTCAAATTTTCGATATCGAGTTTTCGGCGGAAATATCCGTTTTGAAGTTCCCTGAATCCAAAAAAGTGGTTTTAGAAAATTGTGTATGTGTGTGTGTATGTGAACAGCATAGCTCAAAAACGAGAAATCGTAGAAAGTTGAAACTTGATATTCCGTTTAGGTATCACCATGGGATCTGATAGTACGTTATCTGTCAAAATTCCTCAACCGGAAGTACCTCTTTACTAATTTCCTTTTTTTTTCTTCCTTGCGATTTTCTCAAAAATGGCTCCGACGATTTTCTTCAAACTTGGTATATCAACTAAACATACAAAGAGCTACAACATTTATT
>JAAEAF010000793.1:0-234134 GCA_011037195.1 Triatoma infestans
TGAGAGAGATACACTTTATTTTTAAAACTAAGTGGGGCTGCTCAACTAGGTTGAGTTGCAGAGAACACAGCGTACCAATCAATCAGCAACGACAATCATATAAAAATAAAATAAAATACATAAAAAACACATACATATACATATTATGAGAATAAAAAGAACAAAACACTTAACTCAATTTAAGCCTAATAAAAGAACATTTGTCATTGTCAATAAATATGGTTTTTTATAATTGCTAATGAGTCTATAAGAATGAGCTCACTAAGCGACGTTAGTTTGCTCTGGTCGATACCGACCGTGTCAAAAAACTTTGCCGTTCTGTTCGGTATGGTTCCTCTCGAACCAAACCAGAGTCCCCGGACCTGGTACTCTCTATCTCCGAAGTGCTCTCTGTACTTCTCCTGGTAGTAGGCGATGCACCTCTCATAAATACGGCGCTTCTCCATATCGATTTTCTCCGCCTGGTCAGGATCGTTAGACTCATACCTGATTGTGGGATCCAGGATATATGTCAAATTGCTGCTCTTCCTGAAAGCCAGGATATCTGCGTATCGGGTCGACCCCGCGTCATCGACAGCAAGCACCTCCTCGTAGCACACAAAATCCTTTGTACCTTCAAGAAGCTCCGTGATGGTGTGCTTGACACGGTGGTGCCGGCGAGTGACAAGGAGCATGTTGTGTGGACAATTACCAAGCACGTGGGCTGGTGTTTCATTCTCCCTGCCATATCGGCGGCCGAGGAGTCCAACATTTCCTGACATATGTGCGGCTACCGCCGGTACTCCACGAAGAGGAGCATAATTGTTACTTAATTTGAGGGAGTTAGTCCACTCGGAGCCAGACAGCAGCTGCTTATTGCAGACGAATTGATTACCTTAGGGTTATCCCTAAAGTGGCATACCCCACACCTTGCCACTTACACGCAGCCCACGATTCGAAAGAGCTCTCTCTCAGACCTTGGCGAATTCTTTTAATGGACACTAGTTCCAGGGGACTTATTACACCTAATTCAAGCCTAACCGCGCACAGACTTGATTCACCCTCGTAGTCAAATGTTTAACCAGGCTGTTAAACTGGTTCATCCTTTTAAAACCGTTCATCACATCATAATTAGCACAACAGCCAATAAAATAACAACCTATAATCAATTATATAATTTGTTTATTCACTATATTTGATTATCAAGGAAAGCACAAAAAAATTTCGCATTCAATTCAATGAAAATAAAATACAAATTTTAGGCAAATACCAAGGAGAAGGTCATTTGGATGTAGAACATAGGTCAATGTGTGTCTCGCATCATTACATCCTCTCATAAATTGCCAGAGTACCCTAAAATATTCTAAAATCCAGCACTTTCTCCCCCTCAAACTTTGAAAAGAATTTAGCTTCATTTGAGATTGAAGGTATCATTTGGTATTATTAAGTTCAACATGGGGTACTTTATTAGTATAATAAACAAAAAAAAAAAAAAAAAAAAGAATAAAGTTAAATACCCAAAAATTATAATATGTAAGTAGGTTAAGTATATTTAGGAAAGTGAATAGTTTCTATGGCAGGAGGTGAAGCTTGCCAAGAAGAGATCTTAAAGTGGTGATAGTCTACAAGAGTTGTAAATGAAGAGGCTCATTAATTGCCTCAACATTTTTCTACCAATGTATGTGTGTGTGTGTGTGTGTGTTTGTGTGTATATATATTAGTATAGTATTTAGGAGTTTGTTGTTGCGCGCGCAAATTACCGTCCTATTAACAATTTATAACAGCATGTCCTAGATAATCTAAAGCTATGACCGTTGCCAGTTGGCAAACAAAATAATGGAAGATAGTTCTAAGATAGGCTGAAGACCGTTTTCACTCTCTTATCTCTCTTATTCAATTTACTGTTTTCGTTTACGATTATAATAATTTTAACTTATTCTGTAAATTATTAACTAACGATTATTATAGAATTTCGTTAAATGATTCCGTCTACTTTTACTAAAATTGCTTTATTTGTTTAATAGGTTCTACTTAGAGCTGATATATGAGATAATTCTTTGAAAGGCTTAAATCGAACAGGACCACTTTCTTTGACCAATACGTTCTTTTCCTCCCTATTTCATACCTTGATTAGCTGATTATTCCTTCCACTCTTCTTTCTCTACTGCTTCATAGGTTTTCTCTTAAAATTAGTGTGAGAAGGAGACGAATTAGAGAGAATGGGTTTTAGAGAAATATACTAGAATAAAAGCTGAACACTGTGTAATGAAAGAACATACAAACCGCAAGGACTTTACAAGTATATAGAAGTTAGGTAGCGAGAGAAATATAAAGAGACAGACTGGCTGAGTGATGTAAAGGTAATAGAAGGTTGCTGACAGGTTGTAAACTGGTCATAAACTGTCATCTGTAGGGCCAGCACGGTGTATATATAGAATCTCCCATTCTAGTGTGGCCTAGGTAGCGAGTAATTAGATTGATTCTTCGGATCCTTTGAATCTTTAGTGATTCGGATCCCATTACACTCTGAACTATTAATAGGAAGTGGCTGTAATACGGTAATCTTTGCATCCTAGCAGATCTGTGGCTCTGTGGCTCCCTTATTTCTTATCATTTATACACTGCAGTGTATAGTGTCATTAAAATATAAGAAGTTACAAATAGATTTGTCTATTTGAGATTATGCCTATTTGGATGCGCCAAACACGTGTAGATGAACATATCGTCAACTTGCACAGCTCTTTGAAGCCATCAAATACTTACTTACTAAGCTTAATTTGTAAATTTAGATCTGTAATTATGTCTGTTAATCTGCGTGTTATTAAGGTGAACAGAGATTAGGTAGAGACATCAAGATGCTTAGGAAGTACTGTTCAATTTATGAGCAAACATATATTTATTGAAGTTCATTTACTGTGGTGACCGACCTTAAGGTTTAGTAGACGCTCTGACTAGTGCTCTTCAGAATGTGATTATATTGGATCGGATTTTTATGCTAGAATTTATCAGGGATATTTTCCTTGATAGCCTGCTTCTTTTTGTGGTCATCGACCGATTTCGGGCGTTCGCCCATCATCAGAATGTTTTTGTTAAATCAGTGTGATAACATAGACTTGCACAGTGCAAATTTAGTTGACACCTGTATTAACTAATAAATTACTCTGTGCAAGTCTATATTATCACATGATACTTATGATGGGCGAATGCCTGAAACCGGTCGATGACCATAAAAAAGAAGCAGGCTATCACGGAAAATATCTCTGATAAATTCTGTCATAAAAATCCGACAACAAAATTATATAAATAAAAATACCTCTTGTAAAAAATTCATGTGACTTCCGGCTTTTATTGCAATTCTCATAATTCTCATTTTTTCTTCCCCCACCCCCCCACCAGAATCGGAATTTTTACCACAGATTTAATCATCCTCTAAAGATAAAACCACACAATAATCGATTGGCAGTTGGTCAAACAAAAATGAACTAAGCAATTTAGTTTAACGGAATTTATATCTACATTGCAAACTGAGCGAACCTTTCATACTGTTTTTCACTTTTACTTGGTTGGATACTTCAGTTTCTTCCACACTTTACAATTTCTTGCATAATATTTGTTTTGTTGAAAGAAAAAAAAATTTTTCCAGTTTCCCCCCACCCGGGTTTGGTGGGGGGAAAATTGAATTCTTGGTAATGTTAAGCCTTCTTCCAAAGTGCTTCATTAGCGTAATCTATAGGTTCTCTGTCTGTAGGGTAAAGCTAGGAGAGATGACGCACATTTCAATGTTATGCCCTGTATCAGAATGTAAGGAGATATATTAAAGGGGTAGTTCTTATAAAACATATGTCAACTATTACTATCTGCAAAAAAATGTTATTTTTCAAAATAAAGACATTCTCATTTATTCCAGAAACAATATACGAATACACTACATTTGGCCGTCTCTCCTACTATGGTAGGATAGATGACGCACCATAGGTAGTAGTTACCTCTCCTCTGTGAAGATAACATGGCTGATCAACATGAAACTTGGTAAACACTATGTCTATGAGTCCAACTTTAACGACAGCTGGAAATCTTTCATTTCAATTGCAATTAATATAGTGTAATGTTTTTCCAACTAAACTAGCTACTGCAACTAGTTTTAAGTGGGTTCGTATAGATAAAATACTCTAAACTTCAATAAAGAAAACACCAATTTATTGCTATACACAATAAATTACTAAATACAACGCTTAATAATAATTATTTCACACTTTAAACCACAAAAGTTCACTTTGTTCACTTTTGTACACTTTTCACAAACTTGTAACTTCGTTTGTAACTGAAAAACTCTCCCAACTCTCTGTGGTCCCTCTATTTGTACCAGTAGAGAACATTCCAGACTTCTCTCGACTATTCCAGTCAAAACTGGAGCGCCGCCAGCGCTTCCTACGGCCACTAAGAGAACCTTAGGTATCTGTCTTCTCTCCTAGATGGCACCACTAGCTGCGTTACACTAGTATATAAAAAAAATGACTAAGTGTTATGAAAATTCACGTTATGAAAACACACGCTGATGCCTATAAATGTTTCCTAGAACACAGAAAAACACACAAAATAACTGAAGAGTTTTTGCAATATGTTCGCTTCTGATCTTTCTACTCCTGAACTAACTTCCATGACGCCAAGTGGTGATAAACAAGAAAAGTAAAGCCTGCGTTTTCTCTCCTACCGCGTCAACTCTCCTAGCTTTACCCAATAATATTAAATTATATTAAATGTTGGCTAGAAATTTCAAATTCAAATTTAAGATAATTAAGATAATCGGTTTTAACCGAATGAACGACCTTACTATCCAGGTGGCGTTTTAAATCAATCCTGCCAAAACTAAACAATCAGTTTATATAATGTATATAAGATTAATGTCATGGTTTCGCTGAATCTTAAAAAAAAAGAATTTTTCAAGAAAAAGGTTTCAAATAAAAGTGATTGGTGTGGTTACTCTGCTTTGAAGCCATTTACGATTAAAAGAAACGTCAAGCTTGAAATACCGTATACAGTATACTTATATTTCTAGTTAACGGATTTCGAAGAAAAAAAAATCTTCAATGGGATCCCATCTAAATTGGAATATGAAGTTTGAAACTTTCCTGCAAATTTTCATGTTCAAGAATATTTTGTTAATACACTGAACAAAACCATAAACCATACCATTTTCCGGTGAAAACTCAAATTTGAAATTTAACACGCTCGCAAGTGTTTCTCTTACAACCAACCACAGTTTAAATAAAAAATTAAAAAGTTGTGACCACAAAAAGTTGATTAATTTTATTGATTTTTATAGACTTGTAATAAAAAGAAATTACTTTAGAAATTAATAAAAGGCTTTTTAAGGATGATATAGGATAATTGATACAAATTACATTATCATATTATGTAATTGGACATAAATACACTCATCATTAATTAGAGCTGTTTTATTTAAATTTAATTTTATAAATAACCCCATGTAAATTGAATTATAGCTAACAAAGTAATTCGTCTCTTTTATATATATATATATTTATTTATATTATATGTTTTATATAAATTTTTAAGATATTTAAAGATATCTATAAAAAAAAAAAAAACTTGTTTAAATATTTATAGAGTTGAATAACCGTTAAATCAATCAATAATTATTTACATAAAACATACATTAAAGTAATAAAAAAAAAAAAACTATTCAGCAATAATAAAACTATAATAATATTACTTTCACAATATTAATTTGGTAATTGTAAATATAATGATAATATTTTGTTTATATTTATATAAATAAACTTTCTTTTTTTTTTAGCACTTATTATTTATCTTTATTTCTTATTTAATATTTATACTCTTATTATGTAATACTTGGAATTCTATATGATAGTATTATTTGTTTTTGTATTTCGTATAATACAATACAGAGTAGATATTAAGAAGGAACAGGTGGCTATTTTAAGGATCTTCCAAGTTTACTTTATTAACTAAAATTTAAAAATTTGTTTCTTATATAAAAAAAAAAAAGTGGTGTGAAACACTCACACAACTTTCTCTTACTCCAGTTCTAAAAATTGTCATTGACAAATTATATACTTTGTGTAATAAATTTAATGAAATTCGTCGAAAATTGAAATAACTGTTCTCAGTAAAAGCACACTTCATACTTTCATTAAATAACGTCGTACTAAATAGCAAATCTAAGGAGAATTTGATAGAAACGTGTTTTTGGTTTTATTTATTTTTTTCTTTAAATTTTAATAAGTAATAGAAGAGACATAGCACTATCAATAATGTCTTCATTTGGGGGGGGGGGGAGCAAGTTAGCTCACGATTTTTGTTTATTTTGGTTGTAGTAGATAGTTGGAATGGTCCCTAACTCATAACTTCCCTAACTAAGAAAGTCATTGAATCTATAATACTGATAATTCCTTGATTACACCGTATAAAAGTTTCATGGCACGAAAGAATGAATATATTATGGCCTTTATTTGATTTACACACATAGTACATTATAATATATCAAAATTTAGCGTCTACATAAAGACAATAGCTTTTTAATTTTAAAAAATCGTCTGAAGAAACGTCGTGAATAGTGTGACTCAAATAAGGTGAATAAATAATTTTATTCACTGTGCAACCAAAAAAACAAAAATCTTGTATGAAACACTCACAAACTTACTCTTACTCCAGTTCTCAAAATTATAATTGACAATAAAAGTTGTACATCTTCGTATATGTAGTTTATGTTGGAAATTTCAAGAAAATCGTCGGAGTCATTTTTTTGAGTAAATCGCGAAAAAGTGAAAAAAATCATTTAGTAAAGTGGTACGGTAAACGCATTTCCGGGCATCCGATTTTTTTTCAAACTCGGAATTTCAGCAGCATATTTCTTTCTAATTAACATAATTTAGATGACAGAATTGTCTAATAAACTGAAATAGCACTTTAGATGAAAACCAGAACCCCCCCCCCACCCGTCCCTCAAAAGTGTCCTTAAATGTATTTTCTCGGAGTAATGTTTCAAATAAAAGTTGTAGCTCTTTGTATGTGTAGTTGATATAACAAGTTTAAGGAAAATTGTTGAAGCCATTTTTGAGAAAATTCCAAAAAAGTGAAAAAAAAAACAAAAAACTAGTAAAATGGTACTTCCGATTGAGAAATTCTGACAGATGACCCACTGTCAGATCTTATGGTGATAACTAAACGGAATATCAAGTTTCAACTTTCTACGTTTTTTTTTTGTTTTCGAGCTATGCAGTTTTGACACACACTCACACACACCATTTGCTCAAAAACCACTTTTTTTTTTTGGACTCAGGTGACCTCAAAACGTATATTTCCAGTAAAAACTCGATATCGAAAATTTGACACGATTACAATAATACTTCCTCTTACTAGGAATTAGAGAAAGTAATAAACTAGGCTAACATGTGATTGTCTTTTGCACAATTATTTGTCAGTTAAAATCGCGATTCAGTCTCATGGAGAAAAACTCCATGAATTCGTTCTTTCGAGTCGTCTCGAGTTTTTCCATTTAGATATTTTTGTTTACCTAAAAGGTGCTTGCTTATCTTGACTTTGTCACTGTTATCGTGTCGTGAAGCTTCTTATTTACTTTGAAATGCCTTTCAATCGATAGTCTGTAACTAGAAATCCGAAAATATTAGCTAGCGACATTAGTAACAAAAATGTTATTTATTGGTACGGCTAACAGGAATGATTTAATTTAGAAACACAATATTAGAGAAAGTGATGAAAAATAAAATGACACTTTTCTGTAATAAAGTAAAACTTAATTTAGGAATCTGTAAACATTCAAATGTTACTAACTTCAGCTGCAAGAGGCAGTAAACTTCTACCTTTTATTTAAAAATTTAAATTACAACCAAGATTCGGTTACTATGCCATTTAAACAAAGCCATAAATGAATTTACATATATTATATGAGGGCAGTTATTAAATTTAAATTGTAAGCCATTTAAAAATGTTAATGGAATACGTTTGATGTGGAAAATAACAAATTAACGACCAGAAAACACATATCATTATTTAGATGATATCTAAAGTCTTACGCAGAATTTTACAACTAAGTGGTTTAGTATAAAATTATTTGTCTCTAAATGTGTAGGCATTTCACAATAATGATTGGGCCAGTTTAATGTGTTACTGTAGGGTTGGCTGGAAATACAAAATGTTTTTTCAATGAATTAATTCCAACTCGGATAATTAATTATTAGCATTCATAATTTATATAACCTGTTTTTCTTTTTTTTTTACTTTCTCTTACTCCTAGTAAGAGGAAGTATTGTAATTGCGTCAAATTTTTGATATCGAGTTTTCACCGGAAATATCCGTTTTGAGGTCCCCTGAGTCCTAAGGGGTTTTTAGAAAATGGTCTATCTGTGTGTTTGAGCGTGTGTGTCGTAGCTCAAAAACAAAAACCCGTAGAAGGTTCAAACTTGATATTCCGTTTTGGTACCACCATGGCATCTGCCAGTAGGTTATCTGTCAAAATTCCTCAACCGGAAGTACCATTTTACTAGTTGCTTTTTTTACTAGTTTGCAATTTTCTCAGAAATGGCTCCAACGATTTCTTTTTACACTTACCATATCAACTACACATACAAAGAGCTATAACTTTTATTTAAAACATTTCTCCAGAAAAATTCATTTAAGGGCACTTCTGGGGGAGGGGGAGGGTTACGGTTACATCTAAAGTACTATTTCAGTTTATTAGACCATTCTATCATCTAAATAATGTTAATTTGCATTAAATATGGTGTTCAAATACCGAGTTTGAAAAAAAATCGGATGCACGGAGGTGCATTTACTTTACCACTTTAATGAATGACTTTTTATTTTATTTTTCTGGGATTTTCTCAAACATGGCTCCGACGATTTTCTTGAAATTTCCAACATAAACTACACATACAAAGATGTACAACTTTTATTTAAAACGTTTCTCTTGGGAAAATTCCTTTAAGGGTATTTTTAGGGGAGGGGGGCTATGTTTTTCTCTAAAGTGCTATCATAGTTGATTATACAACTCTCTATCATCCAAATAAAATTAATTAGAAATAAATAGATGGCCAAAATCCCGAGCTTCAAGAAAATTAGTAAACCGGAAGCGCGGTTTTTGCTGAACAGTTTTTTCAGTTTTCGACGTATTTCATTGAATTTGGTATACAAACTATAAACTTTGTCAATTATAATTTTTCAGAACTGGAGTAAGAGAAAGTTGTGTGAGTGTTTCACTCCAGATTTTTTTTTGGTTGCACAGTGAATAAAATTTTTTATTCGCCTTATTTGAGTCACACTATTCACAACGTTTCTTCAGACGATTTTTTAAAATTAAAAAGGTATTGTCTTTAATATAGACGCTAAATTTTTATATATCATAATGTATTATGTGTGTAAATCAAATAAAGGCCATGAAACTTTTATACGGTGTAATCAAGGAATTATCAGTATTATAGATTCAATGACTTTCTTAGTTAGGGAAGTTATGAGTTAGGGACCATTCCAAATATCTACTACAACCAAAATAAACAAAAATTGTGAGCTAACTTGCCCCCCCCCCCCCAAATGAAGACATTATTGATAGTGCTATGTCTCTTCTATTACTTATTAAAATTTAAAGAAAAAAAAAATAAATAAAACCAAAAACACGTTTCTATCAATTTCTCCTTAGATTTGCTATTAAGTACGACGTTATAAAAATTCGACCTCTTTACAAAAAAAAAAAATCTGTCCAAATTTATTATTGAATTTTTTAAATTCCTAATTTAACATTTTTAGGTACTTTCATTTAATTTTTTTTTTTTTTTTTAAGTTTAACACATAAATAACCCAGTTTTTTTTATTTATTTTTTTAATACATAAAAACACTTGTACATATTTATTTATATTTTTAATTGAAAACTCGATATTATTATTATTAATGGTTTTTTACTTTCCCCCATTTTAGGAGAAAGTGTCGGTTTCATTTATACTTCACACTTGAATAAGAAAAATTATTGTTGCTTATTATCTTTATTTTTCCCCCTTTCGTCTTTTTTAAAGTAATTATATATTCCTGGTAATTTAGAAAAAAGAAGAAATGTATCTTAATTATTATTACTTCGTTAATTGTATACGTAAAGGTGTCTCACTGACCTGTTTAAGTATGAAAATTTAAATTACTCAAAACTGTTTTAAAAAAAAAAGTTTCTGATTTTATAACACCTATCCCTTCTACGAATGTCGTTCGCTAACCTTGGGATGTTTATAGACAAAAGGTTGACATGGAACCCTACTTTATAGGCCTGAACTTAATAGACGCTAGGCGAATGGGACTGCGACCCACCCCTGTTCGGTAACTCGATCTGGTATACAGACGGTTCCAAAACTCCGAGTGGGATCGGAGCCGGGGTCTATGGTGGCAGGCCTAAAGTTAAGATTAAGGCCAGCCTAAGGAAGTACGCCACGGTCTTTCAGGCTGAAGTCGTGGCGTTACAACTCTGCGCTAGGGAGATTATAAGGCAAAGTATAGTGGGTAGAAGAGTGGCCATTTACTCTGACAGGCAGCCCTGAAGGCCACTTTCCTCACACCAAATAGTCTCAAGACTGGTGTGGGATTGCCTACTTGCCCTCACCGAGGTTGGTAGTCGGAATAAACTGACACTCGCCTGGGTGCCGGGACATGCGGGGTTTCTGGGCAATGAGAGGGCGGACGCCCTAGTGAGGGAGGGTTCGCAGGTTACCTTTATAGGCCCCGAACCCTTCTGCGGCTTGTCCAGGAGCCTTATTCAAACTTCTATCAGGGGTTCGATAGAAGAACAGCGTCTGCGTTGGTGGGAGAGAACACCAGGACAGAGGCAGGCAAAGCTCTTCATCAAGAGACATTTGCCTAAATTTACTACTGAGCCATACCCGTAGGGATATAAGGGTAATTGTGGGTCTACTAACAGGGCATTGTAGGCTGAACAGACACATGCACCATCTACGGCATCTAGTGCGGTATGCCGATTCTGCAAGGTTAAGGAAGAAACCCCGGCGCACATCCTTTGTGCCTGGCGAGGATTAGGTTTCTTCAATTGGGGACAGGCAATCCCGAAGCTAAAAGCTTCATGACGAAGTCGCTCTCAGCTTTGCTAGGATTGATTAGGAGGGCAAAGCTGGGGGTTGTGCTATAATTTAAGGGGATCCATAATAGACCTCGACTTGCAGGTCCCAGTGGAATGAGGCTCGCCCCCCCCCGTTTCTAATCTAATCTAATCTAATAGACGCTACCGCCTACTCAAAAGACTACTCGCCAACAGATTAAAACTCTCTCTAAACAGCAAACGACTCATATACACATCTATATTAAAACCTACCGGGACATACGGCATCGAACTATGGGGTTCAACAAAACATTCAAACCTCCAAAGAATTCAATCTCTCCAATCCAAAATCTTTCGCACTATCGTTAACGCTCCATTTTATGTTTCAAATCCAACCATTTATAACGGACTTAGACATTCCTTTTGTAAATAATGCTGTCCGAACACAATATAACAAATTCCATCAGACTTTTCAATCCCACTCTATTCCTCTTATTCGAAATTTATCATCCCGTTGCATTCCGGACAATCCTCCTAGACGTTTAAGACGCCAGTGACCTCTCTTATCCGCAGAAGAAGCAGTTAATTTAAATAATTAATTAGGGAGTGAAGTGAAGTATTCCCTCGTTTAGTATGTGAAATGTGTCAGCTTCAGTGTGACTTTGTCAGAGTTACTTATAGCACACGTAGAGCTGGTGTGACAATTCAAATAAATAAATAAATAAATAAAAATTATAACATAATCAATACCATAATACACAATACCATCTTTAATGTTTTTGTTTTTTTAATTTAAGGCGCGTCAACATCAAGGTCATTGACGCCCGAAACCTTCTCCGTTCTCTCCGAAACCTTCCGGGCAGTGTCCTCTTGTTACAGACAACACTGTTCGATCACCGGACAGTAAGCTGTAAAGGCTCCTAGGAAGAAAAAATCTAAGGGTAGCACTGCTGGACTCGAACCCGGGTCCTCCGCCCGGAAGTCCAGTCGCTAACCACTTAGCTATTTCCTTCCCTCATCTTTAATGTGTGATTTTAATTGGGAGATTAATATGCTTTTTATTTTATCTTACTTATGAGTAAGAGGGGATATTGGGATCATGTCAAATTTTCAAAACCGAGTTTTCAGAAACCTTGGAAAAACTCTTAAACTTGGTATTCTGTACCTCCACCATATTTGACACAACGGTTTCGGATCCAAAATCCATCAAACCCAAAGTGCGACCTTATTTTTCAGCTTTACAAGATTTTCTGCAAAAACAGCTCCAATAATTTCCTTGGTTCTGAGGGAATAGTGACGTTAAGTGTTCTAATCGTAAATTACCATTTTTCAGAACAATGTATGACTCTATCATCTTTCTAATATGAAGATAAATTAGTAGCATTATTTGAATGCCAAATTTGAAGAAAGTCCGTTAAGCGGAATGTAACTTTTTACAGAAGAGTTTCGGGGGGGAGGGGAATTTTCCCGAAAGTGAAAACGATTTTCATTAAACTTATAATTAGCTTATAACTGCACACTTATAGACGCATTATTTTCATTTTGAAACATTTTCTTTGTAGAATGGGTTTTAAATATGGATTTTATTATAATAGAGGTTTTGTTCAATGTTATTGACGCTTACTTTGGACTAGAATGTATTCAATTCAAATAATACCTGCATCTATTGATTATTAACCAACATGTATTCTATTTCGTATCACATCTATTTTTAGGATATCGCAATTGAGGAAAAAAATTTATAAATTTTGCAAAAAATATTCTCAGTTTTATAAGAGTATTGCTGAAATAAGTTGGAACGTCTGAGATAGACTAGTCATATAATCGAGGTACAGCCACGAAGAATGATATTTGCTGGTTATGTAAACGGAACAAGACCATGATTAATATGAGTGGAGAAGAGGGATTATTTCGGAGGCTATTGCGTAGGCCAGGACTCATTAATGGGTTTCGTGCCATTGATGATACTTTTTTTTTGTGTAATTTAAGGCGCGTCAACATCTATGGTCATTGACGCTCGGAGCCTTCTCAGTGCACTGCCGGCCTCCGGCCAGTGTTCTCTCGTTACAGACAACACTGTCCATCACCGGACAGTGAGCTGCAGTGGCTCCTAGGAAGAAAAAATCTAAGAGCATCACAGCTGGACTCGAACCGGGTCCTCCGCGTGGGAGTCCAGTACGCTAACCACTTAGCTATTTCTTCTCTGATACTTTTTTTTTTCTTTTTAAAGGACTTTGACATTATCTTGACATTGAACGGGGCAAGTTATATGAAACATTGCCCTGACATATCTTTATTTATTAATTTATTTACATTAACGGAAAACACAACCCTTTTGTAAATGATTGCACAAACAGCACTGATATATGACATAAACAATTGAATAAACAAAATACATATCACCAAAACAACCACCAAATCATATATTGATTATAAACTACAAACAAGTAGTACATCCATAAAATACTCTACAAATAACAGGTAACAAAAGGAATAAACATTAAATCTAAACAAAATAGAATAAAAGGTCCATTACAGACAACACTGTCCATCACCGGATCATAAAGTAAGATAAAGCTATGATAATCCAATTATTCACCTAACCGTTTTAGTTGATGTATTGAATAAGTCAATGTTAATGAGATTAGCATGTCTTAGAATTCTTAAAAGTTGCGAATGATATAAATAATTGGTTTATTGCGAAGTTTACTGAAAATAGATTATTGTGCCTGTGATCTGAATAGGAAGTTACGTTGAAATGGTATCTTAATAATATTTCAGTCTTTAATCTAAATGGCAGCAAATTTACCAAAAATTCCTTCTTTAATTGAGAAAAGCTACTAAGACACACTAAAATTAATTAATGTAAAATTAAACATTTTTGCAGGTGTCTGTAAAAAAAACCACTGAGTTAATTCTATCAATTTAAACTTGAAACAAAAAATTATAATTAGGTGCATTTCAGACTTCTTTTTTTTTGTTGCCATTTGTAAATGGTAATGAAACACTTTCACATTACAATGTTGATTATAATTTAAAATAATAATTTAGTGAGAGTTATTTCTATATTAAAACTAATAAGAACAACTATTTAAACATCAGGAATCATTAGACAGGTTTATTAACTTTTCGTTAAACATATTTTTTTTTCTTTTTTCACCTATATTAGATTGAGAATATTTTTTTTTTTTGTAGAAATTGAAATTCTCACACAAAACACGTAGCGTCCATTTCTTTTATTTATTTTATATATATATATATTTATTTTATGTGACATTTGGAGAGCCAAGGTCGATACGTGTGTGTCTCAGTGGACCTTTTTTTTGTTTTTTTATAATATAAGTTTTATAAGTTCATAAAAAAAAAAAAAAGAAATAAAATTATAGGTTATAACTTTGGACTTATATCGATTTTCCCGATGTGTTCATGAAATTATATGCCAGAGATTTTTCTAAAATTTAATACTGTCGACTGTATTTTCGTATTTTTTAAATGACCAGTCTGCATCATTCTTCATTTGGTGCTCAAATTTCTAGTCCTTTTTTATTCTTCAATCCTCTACACTGTGAGGTAGAACAGGAATCCGAATAAGTAAGTAAGTAAGTAAGTTTTATTCTTCAGTATGGAATATTACAACTTTTTAAATTTTTGTTTTTTGTTTGTTCTTTCAAAATCCAAGAATTGATTCTTACTTTATCTTGCTACTTCTAAGAAGGAATATTTGCGACCATGTCAAAATTTCACTTGAAATATATGCCTTTGTAAGGAGAAGGCTTAACGCTTTGGCTCGAAGGGGTAAGGTGCATCTCTATTGGATACCCGGACATGCGGGAATAGAGGGCAATGAGAGGGCGGATCGGGTGGCCAGGTAGGGATCATCATTACCATTTTGTGGTCCTGAACCTGCCCTGGCCGTTACAAAGACGTTTCGCGACAAACAGATTAGACTTTGGGAGTCGAGAGCTTTGGAGAAACGCTGGGGGGACACGCAGGGGTGCCTCCAAACTGAAAGATTTTAAAAGGCAAGCAAGCGGGGAATTCGGAGTATCTCCTGTCTCTTAGTAGGACGGGTTTGAGGACCTTGGTTTCGTATATTTGGGAGGACACCACTCTCGCAGGACTGCCTGGGCGAGTTGGAGTTTAGGGATATCTTGGGATATTGCAGATTAACCGGCAAGTTACCGGGGGAGATTAATTAAGGGGTCACGGGGGGTATCGGGGGGATAAGAGCTACATAGGCTTAGGTCCCGCGCCTTTGGGCACCCGTTTGATAGTAATAATAATATATGCCTTTGTAGATAAAAAAAATTCTAGTGTGAAACACTCAAACGACCAATCTCTCTATTTATTTTTTATTATGCCGGATGCCTGATGGCGTGGAACCTAAGCCTATATGGCTTTTATCCCCCCCTTGCCCCCCTTAACATCCCCTTAGTTAATCTCCCCCGGTAGCTTCCCGGTCAGTCTAAAATATCCCAAGATATCCTTAAACTCCAACTCGCCTAGAAGAGAGGTGCCCTCCTAAATACGCGAAACCTAGTACCATCAAAATGAGGACACTCACATAAGTAGTGATCACCGTTTCCCTGACTCCGTCGTCGCAATTCTGACAAATGGGACTAGACGTCCTCCCTATGTTAAACAAGTGACTAGACACACAAGTGTGTCCGGTCACTACTCCCACCAAGATCCTCAGACCTGTCCTACTGAGGGGCAGGAGATACTCCGAAATTCCCTGCTTATTTACTTTTATAAATCTTTTGGCTTGGAGGCACCCCTAGGTGCCCCCCCCGCATTTCTCCAAGACTCTAATCTCCCAAAGTCTAATCTGTTTGTCTCGAAACTTCTTTGTGACGGCAAGGGCTGGTTCAGGACCACAAAATGAAAATGATGATCCCTCCCTAGCCAACTGATCCGCCTTCTCATTGCCCTCTATTCCCGCATGTCCGGGTATACAATAAATACGCCCTTACCTCTCCGAGTCAAAGTATTAAGCCTTATCCTACATTCTCCCACTAGTTTAGAACTCCACCATTGCTTACTCAAAGCCCTCAGTGCGGCCTAACAACGACCATCTCTTGATTAATAAAATTTGATCAAGAAATTTTCCTTTTTAAAATTGCAACGTTACAATTTTTAGTTAGGATGGCCATAAAAATGGTGGTGGAGATTTTATTTGTATACCTGAGCGACCTTATATGTTAAAACTATAAAAGTTTGTCCAAATTTAATTTAATTAATAATTTTTCATTTAAAATTGTTTCCAGTTGAAGTGAAACGTTTCTATCTATGCAGTAAGTGTTCCAAGTTTAAAGAAAATCGTTGTTAACTGTTTCCGTGAAAAACTCAAAAAGCCTATTCTGTAAAATCGTACTTCCTAATTGATTTTCTCTAAATTTGGAATTCTATCAATATTTTTAATATATATTAATATTGTGTAGGTGGTATAAAACTATTTATTATCCTGATGTGGTACTTTAGAGAAAAGTATAACGCTACTGTTTTCCGTCAGAACACCCGGAAAATGTTTCAGATAAAAGTGATAGCTACTTATGTGTGTAGACAGTATATAAAGTTTAAACAAAACTGTTTTTTTGAGAAAATTATGGAAATCTAAAAAGAAAAAAACACACTGTAGAAGCTGCACTATAGGTTGATGGATTTTTGCTCCAAAATCTTCATGTCTGATGCGGTAGTTGTGCCTAAACGGAGGAATATGAAGATTGAGCTTCCTGTGGCTTTTCGTTTTTTGGGGTATTTTGTTCACACAACACAGACACACATCCACAATATTCCTATAAACATTTTTTTCATATTCAAGGGAACTCAAAACATCTATTTCCGGTGTTGAAACTCAATTGCAAAAAGTTGACACGATCGTAGTACTTCCTCTTACTGGGGGGAGTAAGAGAAAGCAACAAGTTTTTTTTTTTTTAATTTAAGGCGCGTCAACATCTATGGTCATTAGCGCCCGGAGCCTTTTCAGTGCACTGCCGGCCTCCGGACAGTGTTCTTTCGTTACAGACAACACTGTTCCATCACCGGACAGTGAGCTGTAAGAGGATCTTAGGAAGAAAAAATCTAAGAGTAACCACTGAGCTCATCCCTTTTTAGTGAATGGTTTGTATGCGTGTGAATAAAATATCTCAGAAAAAAATCTGGTGTGAAACACTCACACAACTTTCTCTTACTCCAGTTCTCAAAATTATAATTGACAAATTTTATAGTTTCGGTATCTAATTAATTCAAATACGATTAATTCAAATCGAAAACTGAAAAAACCGTTCAGTAAAAGCCCACTTCCGGTTAACTAATTTTCTTGAAACTCTGAATTTTGGCCATCCATTTATTTCTAATTAATTTTGTTTGGATGATAGAATTGTATAATCAACTATGATCGCACTTAAGAGAAAAACATAACACCACCCCTCCCCTAAAAGTGCCATTAAATGAATTTTCCTAGAGAAATGTTTTAAATAAAAGTTGTAGCTCTTTGTATGAGTAGTTAATATATGAAGTTTAAAGAAAATCGTCGCAGCCATTTTTGAGAAAATCGTGAAAAAGTGAAAAAAAATCATTTAATAAAGTGGAAAGTAAACGCACTTCCGGTTATCCGATTTTTATCAAACTCGGAATTTTAAAACATATTCAATTCTAATTAACATTATTTAGATGACAGAATTGTCTAATAAACTGAAATAGCACTTTAGATGAAAACCTAACCCCACCCCTCCTCCATAAGTGCCCTTAATGAATATTCCCAGAGAAATGTTTCAAATAAAAGTTGTAGCTTTCACGATTACAATACTTCCTCATACTAGGAGTAACGGAAAGTAAAAATGAGCTTCCTCTTCCAGAGAAGCCTACCAGAATTTGGAAACCTAGCTATACAATGCGTTTGAGGGAGCCTTCCTAAAAACTTTCCCAGATCCTAAAATGCCTCAAGTATCCTCTCATCTGCAAAGGGTGCTGTAGGTGAGAATGATTTTTAGTAATATTTTATTTCTGATTAATTGATGAAATTCTTGTGAAAAGAGTTGATTTAATAAAACCAATAATATCTGAAAATTCGTAGGTGAAATTCTACCTAGTTTTTCAAAAATTTGTACTTTTTACTTCCTCTTACTCCTAGTAAGAGGAAGTATTATAATCGTGTCAAATTTTCGATATCGAGTTTTCACCGGAAATATCCGTTTTGAGGTCCCCTGAGTCCAAAAAAGTGGTTTTTAGCAAATGGTCTGTGTGTCTGTGTGTATGTATGTGAACAGCATAGCTCAAAAACTAGAAAACCGTAGAAAGTTGAAACTTGATATTCCGTTTAGTTATAACCATGGCATCTGACAGTCACCTGTCACAATTCCTCAACCGGAAGTACCACTTTATTTATTGTTTTTTTTTTTTTTTTACTTTTTTGCAATTTTCTCAAAAATGGCTCCAACGATTTATTTGAAACATTTCTCCGGGAAAATTCATTTAAGGGCAGTTATGGGGGAGAGGTGGGGTTAGGTTTTCATCTAAAGAGCTATTTCAGTTTATTAAACAATTGTATCATCTAAATAATGTTAATTACAATTGAATATGTTGTTAAAATTCCGAGTTTGATAAAAATCGGATAACCGGAAGTGCGTTTACTTTACCACTTTACTAAATGATTTTTTCACTTTTTCGCGATTTTCTCAAAAATGGCTGCGACGATTTTCTTTAAACTTAATATATTAACTACTCATACAAAGGGCTACAACTTTTATTTAAAACATTTCTCTAGGAAAATTCATTTAATGGCACTTTTAGGGGAGGGGTGGGGTTATGTTTTTCTCACAAGTGCGATCATAGTTGATTATACAATTCTATCATCCAAAAAAAAAAAATTAATCAGAAAGAAATGGATAGCCAAAATTCAGAGTTTCAAGGAAATTAGTTAACCGGAAGTGGGCTTTTACTGAACGGTTTTTTTCAGTTTTCGTCGTATTTGAATTAATTTGGTACACAAACTATAAAATTTGTCAATTATAATTTTGATAACTGGAGTAAGAGAAAGTTGTGTAAGTGTTTCACACCAGATTTTTTTTATTTGATTCATCGTTTAGTAACTCCACTACCGAAAGTTTCTGACACGAAGGTTTTGGGTACAAATCCTCGAATCGTTAGTGCAAACTTACTGAATTTTTTTCACGATTTTCTCAAAAATAGTTCCAACGATTTTTCTTTGTACTTTGTATAATATCCTACACATATGTATCAATTCCTAATCAAGGGTTTATTCCGGGAAAATAATATTTTGCAGTATTAGCGGCTTTAACTTTCCTCTAAAGTATTACTTCTGTATAATGTAGTGTTTTGTATACGAACCTAAGGAAATTGGCTCACTAGAAGCGACTTTACAGAATAAGGATTGTGAATATTTGGAATTTTTTTCGAAAACGGGCCAATAACAAATTTGAACAACGTTCTCTTTTTTTCTTTTTTTTTTTTTTGAGAAATTTTATTCACACATATACACAAACTTAAGTTTTTTTTAATTAAATGTCCACAGACGGGATGGGCTTACACGGAAGTCCCAAGTATTATTCTCTTTATTGTAACTTTTTTTTTTTTTTTAACCGTCTTATTTATTTTTGTTATTTCTATACAAGGTTAATAACAATTTTTATCTTATAATTTTGAATTATTATTTTTTTTTTTTTATAATAATTAGTGTTTGACGTAGTAATTTTGCTCTAATAAACTTATGGTTTAAAAAACTAAACTTCAAATAATTAGCCGTTTTATACATCATTAAAACTTTAAAAGGTGAAGTAAGCTAAAAAAATAAATAAATAAATAAATAAAAAACATCTTGGCCAAAAGCATTATAATGAATTATGCATTCCTGAATGTCAACAAGTTTATACTACATCAGCTTAAAAAAAAAAAAATAAATAAAAAACTTCCTTTCACAATGAGTAGTATCAAGTGGGCCATGACCTCTCTGTATGAGTTTATATTTGTATATATATATACACACAGATATACACGCATTGAGACAGCACGGCAGTTTTTTTTTTTGGTGTGCAAGTGTCTCTATTTAATAATCTTGTCAGGGATCTTCTTCATTTCTTGCCTTTAAACTTTCTCAACAGATTGTATTGACAGGTTTCGTACGCAAAAATATTTTTGTGCGTTCTCAAAGAGAGAGAGAGAGAGAGAGAGAGAGAAAAATTATTGACAATAATCTTTATTGTTTGGTAGGGAAAGTATCGTATTTATGACTCGCGCGCATCCTACCAAATGTATTTCTTTCTATTAGAAAAGCAACGTGCTTGTTAGGTTGGAAATAAATTTTAAAGGTAGACATCATATGGCTGAATCATATGATTACAATGTGCACGTTCGTATGTGATAGGCACATACAAAAATCCGCCACAATATAACAAAAAAAAAAAAAAAAAAATGTCCAGCCGATAAAAAAAAAAGAAGTGTACCATCATTTTCGTCAACTCAATTGAGATCTTTAAGATATAGTTTAAGACTGAGTTCACTAGAGAGAAAAAAAAAATGAATGAGAGGCGGCGTGGAACTAGAATGAAGAAAGATATCATCATCTGTTAATGCTGACGATTTCTCTCTTTAAAAAAAAAAAAAAAAGAGTAAGTAAGCGTGAAAAAAATAACAAGTTCACTGCCATAAAATGGGGGAAATCACGTACATACAATATTGAATTGTCACATTCTTATTGTATTAAATAGCAACATACTTATTTGTAATTTTACATATATCTATGATTTGCGTATATTACTTTAATTTACTAAAGTACATTTAATTCTAGTTCATAACCATTTTCATAACCAATCAGAGACATTTTCCGTGGTAGCCTGCTTCATTTTGTGGTCATGACCGGTTTCGGGCGTTCGCCCATCATCAGAATGTTTTTGTTAGACAGTGTAATAACATAGACTTGCACAGAGCCAATAACATTCAACTGTATTTGCTCTGTGCAAGTCTTGTGTTGTCACACTGTCTGAAAAATGCATCCTGAAGATGGGCGAACGCCCGAAACCAGTCGATGACCACAAAATGAAGCAGGCTACCCTCGGAATATGTCTCTGATGCTTTCCAGCTCTGCGGAACCAACCACCACAACACTTTAATAACCAACTTTAATATTAATTTATTTTCTATTTGGCAAATTTTAGATAATAAATTTGACTCCCACAATTTTCTTTTGACCATATCAGAGATAAAGTTGATTCTGTACCATGGAGAGGAGCCATTAAGTGTCAGTTTATCCATAGTGCACAAAACCATAGATCAAAACAGCCGTTTCTAGCCTCATACATTTTTGTTGGAAATAACTAATACCTTCTCGTTGATACAAACTTCTATCAGTTCTTAGTCATAGTGATTCGTGGTGTATTTATTTCAAGAACCACGGCAAAGTTCCATCCCTCATTCGCCAAAAATTCCGCTTATTTTAAAATTTTTACTTTAAATAAATTTTAAATGACTTAGACAAAAAATGTAAAATGTCATTGAATCAAGAAGATTATGATTTCAGTTAATTAGCTAATTATCAATTGATGTTAAAGTAAACAACATATATATGTATAAACATTACAATGATTGTATTTACCTTTACTCTAATCGGAATTAAAGTCATAAGGAAAAATACATGAAAAGAAAACCAGTGTTATTTTATGTGCCATCGAAAGTATTATATTGAAGATATAGAAAAACGTAAAAGGACAAAAGTTAGCCATACATCTTGCTACACAATGAAAGGTCTTCTATTTTTCCCTGAAATAAACTTAGCCTTTTACTTATAAATTTTAACTTACCTTACCACCCCTCTTAGCGATATCAAAATGTATGTCTGTCTCTATTTGACCAACAAACATGATATAGGACAACCCTCCCTCCCTTTCATTCAAAATCCAGACAATTCTATCTTTCTTCTTATCTGTCTTGGCATTATACAATATTGAATTATGATACATGATCGGTAGTTGGATATAAAGCCGAACCTGAAAAATTGTATACATTCAATTTAATATTGATAAAAGTGCCAAGCTGAGACAAACCGAAGCGATCCGATCAAGATTCACAAATAGGCCGGAGGCAGGTGTCCATTCCTAAAAAGAAGAACCAATGATTCCATGAAATTAAGTTTAACTGGTTGGTAACAATTTCAAAAGTAATAATAGCATTTTACTTCACCCAAGATGTGGAAGAACAAAAAACAAAAAAAAAAATATCCCTAAAAAGAATAAAAGAAGGACAACATTTTTCTCAATCATTGAAGAAGTACTTTTGCATGATGTAGAAACTTAGGCCACCAAGCAAAACAAAGCTTTGCAAAATTAAGAGAGTGGTGGAAATGGATTATTGAAGTGAGTGTCTAAAGAAGATAAAATATGAAAGGACAAGGTATCGTGACATTATCACACATGAAGGAAATGAAAATGTTAGAAATGGTGGCAGAAAAAAAAAATTGAGAGAAAACAAAGGCTCAATTATATGGCCACCTTAGAAGGATGCTTGGATAATTGTTAGGAAGTGGATTCCGGGAAAGTACCCAGAAGAAAAAGTAGATCATCAAGAAGATGAGAGGATGAGATCAAGAAGATGATGGCGTGGGGAAGGGAAGATTTGACTTGACGGCAATCGAGATCAAGAAAAACGCCGAATAAATAAATAAATAAGGTAGTAATTAGTGGTCAACAAAATATAACATGTAATTCGAATAATGCTCTGCGACCAATCAAAATCCTAAAAATTTTATATTGTAAAATTAGATCATCTCAATTTCTAGTTCTTGTACTCTCTGGGAGAAAGCTAAATGTAAGATATAATTTTGTATGGAGTAAAAGACATTTCAAAATTAAATTGTATGAAATTGTGGATAGTTTAGTGAAAGTTCCGCGCGAGTGTTTTCTGTGGTAGCGAATGGAGGAGATTCTATTTGCGCAGCCAGGCACCTAAAATTGAGTGACAAATGAAATATAGTATATCACATATACGTGTTAAGTGAAACTGTCAGAAACCAGAAGCATATTCGAAAGCAAGCGCCTTGGTTGGTAAAGCTCATTATGGCTAGTGAAATACAATTTATTATTATTCTATATGTACATACATATAATTAAAAAAAAAATAGAATCATACAACTTAAAACATAGAAACAGTAAAACAAATTAAGTCCTGCAAGGAGTTTTTCACATAAACTAAAAAGTTTTGGCTAAAAGATTCTTACAACTTCAAATACAGCCATCCATATCAATCAGAAGAATACGTAAGGTAATTTATCTTGGTATGGTTACTTCTTTTTTTGTATTTTTTTAAAGAAAGTTTTTGTAAAAAAAAAAAAGAAGCAAAAATTGGTTTCACTAAAGAAAGTAAAGAAAAAAAAAAATAATTTAAGTTGAAAATGATGAATTAAAAATTTTTACTTTGTCTCAGTATATACACTAAAATGTGAGTGTGTGTTTGTGTGTGTGTGTGTATATATATGTGTCTGGTGCAGGAGACCTTTAAAAACTATCCAGGTAATATGATTAACCTTCAGTTAGGATATGAACACATATGTGTGTGTCTACATACAAACTTACAGGTGTTTTCATACGTTAACCTCTATTCAACTTATAGTTCTTTAAAACTACATAAAAACTTTCACCTAAGAATATATTTTTTTTATATACATTTATGCTAGACCATACATCTATCTATAACAGAAAAACTAAACACAGTTCTATAATTTATTAATATTCATTTTATAATCATTACACTCATTTTTACAATGTTTATAAACATGATTAGCAAGTGTTTGTATTAATATATTAAGTTGATTAGATAAAATTGTATGAGAGAAATGTATTAATTAAGATTTTATATGAAAGTTTATCGCACTAATTTTGCTCCAACTTTTCTTTTTTTTGCGCATCGACTGCTTTGATCATTAGCGCCCCGTTTTCATTATATATCTTTCCAATCTGTGGCCACTCGAGCTAGGATGACACCAGTACTTTATTTGGCAGCCACACACAATACTTTGCTCAGCAAAGTAGTGTGGAGCCATTGGATGCTAAGTTTCTTCCACATTTCCCCATTTTTGTCATCGATCTAGCCGGCGAGGGGGAGTGGGGAATATTATTGTATCATCCCTTAAATTCTAGAACTTATTGGGGGTGGGGTTCAAACAAAAACCAAAAGCATCATTATTTTCCATCTGATATTGTAATTTTCATAGATATTTAGGCTATTTAGTTATATGACTTTGTTTAAGGAGGCTATTGAACAAAATAACTGAGAGGTGGCAGTATTTTTAACATATAATCGTGCACCTTCCTGCACTTTCTATAATACGCTAACCCTAAATTAAACTAAAATTTTCAACGCTAGGAGGTTGAATAACTTTTATAAATTTTCTTTCAACCTCAAGGAAAAGATAAAATACTAATCTATCCATTTATACCAGCTTTCTACTAATAAATACATTTTCGCCAATAAATACATTCACATTATAAGACCGTTCACGCTAGTAATTCATTCTCGCTAATAAATTACATTCACGCTAATAAATACATTCATACTAACTATATACACGAAGGGGAAAGTATTCGATATTCCTTTCCCCTTTAAAATAACTAACCTAATGGGTGAAGTGAAGTATTCAATATTCCTTCACCCAGATTTGTCTAACCTAATTACTAAACCTAAATTTTGTTGTATAGATTTATCTCTTTCAAATAGTCGAATAGCCCCCTTATGTAAGGAGAACACTCTTGTTTTTGTTTTTTCCTATTAATTTTATAAATTATTTACCAAGAATAATTATTGAATAACACTTGAGTTTCTGGGTTGAGACCGCGTCAGTTGTTTGTTGGAAACCACTGCTAGAAAATGGTTTCTAGCAAACCACTGACGCAGCCTCAAGTCGGAAACTCCAGTATTTCTCATAAAAATGGCCGTGGAAACCTAAATATCTAAGAATAAATATTGTCGAGAACATTTCGAGATACAAGTAACTGGTCACTAAAAATTCAAGGGTCTTCAAGAAAAAGCCACAAAGCAGAGAAAAATAAAGGATTTCTTTTGCACTAATTTAAAAGCGTGGTATTCAGATCCAAATTAAGAGGGGAAATGATGACGACCGAACAATAACATGAGAGAAAAAAGCAGCAAGATTAAATCCCCATTTAATCCCCCGTTAGGTAGCTATAACAGGCCAGCGTATGTTATTGGCTATGGCGTCCAGATATTTTGAGTACATTCACCAATCTTGTTTTTTTTTTTTATCGTTTAGGGTCTAGAAAATTAGTTGTACTTGAAGCTTGGCTATTCTTTTTCCATGTGTCACTCTGAAGCTTTCATAACAGTGCAGTGTCTTTCCGCTTCTTCCTAACAAAACCTGCCAAAGGTGTCATTCCTTTGTTTCCTTAAGGAAATATGGTTCCTTGCAACCTAGAAAGATCTATTGTGCCCCTACAGGTGCCAAGGGGGGGGACCACTCTCCCCTAAAATACGCTTTCCAATTCAATTTTTCTAAGAAATTTCATGATCTCAAAGATCCTAGGGAGGATAGGGCAGCAGAACAACGCAATGCAACAACCAAATTAGATGAAATAAGGTACAAATAATATAAATAAAATAGAAATGTATAAAATGTAAAACAATAATTAGGGGCGAAAATGCCTCCGTGGTAACGGATTGGACTTGGAGCGTGCAGGTTCTGGTTTCAAGTGCAGCAGAGTTCCTCTACCTTTAGATTTGCTTCCCTAGAAGCCTCTTCACCCAGTTCATAGTCTAGTGATGGGAAACTCAGCTTCGGAGGTAGGCAGTGCATTCAGAAGGTTCCGGCTGTCAATGACCTCACATCTTGATGTGCCTTTATTAACACAATAGAATCTATATTACTTTCTCTTCCTCATATTAAGAGGAAGAGTATTGCAATCGTGTCAGATTTTCGAAGTTATCTTTAGCGAATGGTCTGTTGTGTGTTAACAGAATATCTTGAAAATGAATAGTCTCAGGAAGTTCAAACTCGATATTACTACTTTTATGATCTTGTTTGAGTTGTTGTGGTTGGTTCCGCAGTGTTGGAAATCATCAGAGATATTTTCCGTGATAGTCTACTTCTTTTTTGTGATCATCGACCGGTTTCGGGTGTTCGCCCATCATCAGGATGTTTTGACAAAAAGCATTTGTGTGAGCCTGGCATAAGAATTCCGTGTCCATTATCTGTGAATAATGAAGCCAGATATTCATGGCGTTGCATAGAAATATAGTGTGACAAACGTTAAAGAGTATTTTAGTTTCTTTTTTCGAATCTAAGCAGAATAATAATTTAAGAAATAAGATTATATACGTCACTTAAGAGGAAAAGAAAATTAACACAAAAAAAAAAAAATAAGGAAATGAAGTAAAGTAGGCAATAATGGTAAAAAGGAAGACATAAGTGAAACTACTGAAAAGATTACCACTGTAACGGAATTTTTTCGTTTTGTTTTATTATTTAGTTATGAAAAAAAAAAGAAGGAAATTGAAAGAAATTAGTAATGGTTGGTAATAAGGAATATGAAAATTGTCTACTTTTTCTTCATCTGAAAGGTCTAATTAGTTATATGTCAGTGAATATTAACAATGCTTAGTTTTTCTTCCGACAAACAAAACAAGTAGGAAAACAACTCACTTATTTTCATATATTTTTATTCTCCATATTTACATGTAAAAGAATTGCACACACGTAGCTATTGTTTGTAACAACGGGGAAATAGCGAAAGTTTGGTTTTGTCAAATAACAAACAATAACAATATTAATAATGGATAAAAGTTATAACACAATATATAGTTCCTATCATTTGAACTATAGCTAATTGGACGAAAGTGATTTATTTGTAAACATATACAATGTGCATTGTCTTAGTAGTGTGCATGCACGTTTAAACAGGAAATGTTGGATTATTTAAGTGATCTTTAATGTGTTACTGATTGGGAATTCATTTGAGATGTTTTCCGTATTACTTTCTCTTACACCTAGGTAAATTGTGTTCGTGTCAAATTTGTGAAATTAACTTTTCACCGGAAATACATCATTTGAGGTTCTCTAGAGTACGATAAAATTATTTTTAGCTAATTTTCTGTGAGTGTTTGTGTGTACGCAAAATAATTAAAAAAATGAATAATCGCAGGAAGCTCTCAAATTTGGTATTCCGTTTTAAATCCTATTATCGCATCTCATACGAAGGTACTGCGCAAAAACTATCAACCGGAAGTACGACTTGACTGAATTTTTTTTTTTTTTTTTTTCAGTTTTTCGTGATTTTCTTAAAAATGTCCTCTAATGATTTACTTTAAACTTCGAATACTACATCTACATTCATAAATACCTAATAACTAATACCTAATACCTAATAATTTGAAAATCGGTTTGCCCCAAATGCCACTTTATAGAATAGGTTTATGTGTTTTTTCAAATTCTCATGTTGTATGTGCTTTTCAAGATAGGTTTTTAAAATAAACCAGAAGATTGATTCCTAACATGGATGTGTAGTGGAAGAAGAAATGCAAAAACAAATAGTTTTGTGAAAATTAGATAGTTCAAATAGTGTATTTAGGGGATAGAGCCAGGTATACTACAATCTAGGTCATTACTATTGGGGAAACAAAGGCACAAAAATCCGTTAAATTAATACAATGACACTTGGCCAACTGGTTTTTTTTTTTGTAAAAGAGAGGGCATTCCTTCAGGATAGTCTGCATTCTGCTTCCAAAGCCAGAACACTTGCTTCAGGAATCGCTCTCTTAACTCATGCGAGATTTGCCTTTATTCTAGATATACATCATTTTATTAAGATACAGTTGTGATATTGTAATGTACTTAAATTTGCTTAGAGAATAATATATTTATTTTAAAACAGTGGTGCTCTCTTGATTATTACTATACTTCTCTCTTAAACATATATACTTACAAGCCCTTTTACTAAACCGCTCGTGCTACACACTGCCACTACTCTACAACACACCAATAACATTTCAGATATCAGGATACAATCAGGGGAATTCCTCAGATTTATGAGAAGTGTAAATAAGCCGGCTAAATTAGGCGCCTCTCTTCTCTTCATGTTCCCATGCATTGCCAGTATCACGGCATATTTTTTCCAGCCTAAATCATGGACAGATTCACAACAGTTATCCTAAGAATTAGCTAGAATGGGTAGTTAATAGGATCACACAAGAAATCCTCTGGTAGGTCTGCGTTACTAAGTCATTCATTTGTTGCATGCTCAACATTATGATTTAATGTAAATTTTTTTCTGCTAACTCAGAAGTTTGTATTTTTGAGTTTTGACTTCTAAGGAATTTTATGTTTAGGTTATGTCGCGAAATATGTTTTCTGGAAGATTTTTTTTGGGCTGTTTTCACTTTAAGATTATTGTCCAGTTTACTTGGTACAGTTTTTAAAACGGTAGATTAATCAATAATTTTCCTTTAGGTCAGTATTTTAGACCCCGCAGGGTTTTTCTGAGCTCGAGGTTGTCTGTTCTCTTTTCGTACTTATTGTTTATGATGAGTACCCTAAAGCTGGGACCTATGCCAATATGGTTATCCAACAAAAAAAAAAACACTCTTAAGAAGACCCTTCAGTCTGACGATACCCATGAACTCCAAATGCCTCAAGCATTGCACTGACAGTGTTGCCCACCCAAATATGCAAAACCTAGTATTGGCGAAACGGGGACACTGACCAAGGTGAGTGGTAAACCGTTTCCCCAAGTACTTCATCACTATTCTTGCACAGAACATTGGACGTTCCTGCCTATTCTGTAACTGGCGTGCCTTTGACCATCTAATCTATAAGGGAGTGATAGAGAATGTTGCAACGTACGCAGCTGCCTGTTGAGCCGAGAGGCTTGACATGCAGTCGTACAGCGCCACTCTATTACGGATGCAAAGAGCCATTTGGTGCTCAGTAACAATGGCCTATGCGACTTCCTCCACGGTCTCCTTACCGATGATCGCTGGGGTGTTGCCGCTAGATCTCCAGGTGGAGATGAGGACCCTTACCCATAAGTTCAAGAAAGGGGGAAGAATTGTCCTTGATGGTTAGGAGTTGTCCAGTCAGATGCACCTTCTGTACTAGTAAAGAATATGATCCGAGAGTATGAGATTGGAAAATGGCACAGGCGTTGGGATGAAGCAGAAAAAGGGAGAACCACATATGAGTTTTTCCCAAATCTGCATCACAGACTGTCGATACGATGGCTGGAGCTGTCCCAAACCGCGACGCAATACTTCACGGGCCATGGGGAGTTCAATTCTAAGCTCTATGAGCTGGGGCTGAAAGATTCCCCTAATTGTGAATGCGGTGAACGGGACACGATGCATCATGTTCTCTTCCGGTGTCTTCTTTTCGACGAGGCGAGAATCCATATGGAATTCAAGCTGATAAGTAGGGGAGAGAAATGGCCGGGAGATGTACAGTATTGACTAAGAGTGCTAGACATTTCAAAGACTTTGTGGAGTTCGTTCGAGAAGTTGTGGTAATAAGAAGGACTAGATGGATAAGTAGAGGTCCGCCTCCCCGTGGCTGGGACGGTAACTTATCTACTATGTAGATAAGGCCAAGTGACCATAGTCACCGGTTTTGCCGCTATGCGCTAGGTACGGTGGCTAAGAGTGTGCTCAATAATAAAAAAATAATAATGCCTATTCTGTGCAAATGACTGGCTACCCAGTTTTTGCAGTTACATGTTAAACACTTTAGATGTCATAAAATAGGCTCTTAACATTTTTTTTAACTTTCTCTTACTTCCTAGTAAGAGGAAGTATTGTAATTGTGCCAAATTTTAGAAATCGAGTTTTTACCGGAAATATCCGTTTTGAGGTCCCCTGGGTCAGAAAAAGTTGTTTTTGGCAAATGGTCTCTCTCTTCTCTCTCTCCTCTCTCTCCTCTCTCTCTCTCTCTCTCTCTCTATTATATATATAATATATATATTATATATATAATATATATCTATGTGTGTGTGTGTGTGGGTGTGAGCGCATAGCTCAAAAACGAAACATCGTAGAAAGTTCAAACTTGATATTCCGTTTAGTTATCACCATGGGATCCTCTGCCAAAATTCCTCAACTGGAAGTACCACTTTACTAGTTGATTTTTTTTTACTTTTTTGCAATTTTCTTAACAATGGCTTCGACGATTTTCTTCAAACAAGTTATAAAGTAATGCCTATTTTTTCAGGCGGGCTTAACGTCCAACTACCAAATTAGAGGTGTCGTGGACGGGGGCGGAAGCACCGACTTTACTATTAACATTTTTTTACGAATATAAAATTTAGCAGTTATACGCGGGACTCGAACTGGCGATCTCCAAGTTTCAAGTCCATGCTCATAACCACTACACCAACACCCGCCCCTCAAACAAGTTATATCAACTACACATACAAAAATCTACAACTTTTACTTAAAACATTTCTCTGGACAAATTTATTTAAGAGCACTTTTGGGGGAGAGGTGGGGTTAGGTTTTCCTCTAAAGTGCTGTTTCAGTTTATTAGACAATTCTGTCATCTAAATAATATTAATAACAATTAAATATGTTGTTGAAATTCCGAGTTTGAAAAAAAAGCGGATGATCGGAAGTGCATTTTCAGTGTAATGTATTTTTCAGTTCTCTGGTATTTTCTCGATAACGGCTTCAACGATTTTTTTTAAACTAGGAATGTGAACTACACATATTAAGAGCTATAACTTATATTTGAAATGTTTCTCCTAGTAAAGTCATTTAAGAGGGTTTTTGGGGGAAGGGTGGGGTTATGTTTTTCCTCTAAAGTGCTATCATAGTTGATTATACAATTCTACCATCCAAAGAAAATTAATTATAAAATAAATAGATGAAGTAAATTCTGAATTTCAAGAAAAATTAGTAAATCGGAAGTGCGCTTTTACTGAACAGTTTTTTTTTTCCAGTTTTCGACGAATTTCAAAAAAATTTTTTTTTACACTAACTATAAAATTTGTGAACTGGAGTAAGAGAATGTTGTGTGAGTTGTTTCACACCAGAGTTTTGTTTATTTTATTTGAAATTGTTATGTGAAGTTGAAATGGCACGCAGAGTAATCAATTCATTATAAGATGGAAGATAAATTTTGAATTCCTAGATTGTTTTGTTTTGCTAATTGTTGCAAAATGTGGGATATTGATGCATGACATGTATATACGTCACTCATTTCACACATCAATCATAATTTCAGTTCCTAATAGAAATATGGGTATCACAGCTAATGTTTCATAGGCTGGAATCCCTATAGAGACATTCGAAGACGGGTTTGAACCCTACCCAAAAAAAAAAAGGACGAAATCTCATTTTAAGTTCAATTTAGATAAGTATAGAAGCTGCAATAATCCAAGTAAATAATAAATCTAGGTGAAGGTAAATTAATTTAATAGAGTTACTAAAAACATAAAATAGATAAAAAAAAATCTAGTACAATCTAGCGGCATTAATAGTAATGTATATATGGGTGAATAGTTTAATAAGATTTTGCTTGTAAGATAAAAGTGGATAATCTATGTTTGTTATTGCTTGCAGTAAATATACTGCCTGGCTACTTTAAAAACTTCACAGCCTACACATTACTAACACTAACCACAATATTACACCTTATTGCCACTAATACTAAACTATACTTTAGATATTTATCTATTGTATTATCCACTAAAAGGAAATAAATTTCAAAAACAGACTATATTTGCCTTTTGCCTTTTTCAATGGTGATAAAATGTTTTATAGTATATATATGTCCAGTTAAACATTTTTACAGTTAGATTAAAAACCACAGTAATTTTAATAGATACTTTTTTCTCTCGATTTCTTCTTCAATATGTAAAGATTTTGATTAAAAAAAAAAAGAAAAAAAAAAAAGGAAGCTGCTAACGTGTTTGTGAATAAATACAGCTTAATTTCTCTCAATATAGATAAAACATGTAGCTGATTTTTAATGAACCTTAACCTAGAGACATTATTAACTCCGCAACTAAGACCTAAAGTCTACTAGCCCCATTTCCGGGCTTATGTGGCAGTGGGAAGCGTGCCAATTTTTTTGGTGGCTGCACCCAAAAGAATTAAGTGTATCCATAACTTTTTTTTTATTTTTATTGTTTATTTTAAACATAAAGATAGATATTAAATCTGATAATTTCACAAAATATTTCCCAAAATTAAAAAAAAATCTGGTATTAAAACACTCAAACAACTTTCTCTTGCTCCAGGTCACAAAATTATAATTGAAAAATTTGTATAATTAGTGAAACAAAATTTAATGAAATTCGTTGAAAACTGAAAAAAAAAACTGTTCAGTAAAAGCGCACCTCTGGTTTACTAATTTTGCTTGAAACTCGGAATTTTGGGTCATCTATTTATTTCTAATTAGATAGCACTTCAGGGAAAAAAAATTAAAACCACCCCTCCTTTAAAAGCATCCTTAAATGAATTTTCCCAGAGAAATGTTTTAAATAAAAGTTTTACAATTTTGTATCCATAGTTTATATACGAAAATTTCAAGAAAATCGTCGGATCTATTTTTGAGAAAATCGCGAAAAAGTGAAAAAAAAATTATTTCAGTAAAGTAGTAATGTAAACGCACTTCAGGTCATCCGATTTTTTCAAACTCGGAAATTTTGACAACGTAGTTAATTCTAATTAATATTATTTAGATGACACAATAGTCTATTAAACTGAAATAGCACTTTAGATGAAAACCTAACCCCATTCTCATCCACAAAAAAAGAATTTTTTCGAAGAAATGTTTTAAATAAAAGTTGTAGCTCTTTATATTTGTAGTTGATATATCAAGTTTCAAAAAAATCGTTGGAGCTAGTGTTGAGAAAATTGCGAAAAAGTAAAATAACCAACTAGAAAAGTGGTCTTCCGGTTGAGGACTTTTGGCAGTTAACCTACTGCCGAATCCTATGGTGATACCTAAACGGAATGTCAAGTTTTTGTGCTATGATGTTCACATATACACACTCATACACACACAAACACACAGAGACTATTTTCTAAAAAACCACTTTAGAAAACTCGGAGGTCCTCAAACCGGATATTTCCGGTGAAAACTCGATAACGAAAATTTGACACGATTACAATACTTCCTCTTACTAGGAGTAAGAGAAAGTAAAAAGTACAAATTTTTGAAAAACTAGAATTTCACCTATGAATTTTTAAATATTATTAGTTTTATTAAATCAACTCTATTCACAACAATTTCTTCAATTAATCAGAAATGAAACATTACTAAAAATTATTCCCACCTACAGCATCCTTTCCACATGATGATGAAATCTGAGAAATCTCAGGATCTGTGAAGGTTTTCAGGAAGGCTCAAACGCATTGTATAGCTAGGTTTCCAAAGCTTTGGATGATAACAGCGCAGTCCGTTTTAAGGTGTTTTGAATTTCTCTCCTTCTCTCCAAAGAATGTTTAGGTGCCCTCTGAGTCTACAATGTCCCATGAGGAAACACATCACTATATGAGTGTCTATGATTACTTAAATTGAAGCGCTTTTCATATTTTTTCTGGTTACTACCGTCTGAGTAGGTCTTAGCTTGTCTCAATTCTGGGAGGATTTTCCAGAGCTGTGCTTTCATTTCCTTCTCATTTCTAAGCATTTCCCGTCAAAAAGTGGTGACTTATTCTTCAGAAAGGCAGTGCCTTTTCTTGCCACGGTGCCAGCAATCTCATTTCCTTCTACGCCAACATGCCTGGCACCCAAAATAAGGTGGAATAAAATTTGCAATCTCGTTTTTAACGATTTTCTCCCCCACTTATTGTTGTGGATGTTTTTTTGCGCATTGAATCATTTCCATTTATATCCTAGAAACAGGTTAACTGCAGTCACTTTCATGCAAGCCCCACATAAAAAAAAAAATCTTGCAAGTAATATTTTTGTAATTCTTAAATTGTTACAATTGCTAGATAAAATTAGTATTTTTGTCCTTTCTATATAAATATCATTAATTGTTAGATTTTAATTTTTTGTTTTTGTTTAAATACATATTATTACATTATCTTAGATATTATGTATTATGTTTATTTTCAGCTAATTTTATTATATATATATATAAATACAATATTTATACCGTGTTGATAGATAGATACCGAAACGAGGGGAAAATTACATCAAATTTTATCTTATTTCGGCACATTGATCAAATCCTATTTACTCTCGCTGCCCTACGGCATCACAATCTTTCATCCCACGTTCGCTGAAAGGCTGACTCAGACAGTTATCACATCAAATTGCTGTAGATATAACTTCTCAAAAAAAAAAAGAAAAAAAAAAAGATTTTAGTCTCAAAATTTCTATTTATAATTTTTAAAAAAAAATAATATTACGCCAAAAGAATGCATGATTTTTCATTACCGAAATATTATCTATATAAAATTTTTAATTGAGTGCACAAAATGGCTAACTATTGGAGCCTTAAGGCGCAGCACAAAGCAAGACGAACTCCTGGGCTTTTAGTCTTCAGTTTTGCAGTCTGCACTATTAGTATCATCACTGATTGCAGATAATTTTAGAATAGGCACAAATGGGGAAAGAAAAGTAAAGAAGATTAGTTTATTAATAAAAAAAATAAAAATAATAATAATAAAATAAATTAAAAAGGTAATATTGCACATTATATAGATGAAAAATATTCGTCTAATGTCTGAATAAAATAATGGCTTTTATTCAAATATAATGTAGTAGGAATTAAAGTTAAGTAACCGATATGGGTACCACATTTTATAAGAGTAACATAAACCTTTCAGAGGGCAATATTTCAAAGATTATCGATGTAAAATTGGCTGTATTATTTTTACATCTAAATGATAATTAATGATATTCGTAAAAAGTTTCCAGATGTTTAATTTTTTTTTTTTATTTCCCATTTGAAACTTGATCACAAAAATTAATCCATTTTTTGTGAATGAACCTAATTATAAAGGTTAGATTCTTGGTACCTGGTTTTTCTAAAAATATTTATAATTGAATAGAAATGTTTCTGTTTAATAGGATTATGATTAATTAACGCCAAAATTCTAGATGAATAGTCCCTAACTGAACTAAGAATATTTCTGAACATTTTTTTCGTAGTACTCAATAGAGTTTATTGTTGCAGCTCGAATCGAGTTAGGATTCTAAGAAGCAGGAGACTATTAATTTACATACTTATGTTTCCTATAATACAATAATGTTTAAACATTGCTATAAAATATCAATACTTTCGGAGTCTAGATTGAAGTGGCTCTTATTGTTATTATTATTATTATTATTAAATCAGGTGCCTATTGCCAGGGATCTAAGCCTATTTGGCTTTTACACCCCGATGGCCCCTCCCCCAAAATCATCCCGCTAGTTAATCTCCCCCGGTAGTGTGCCTGTTCGTCTACAATATCCTAAAATATCTTTTAGCTCCAACCCTTCCAGGCAATCCCGCAAGAGTGATGCCCTCCCAAATACATGAAACCTAGTAGCAGCGAAACGGGGACACTGACATACGTAGATAGTGATGCACCATTTCCTTAACTCCATCATCACAGTTCTGACATATGGGACTAGACGTCCTCCTTATATTGGGCTCTTATTCGAGACTAGTTGTACCCATATCCTAACATACCTAATGTAATCCCTGGTATTTACAGCACACACATCATCCATATGTCATTAGCATGAAGTTCCAATCCCAACCGTCAAACCACCCAGTAATAAAAAAAAAAATCTGGTATGAATCAATCATATGGCTTCCTCTCACTCCATTAACAAATTTTCTATAAAAATGCAACAATTACTATGTTTAGTTGGCCTGACCATAAAAAAGGGGTTATAGAGGTGATAGGGGTTATACTTAGAGTGTGCCTTATGTCAAAACTAACAAAGCTTGTTTAGTTTAAATTTAAACCAAACTCCTGCAATATTTTGATTTTGAGGTCTTTTATAACAAACACACTTACCATCTGATCGCTAAAAACATTATTTTCATATGCAGAACATGTACGAGTAATCCGATGTAATTTCGAAAATCTGAAACAATTCGCAATACTTTCTTTACTAGGAATGAGATGAAGTAAAAAATGGGTTAGATGAAAAGTAGAAGAAAGGAACTTTTATGTTTCCGCGGTCATTTTCATGAAAAACACTTGGAGTTTTCTGGTTGAGATCGCGTCAGTAGTTTGTTAAAAAGTCAACGTTTTGGTAAAAGATTTGTGATACTCAGACTGTGCAGATATATTCATGGAATCTGTTTTCGGTTTGAAATTTTTGGATCCATCAGCAAGAAGAAGAGCATGGAATTGGAAATGATAGACGAACACCAGGAAGTCGTCTCTTGAGGCTTCTTCATAAGGAGCTATATTCGCCATATGCTTACAAATGTCTCTGTCGAAAACAGAACAAATCATCATCTACGATGGTTGTAGTATTGTGTCAAAGTTTTAGTTTAGCTACCGATTGGAATGTGAAGAAATTAGATTCAGGACATTTGGTCGGAACAGGATGTCTGTGAGAGAGGTTAGGTTATTTCCCTTTAAGCTTATTGTTTGATTTGATCGGAATGCGTCTAAGCCATCTTAGTCACACGTCTGGGCTCTGCATAGCGTAGGGATTGGTCGCTGGTCAGAGAGAAATAATAATAATAATCAGCTACCAATAGCACCAATTAAGATCAATAACCTTGCCAGAAAGTGTAGTTGGCAATGAAAATGAAGAAATATAACTCAGAAGTTATTTAAGATATTTTTCTGCAATCACAAGGTAGGAATTCGTAAGCTAAAACTAGATGACTCACTCTAGAAACACTACCTAATTCCCATCTAAGAAGTTTTATGAGGACGTTGTTATGTTTGCATCATTTCCGCCAAATATATTTAGTTATATACAATACAGTATTTAAAATTAAAGAAAAGTGAATCACTTTTGGTTCACTAATTCACTCTCTCATATAATTACAATATAATTAACTATATAACAAATTGATGCATGTTAATAATGCATATAAATACTAATTATTAAGCTAACTAGAGCATAAAATATATATATTATTTATTATTATCCTCTCATTTTATGTTTTATATTTTCTTTCTTCATTTCTAATTCGTAAATAACTTTCAAAATTATATGCGTACTTAATTATTTTATACAGATATATATATATATATATATATATATAGTATATATATATATATATATATATATATACGTTTTATATATGTAATTATTACAAATAAAAATGTTTACTCGAAGAAATCTGGTAAGATTTATTGTTTGTGAAACTTAGAGACAAATTTCACTCGATTTAATAATTTTATTTTAATGTTTAATAATAGATTTATATCGTTCAAAAGAGAAACAATAATTAGGTCAATACAGACTAATTTCTTTTTAGTTTATATTTCTTTTACGGCATAATTGTTTCATTTGAATATTTTTTTTATTAAAGAAGCATCCACACTATTCATGCTCATTTTTAGGATATCGTAGCCAGTGCACTGACATCAGTCGGTGGTTCGTTTGGCCTTGAATGCCTTGTGCTTCTGGAAAAGCTTCTTTGTTATACTATTATAAGGTTAGGCGAATCTATGTGAGCACCAGATTTCAGGTCTTATACACCGGGCCTGTCTCATAGCTTGCATTGATTCCCATAAGATCTGCTTGCAAAGTAAGGTAGACGCATCCAAGATTAAATATGTGACTTTTTTATTTTTATTTTGTCAAAATATTAATAACAGTAGTGGCTTTCTTTTGCATCTAATCAAGCCTAAAACCTCGGTATCTACGGGGAACATACAACATAGCAGTTGCTGTGTTAGCTGGTAGTTCCAAGAATATCCTTAACACTCAATCTGTTCATAGTATCATTTCCTTCAAGGGTATAGGTCGAAGTTTTGTAAGAACAGCTGTCTAAAGTGGATAAGTGGGCTGGGAAGATATGTACTGATTAATTACATTCAACCTTGTGTTTTTTTAGTGAACACTTTGGAAACCGGAGACGAACGGACTTGTATTCTTTGGTCGAACGTAGCTGGCCGCGTATGAGTTAACTCGTACCATTGCCCGCAAACGGGTATCTGTTGCATGCAGTTACTTGGGGTGTAGCGACCTCACAGGTTACCACAGCTCAGTATTCCATGCACTTCGTCAGAACAGTACACAATATACTTAAACTACCTGCACTCTACTCTTTACTGACAAGGAAAACACAGTACACAATCTAGGGTCTCCGTCCCTAGTTAATTGGCGTAAGCCAAGGGAGAAGGAAGGGATTAGCTCAGTGGTAGAGCGCTGGACTAGCAACGCGGAGGTCACGGATTCGAATCCAGCATGCTGCCCTTAGATTTTCTCTTCCTAGGAGCCTCTATAACTCACTGTCTTTAGCAAGAGAGCACTAGACGGAGGCCGGCAGTGCACTGAAAAGGCTCTGGGGGGCACAATAGATCTTTCAGGTCGCAGTGTAATAATCCCCTACAATAATCTACAAATCTAACTCGTATCATCATGACTGAATGTTGCTGATTGCTCAGTAGTTACTCGTGTATCTACTTACACAGTTCAGAATCTTTTAATTCTGATAGTAATTATGGAATTTACAAAAGTGTTCGAGACTATACTCTTAGTTTACTATTTAGTAATCTCAATTTTATTATACGAGGGTGGTTTAAAAAGTTCTCGGAATCACCGCTAGATGTCAGTGCTAGAGCAACGAGGTTCCCGCGCAATAATCACACATCCTTTGTGAGTGAACACGAGGCGCGTCAGTGCTCTTGCTGCAGGAGAGTGGTAGTGACGACTCTTTGTTGTTGTTCCCGCGTAGTGATTTGTGACAATGGAAAAAACTGAGATTCGAGCAGTGATTAAGTACTTTGTAAAGAAAGGTATGAAAGCAAAGGAAATTCATGCCGACTTTCAGAATACACTGGAGGACTCTGCTCCTTAATATTCAACTGTTGCCAAGTGGACCAGCGAGTTTAAATTTGGTCGGGAGAGCTTAGATGATGATCCGCGTAGTGGACGGCCAAAAAGTGCTACGACCCCAGAATTTATCGCAAAAGTGCATAAAATGGTCATGGAGGATCGTCGACTGAAAGTGCGAGAGATTGCTGAAGCTATAGGGATGTCATCTGAACGGGTATATCACATTTTAACCGAAGAATTGGGAATGAAAAAATTATCGGCAAGATGGGTGCCGCGGCTCTTGACATTGGACCATAAACGCACCAGATTGGAAATGTCCGAACAAAGTCTGGCCCGTTTTCAGCGCAACCAACAAGATTTTTTGCGCCGGTTTGTGACTACAGATGAAACTTGGGTCCACTACTATACCCCAGAGACAAAACAGCAGTCAAAGCAGTGGAAACATGCTGAGTCACCACCACCAAAGAAAGCAAAGGCAGTACGTTCGGCCGGAAAGGTCATGGCCTCAGTTTTCTGAGATGCAAAAGGCATTCTGCTGATAGATTATCTTCCTACTGGCCAAACAATTACGGGGAAATACTATGCAAACTTCCTAGACCAACTACAGGAAATGATACGCGAAAAAAGGCCTGGTTTGGCAAGGAAGAAAGTCATCTCTCATCAGTACAACGCCCGCCCGCACACAAGTGTTATTGCCATGGCAAAATTTCATGAACTAAGGTACGAATTGTTGCCACATCCACCTTATTCACCTGATTTGGCACCATCAGACTTTCATCTCTTCCCCAAGCTGAAAATTTTTCTCGGTGGACGGAGATTTCCTACAACGGAAGAACTGACAGCCGAATTGGAGAAGTACTTTGCAGGCCTGGAGGAATCTCATTTTCGAGATGGGATAAAGGCATTGGAACATCGCTGGACCAAATGCATTAGTCTACAGGGAGACTATGTTGAAAAATAAAAGCAGTTCCACCGAGGTAAGACACTTCTTTCTAGTAAATTCCGAGAACTTTTCAAACCACCCTCGTACCATACTAGATTTACAGTTGCACTAAGATTTTGAAACGGAGAGATTCCACAGTATCAGAATCCATGAGATATTAAAACATCAAAAAGGTAAAAGAACAAATATGATCATAATAAAGAATAAAGGTTGAAGTAACGTCTCCGGGCTTGTGCGTAATCCGAGATTGTACTCAAACCGCTCGCTGCAACTGATATCCTCCCTACCACCCACCACCTTTCTTATATTCCATACCATAACAAAATTCAACCATCACATGGATTATATATAAAATGAAAATTGAAATCTCAGATCACCTACCAGATTTACAGTTTATGTTAGTTTCCTACGGAAATTGAAATCTCAAGCCGCTTACAAGATGTATAATAGTTCATAGTTGTTTCCTACGGCAATTCCGCTAATGCAACTTTTAGTGTCCTTTGAAAGCCGCTATATCCTGTATATTTTAATAAGGTTTTTCTATAAAACATGTTATACTTGAACCTTCATATCCAGCAATTTAAAGTAAATATGATATATATATGATGGCGCAAATATTGGCTTGAGAATAAGAATAAGTTTATTTACAAATAATATCATAAAAACAATACAACTGAAAGAAAGAAGTTTTAGGCTCCTGTGCCTATATACACTCTACAAGCTTTCATATTTACACAACTTAAAATAAACATTAATGGATTATATAAGGAAGAAATAAACTAAAAAAACCTTATCTACACAATAAATTAAAGCAGAATATGCTTAAGCCTCTTATGCTTACATTTTTTATAATTCAAGGAACTTAGATTGTAGTTAACAATGTTTGCTATCTGAGCATAGGGACTGTTTTCACAAAAGGTGATGAACTTTTGCGTAAGATTATAAATAAAAGTTGATACGCTAGCAACATCAAGTGCAGCATGCATATAATCGATAGGTGTCCATCTGGGAAAAGATCCAATCAGTCTGAGACATTTGTTTTGGATTCTTTGTAATTTTCCATAATTAGTAGGACAAGTGTTTGACCAGACAGGAGCCGTGTATAACAAAATTGAACGTATGTACAGATAATATATTAATTTTTTGTTCAGAAAATTCAACTTGGAATTTCTGCTTAAGAGTGGAAATAGGCTGCACATGATGCCTACAAATTTGTCACATACTGTATTAACATGTTTTGTGAACGTCAGCTTTGAGTCTAACACCAGCCCCAGGTATTTAACTTGTTTCGCCCAAGGAAGGGAATTTCCATTGACTTTGACAAAATGGGTCATATGTGACCTCCTGCGTGTAAATAAAATTGCTTCAGTCTTATCAAATAAATTTGGCCTAATTCTCCATTTTTTAAAGTAATCAAAGCTATTTTGAACGGCAATAGACAAATAGTTGGCTATTGTGTCAACTCGGAAAGAGGATATGGTGTAGGCAGTATCGTCAGCGAATAGACAACAGTTTGATTTTAATTTTAATTTAGCTAGGTCGTTGATAAAAATATTGAACAGTGTTGACCCCAGGACTGAGCCTTGTGGAACACCAGCTGCAATTATTGACCTTTCACCTGAAAAAGAACTACCGAGAGCAACACGGAATTTTCTATTAGTAAAATAGCTTTTGACAAAATAAATTAAATATCTGGGCAAATTGTATTGGATTAATTTGTAGATAAGGCCATCGTGCAAAACACAATCGAAAGCCTTTTCTACATCTATCAAAGCCATCCCTGTGTGTTTGTTCAAATTGAAATTATGCTGAATCAAGTCAGTTACTCTAGCTAACTGTGAAGTAGTCGAGTGTTTAGGCCGGAAACCAAACTGACAAGATGACAGTAGAGTGTTGCAGTCAATGAATGAGGTGAGCCGCTTTAAGATAATTTTCTCAGTCAGTTTAGTAAGACAAGGAAAAGAGATCGGTCGGTAACTACTAAGTAAGGATGGATCCTTACCGGGTTTAGGAATAACAATTATTTTGGCGGTTTTCCTATATCAGGAAAATGGCCAAACATCATTATATGATTAATTATTTTAGTAAGAATTGACTTGAAACATTGGTCCGAAAAATATCTATTTACCAATAAGCTTCATTTCTTATTACTTTCTCTTATTTTCTATAACTCGCCTGTTTTTATTCAATTTATAAAATTATCTAAAGTGGCTTTTCCAAAAAAGAAATAATAGTTAAAAAAAGAAAATGATCAAAAATTCTCTCTCTCTAATTTAAATCATTTGTTTGTTATCAATTAAAATTCTTTTAATTAACATTGTTCCATTAACAAAATTTCAAAGTAGGAAAATCATTAAGATTTTATTATTAAATTCTCTTTTGTCAAATGAAACTGGAAGAAGAGGAGGGTTGAAGTAGAGATTTGATATTCTGTAGCCCGAGGAAGAGAGTGCGCGAGAAGAGAGAATGTCGTCCTCTGGTAAAGGTGACTTTGAGCGAAAGTCAAAGTGATGTGCTTTATTAGATTATTCCTCCTTCTTTTTCAATTACTTTGCCGCCATCTGCCCACCCCTCCCTCTTCTTCTGCTTCTTTCTACACTTTAATAAATTTTGTTTTGGTGTTCAAGTTGTGAATGCTAGGCTCTGTGTGGAAAGGAAAGGATGATGCAAGGACTTCTTGAGTTGACAATCATTATTGGATGTTTTGTTTGTCCGTCAATATTAGTTAAAAGTGTTTTCTCTTTAAAACTGGCGATTGGGAGGGGCTGAGGGGGTCACAAAGTAAATATTTTTCTATAATAAATTGTTAAACTTTTTAATATTTTTAAACCTCTTTAACCTCTTTTCTTTTTCTTCTTGAAAGAAAAGTAACTTTTCTTATCTAGAGAAACTGATTTTTTTTGTTTGGTTATATGCAGAACGGTTTTTCCAGTTCATTCATTCAGTTGTTCATATTGACAAAAAAGATCACATGTGTTACAATCAAACGACTTTCCGTTACTGCAATTATTATAACTATAACTAGCTAAACCCGGCCACGCTTCGCTGTGGCTCAGTCTGATTTTAATTATTAGGGAAGTTAATAGAAGTATTATAGTTAACATAGATTCAGCAAGAAAACAAATCATTCAATTTAATACCCTACTTTGCGTTGCTATGAACTGAAAGGAAGAAAGAAAAAATGTTTTTAACGGAGTCAATGGATTTGTATGTGATGTTTCACCTGCGCTTGTTTAGAAAGATGTCGTTAATATCGAGTACGTCGATATTTTTAGCCGCTAGAATGGCTTAACCATGCGCGATTTTGATAGTTTGTTTCGATGCTTTGGAATACCTTGTCTACTAATTCTTCTTTTAATGTACAATGTTGCAGAAATTAGATGGGAAGGTGACTTATCTTGTTTCTGGATTTGTAGGGGCAGTACCATTACTGACTTCGAGTAATTGTCTTGAAAATATGGCAGCTGTTGGATCGTTTTGAAGTTGAACTCTCATATTCGTTGTTAAATGAATTGTTTTTACTGTGCCCCAAAGAGTTGAATATTTCAAGCAGGCATGCAATTCATTACCTGGTGTTGAGCGAAGTATCACTGGAGGAAGTCACCAGATAGTAACACCAATGCTCCACCAAATGGAACCTGATTATTTCGAAAGTTTTTCAATGTATGGTCTTATGTTTCTAATGACTTCTTGTGAGCCATTGTACACTGATCCCATACAATGATTTTGCTCGCCCGAAGAACCTATCCCATTCCTGATGTTTTGGAAATGTTATATGTTGGGTTTTCTTTGAAGTGCATGTTTAGTGACAGTTTAAAATCTGAATGCGCTGTTCTTCCTCCTTCCATCAACGTAGGAGCAATACCTGTAAAAGCAAGTGCTAACGCAATATGGCCGTTTGAATAGATTTTTGCCAGGATTAAGAAAATTAAGAACGTTTTCCAGCTCCACCTGGAGCGTCCAAAAAGTACAATCCACCGGATTGGTTGCCCACCGCTTGTATGATGGCATCAAATGCGGTAATCAGAAGCAAACGTAAAAGCATTCTGACTGGTTCAGATGTATAGTATTAAATGAAAATATTCCAGTTTGTACAACTACTGCTTTGCCTCTCCTCCTTCTTTCATGTTGGTTCTAAGTGTAATAAGTCGGAATGTCTGCATTCATCATAGTTCTTGCAAAATCATCTGTTTGACATAATTGAAAGAACGCTGTTATGTGTACTCCCATGTATACAATAAACAAAAAATAAAGGTAATAATAAAAAGTATTATTATTATATTAAACAACACCATCACCCACTCGGTCAGCGAGGCAAACTGCGCGAGACTGGTGGCAGTTAGAGGTACATATAAGTATTTGAGAAAGTGGTTCAGAGAACGCGCCACCAACGCGTCTGAGTCTATGTCTGCCAACCACGCAAACCGCTCGGAATTTCCCGTTTCCGTGGAATTTCCGTGGTATATAAACACTCTTATGTAGAAATGTAACGTTGTGTAAAAATTTCAAGTTAATCCATCGACTACTTTTCGAGTTTTGCGGCCACAAACATACGGATGCTGAATTTTTATATATATAGATGGATGTGAGAAGGAGAGAGAGAATTTAGAGAGAATGGATTTAAGAGAAATAAACTAGAATAAATGCTGAATACTGTATAATGAGAGCACACACAAAATGCAAGGACTTCACAAGTATTTAGAAGTTAGGTAGCAGGGATATATATATATATATATATATATATATAGAGACAGACTGGCTGAATGTTTAAAGGTAGTAGAAGAAGGTGACTAATTATAAACTCGTCGTAAACTGTAGGAAAACTGTCGCTCGTAGGGCTAGCTCGGTTGTATATACATATATATAAGTTATAGGTCATAGAATAATTAGAAGTAAGTTGATGTTATCATTCTGTAGTGCTAGCAACAATGCAAGTGTGCATTACTAGAAATCCCCTTTTTACTGTATATGTAACTAGTCGAGAAATGAGAGAAGAGAAGAGACAATTTAATATTTATTCTAATTGTATTTTCATAAAGAAAGGACAGTAGAGTTCTCAAACTAGTATGTTAAATGAACATTAACGTTATTAGTTAAATATTAAATATTATTAATTATATAGTGTGTAATTAAAAGAAATAAAGTTTTTAAAAACACATCTATTGACTTTTATAATATAAGTTATATATAAGTATAAAGTCTTCCGCCCTAGTCTGGCCTAGATAGCGAGTAACTAGATTGATTCATTTTTGAGATTCTCCGCTCTTCGGATTCATAGATTGTATAAGAACCGGCAATTCCCCAACAAAAGTTAGAATAGCAATTTTGAGTTTATTCTAACTGTATTGGAATCAGATGTCTTGAAGAGGGATTTGATATGATGAATAGGTGGATGTTAGTTAGAGATTTTTAGAGAGTTGTTACTCGAAATACTAACTACTAAATTACGAAAATAGACTATATTTTAACAATAATTTAAAGTGTTTGAAATAGATAAAACTACAATTAATTTTAAGGTGATTGAAATAGTAACTAAGACGGACAACTGTAAATGATTGCTGAAATGATACTAAATATATGTTTAAAGCCTTGAATAGGGACGCGCTCGCGAAACTGCTTGAACTGACGTGAACTTCTGTCTGACTGTTGAATACTATACTGATACTGATCCCCTCTTCCAGTGGGGCGATGTTTATATTGGTATTACTCACATATTGACAGACGTGTAAGTACGAGCCACACTAAAACATCTCTTGCAGTATGTTGACCCACCCTAGGTCTTGAATAGGTCGGTGACCAGGGTGAGTTAGGTCAGTGACCAGTATGGCGACAGATGGTGGCCATTCGGTGATCAACAAAAACTTTTGTAGCCAGGTGGCCTTTTGAGTGTTCGTTGACCTTTGTATGAAAGGAATATAGGCCAGGTGGCTTCTGTACACTGACCGTATAATGAACCCTGAACCCTGTTTGAAAGGGTTTTAGCGGCTTTTCTTTAGCGGTGTTCCTTTGATCGTGCACTGATCCTCGTTTGAAAGGGTTTTTGTTTGCCGCGGCTCTTGACCTGAAGATAGCGGCTGGCTGGAACCACTAGTTATAATTTATTTAAAAATTATATCTTTTTCTTCTTGTTATCACATTACATAACACACATTCACTAGAGCCTCTCAAATGAATTTTTTGGAAAAATATTTCAAATAAAATTGCTTTTGTTTTGTATTTGCTTGGAGGCATTATTGTACTGTGTGACCTTTACCAAGTCTTTTTCACTAAATAATTATAAGATTTAGGAAGGTTCTAAGGTAGATAATTTTTGCTACAAAACCCGGTAAGTTCCCCTACTTCCAACCTTCCCCAGGAGGTCAGGAGGTCTATTGGAGTACTCTCCTCACTGCGGATATTGTCGCATACTAGACCCACCTACTTTACATTCTCTGCATTTATATAGATATAAAATAGTAAACACTATGTTAGAAATTACATGATCGTTTTTTTTTAACAAAATTTTTTGCACAATTCGTTAATTTATAAAATTAACCTATGGAGGAGAAATTAGTAAAAAAAATTCTACACTGGTTTTTTCAAAGAAATTATTAACTATAACTTAATTAGCCAATCGCAGTGTCGAATTGAAGGTATGAAATCTGGGAAATGAGGAGATGTGCCAATTATAATAATAATAATAATAATACCCCGTAGGGGGAAGTGGACTAGCCACTTCTTCAGGGATCTAGGCGTCCCTGCGGATTTCCCAGCCTAACAACACTACATGTACACTCATACTGGCACCCTTGACAATACACACTACACATAGGACCTGCAGAGGTAGTTGATGTGTGCAGCTACTTGGGTACAGCGCACCCACAGGTAAACTTGAGCTCCCCACCACACACACTCATTCACACCTGAACACTCGACACTTTACAGACGACTACACACACTGCACGAACAAGTACACGCACTCGTTGAGAGCTCGGAGTATAAATACCTCTCCCTCGTGCTTGCCGGCACGAGGCTTTGGGGCTAGGGTGGAAAAGGGGATCCTGGGCATTGAGGGAGACGACGACCTGCGGGCGTCCGATCCCAACACATGTCTTTGGCCTCGGCTTCACCCGAGAGCTCTACCTGGGGGATAGCCCGACCCCAGGAAGGCAAGGGAATTCCGCCTCAGGTGGGTTCCTAGGGTTAGGAAGGGGGTCGCGGGGACACGGGTCAATGCTTCGGTATCGGAACTTGTCTTCCGCGGCACCGGACTATGTCAGGGTGCGATGGTCTACCCGGATAGTAACCGGGTGCATTTGATCGTCCGAGGAGGCGGGACCACGTACCTTGATGAACCTTTTATTGTTATTATGGATAACATTAAAAAACTTTCTGGGCCTAGCCCAACAACTTCTCACCTACCCACACCACCTCCTATCCTTACTCCAAACAATCCTTTCCCGATATCCCAGATCCCTCCCACATCTGCCCCTATCACCACCTCTATTCCCTCACCGATTGGACAACATGGCAACGGACAAGGCGTGTCGACGGCAAACATCTCTGGACTAATGAAAACTGGCTTGCAGGTAACCCTGCAGCCTTACAACCCTCCTTCCCCGCCGAGGAAGAAAGCCAGGGGTGGCAACTACAAGGAGAAAGAAGTAAGTGAAAAATTATTATTTTTAGATTTAGAGGAAGATAACTGGGGTAGATACTTTGTTATAAAAAAGAAAAATGGTACATTTACAAATGATTGCTCTTTTAAACTGTATAACTTTATCAAAACAACACTGGGCAAAACCAAAAGCATTAAAAAGTTAAATGATGGCTCCATTTGTATTGAATGTGAGAACAGAATCCAAGCAAAAACAATACTAAGCTTAGAAAAATACATGGATGTTGAGTTGGAAACAAGTCCCCATAAGCGCTTGAATAATTCCCAAGGCGTGATCACTTGCAGGGACTTACTAAATAGCACAATAGATGATATAAAAGAGGGTCTAGCAGATCAGGGCGTAATAGAAGTGCGACGCATAAAGCGATGGCAGGATGGTAATCTAGTAGACACCTCCTCCCTTGTATTGACATTTAACCGCCCAAAACCACCACAAATGGTAGACGCCGCCTTTTACAAACTAAGGGTGCGCCCATACATACCAGCTCCAATGAGATGTTATAAATGCCAAAGATTTGGGCACACTTCAATGAAATGCAAAGCAATCGAGATGGTATGTGAATGCGGAAAAATTAAGCACGAAGGCGGATGCACACCGCCAATAATGTGTGTAAATTGTGGAGGAGAACACACTGCTAGATCCTCAGGGTGCCCTATTCTAATTAAAGAAAAAGAAATACAAAGAGTTAAAACACTCCAACAATTGCCCTACCATGAAGCAAGGGCAATTGTAGAAAGTAAATCGTATGCAACCCATGAAAGTTCTTACGCTGAAAAAGCAAGGGCGCCCTTATCAGTGGCACACCCTATCCAAACCCGTGTACATACTCAGGGGAAACAAACAAAAGGCCCATCCCCGGTCACAAGGGGAACCATTAGAAAGGAGGGAGAAATCCCTTCACCTAGCTCCTCCCTTGTTGTGGATGGAGCCATTAAGATAGGGGACAATCCATCCCCTAAAGAAACTGCCCTCACAGGGGCACCGGCAGCCGCAAGGCTTTCAATGACCACTCCCACTCCTAGTGGGAGTGATCCCAAGGTGGGAGTATTCCCACCCAAAGTTTTGGCTTCCTCTGAAGGGGAGTGGAAGGTGGTTAACTCACCAAAGGGCTCCCCTAAGAGGAAGGAAGCTAAATTTAAATTACCTCCCCCTCTCCCAATAAGGATTAGGGGGAGAAGAATAACTAACAGAGGACAGACGTCCTCCCAGAGTATCTGTTCCCCCAAAAAGCAGTGGCAACTGCTGGGGACAGATATTGATGCATCGGAGTCGGAAGGGGGAAATCAGTCTGATTTCCCTCCGAAGAGAAAGAAAAAAGGCTGGCCCAAAGGCAAGCCGCGGAAAGAGTGTGCCACTGATTAAAGAAAAACAACATCCATGTATGTAACTCAGTATATATTTATAATAAATTTACATTTTTATAAAATATTGTATAGTCTTAAAAATTCTGGAAATACGTTAAATTCAAAAGATAAGAAGATCTTGCCACATGTGGTCACCCATAAATATTAATATGTGTGAGTCCATTCTTCAATGGAACTTGAGGGGCTACATGAGTAACATGGAAGGTTTACGCCGATTGGTGGCGGAATACCGTCCATTTGGGTTGTGCCTCCAAGAAACAAAGATTCGCCCGGGGCAAGTAATTCGTATCCCTGGGTATAATATATATGGGAAAGAGGTGCAACCTGCCCCAGGTGGGAGAGCGCACGGCGGTGTCGCCGTTTGTGTACGGGAGAATATCCCCAGCAAACGGCTGAACCTACAAACCAATTTACAAGCTGTTGCCATGCGTCTAGCTGTACCATTTCAGGTCACTTTAGTTAGTATTTACCTACCAGATACACTCTGGCGGAGAAGTGACCTGGAGACTCTGCTATCGCAACTCCCTGCCCCGGTGTTATTAATGGGAGATTTTAACTCTCATAGCACCTGGTGGGGATCAATGCGAACCGACGCTCGAGGCAGAGCTCTTGAGGAAATTATAGATAATAGTAATATGATAATCCTCAATAATGGTACAGCAACATATTTTAACGCACACTCAGGGCGCTTTAGTGCCATTGATCTGAGTGTTGCAACACCCACTATAGCCGTACGTTTGGAATGGACCACCTTAGATGAATTATACCATAGTGACCACTACCCAATCTTAGTATCGAGCTCCATCTCTAGGGCAGATTTTATAACGCCTTGGAGATACGACATCAAAAGAGCAAATTGGCCTGCGTACTCTTCTAAAGTAGTGGCACCACTCCTCACGGGAGATGCCACACTTGATGCAAATAATTCTGAAGAAGCGCTTAGACAAGCAGCCGGGGATTCAATACCGCGGGTAGGCGGAAGAGTCGTAAGACCTCCCGTCCCCTGGTGGACCCCGGAGTGTAAAATAGCCAACGCAGCCAAAAAGCGAGCATTTAATAGGTTCAAAAGGTATCCTACGGAAGAGAATTTAATACAATTTAAAAAACTAAGAGCCAGAGAGAGGCGAATAATAAAAGAAGCCAAACGGAAAACCCTCACTTCATATGTGTCTAAGATTTCATCGTCGTCGACGCTAAAGGAAGTGTGGGATAAAGTAAGAGCCCTCTCTGGTGGACGAAGAACTCCGTTGATACCAGCTCTAAAAATTAATGATGTCGTCGTGAGTGAGACGTGGCTGAGGCCTTTGCTGGACATTTTGCGCAAGTGTCCAGCTCTCAGAGTTACTCAGCCGAATTCCTCCGGCAAAAAGGTGACGTGGAGCAACAGCCACTCGATTTTGAAACCGCCTTCAATGACGCTTACAACGAACCGCTGACCATCCATGAATTAGAAAATGCATTACTTAAATGCAAAGACACTGCTCCAGGGATTGATGGTATCCCATATGCTATGCTAAGAAATCTGAACCCAGCTGGGAAGCTTGCGCTTCTCCAGTTGTATGACAGCATATGGGAGACGGGCCAATACCCTGATGGTTGGCGGGAAGCAGTCATTATACCGATCCCTAAAGAAGGAAAAGACCCTAGGGACCCCTCTAGTTATAGGCCCATTTCGTTGACCACCTGCTTGAGTAAGGTCCTCGAATCTATGATTAATTATAGATTGGTATATGTCTTGGAAACGAGAGGACTTTACAGCCAGCATCAAGCGGGATTTCGCAGATATCGTTCCACGTTGGATCAAATGAGCCAACTCGAGGTCTATGTGCAAAACGCATTTATGCGGAGAGAGCATGTGCTGGCCGTGTTCTTCGACCTCGAGAAGGCTTATGATACGACGTGGAAATATGCGATTCTGCGGAAGTGTCACGAATGGGGATTGAGAGGGAAGCTGCCGAGGTTCCTCCGGGGCTTTCTAGAGTCACGAAGGTTCCGGGTGCGACTGGGGTCGGTCCTTTCGGACCCTCATTCTCTTGAGAACGGAATACCTCAGGGGTCGGTATTAAGTGTTACGCTATTTACGATGGCGGTTAATTGTCTTGCTGAAGTTGTAGGAGACCCACTCCAAATATCTTTATATGTTGATGACCTCGCTATTTATTTATCAGGGAATGATCTTAGCGAGGTGAAGGAAACCCTACAACAGGCAATAGACAGAGTGGCTAATGAGGCCTCTAGGAACGGGTTTAAATTCTCTAGTACTAAGACGGTGTGTCTACATTTTTGCCGCTTAAGGCACGAGCATAGTCCCCCTTCTTTATTCTTGGACGGCATGCCGATTCAATATAAAGAAAGCATCCGTTTCCTAGGCCTCATATTCGATGCTAAGTTAACGTGGCAGGATCATATAGATTATACATGCATGAAAGCAAGGAGAACCCTCGATATTTTGAAATTTCTTGGCAGTTATAAATGGGGTACGGAGCGGGAAATCCTAAAGCGTATTTTTATTGCGCTTACCCGCTCCAAATTAGAATATGGAGCGCCAGTGTATAGCTCAGCGCGCAAATCACGCCTGAAGTCATTAGATAGGATATACAATGAAGGAATTAGGTTGTTTACAGGCGCCTTCCGGACCAGTCCTTTAGAAAGCCTATATGTGGAGTCGGGGATGCTGCCTCCTCAACTTAGGAGGGAACAGCTTACCCTGGCCTATATTGCCGGAATGTGGGGAAAGCGGTTTCATCCGTTATTCCATACCATATTCGAGGGCCCATTTCAGCAAGAGTACCGTCAACAACAATCACGGACGCGACCTCTCGGGGTCCGAGCGCTAGAGCTCTTAGACGCGGAGGGAGTAGACTTTGGCCCAGTGGAGGGTTGGCGCTTTGCGCACCTCCCCCCATGGCTACTGCCTTCTGCAAGCGTCCGTATGGACCTGGCAACACATAAAAAAGAGGAAACACCACCCGTCGTCTATAGGCAAAAATTGTTAGAAATTTTAAACCTTTATTATGATTTCCGGCCAGTGTTTACTGACGGGTCGAAGATAGGCGACGGTGTAGGTAGTGCTGTGTACACGGAGGGAGTTACCCTTAGCTGGACACTTCCGCAATATGCAATCGTGTACACAGCTGAGATGTTCGCAATTTGCCAGGCCATAAAATTAATTCGAGATAAAAATTATAATAAAACACTAATATTGACGGACTCATTAAGTGCATTACAGGCCCTCCGGGATAAGTTCTCGATGGACCCAATGGTCCTAAATATTTACAATTTATTGCAGCAACTAAGCGCATGTGGTCAAGGGGTGAAGTTCGCCTGGGTGCCGGGTCACATTGGTGTGTCCGGTAACGAACGGGCGGACGAGGCAGCTAAGCGAGCTGCCTCTGCACAAACAAATGATGTCACCCCCGTACGGCCCACTGACTTACAGGTTTATATGAAATACATTATTAATAAAAAATGGCAAAGTCGGTGGGACGGAATGAGTGAAAAATTAAAAGATATTAAACCACATGTGCGAAATGTCATGATCGAGAACTACCCGCGGCACGAATCAGTGATTCTGACAAGGCTAAGGATAGGTCACACACGTGTGACTCACGGGCACCTCCTTACTGGTGGGAGAAGACCGAGGTGCCCTCGTTGCCGAGAAAGGCTGACGGTAGCGCACGTGTTGGAAGGGTGTCAGACGCTGTACAGACAGAGAGAAAGAACAGGTCTGCCACATGATAAGCGCGTTGTATTACAAGAGGGTTCTCCTTACATAAGGAGGCTATTCGATTATTTGAAAGACATAAATATATACAATAAAATTTAGGATTAGTACTTAGGTTAGAAAAACTGGGTGAAGGAATATTGGGTACTTCACCCATTAGGTTAGTTATTTTAAAGGGGAAAGGAATATCGAGTACTTTCCTCTTAGTGTGTATGTTTAGTATGAGTGTATTTATTAGCGTGAACGTATTTAGTAGTGTGAATGTATTTATTAGCGAGAACGAATTTATTAGCGTGAATGTATTTATTAGCGAGAACGTATTTATTAGCGTGAACGTTTTTTATAGCGTGAATGTATTTATTGGCAAGAATGTATTTATAAGCGTGAACGGTTTTATAGTGTAAATGTATTTATTAGCGAGAATGCTGGTATAAATGGTTAGGTTAGTATTTTATTCTATTTCGGGGTTGAAAGAAATTATATAAAAGTATTTCAACCCCTTAGGTCTAGTTTAATTTAGATTTAGTCTCTTATAAGAGGGTGCAGGAACATAAGTTAAAAGTACTGCACTCCACATTTAACTTGTTCAATAGCCTCCTTAAGTAAAAGTTATACAATTAAAATATCTAAAAATTACAATATTAAATGAAAGAATGTTGCTTTTGGTTTTTGCTTGGGTTGTTGAAATAGGTTCTCCAGAAGTTAAGGGATGGCACTGTAATAACCCGCACTCCCCCTCGTCGACCAGATCGATGAGATAAGTGGGGAAGTGTGGGAAGAATCAACCACCAAAGGTTCCCCTCACTCTGCCAGGCAAAGTGTCGTGTGTGGACGCCAATTAAGGTATTGGTGCCATCCCAGCTCGAGTGGCAAAAGAAGAGAAAGATATATAAGAATATGGGGCGCTAATGGCCATAAGTCGTCGATGCGCCCGGAAAAGGAAAAAAAAAAAATAATAATAATAATAATCTTTATTTATCTTCATTTCTACATACACTTGTATGAACAAGACAAGTCAATATATTAAACAATCTAATAACAACTTTTTTACAAAGCAAGTCTATGTAAGTAAATCATCCAAATCAGATAGTACTCTATCCAGGAGCATAGTTTTTAGTTTAGATTTAAACTTCATTGTTGGTGAAGATGAAATTTCATTTTGGAAGTGCATTAAATATTTTCCTTCCTATGAATAAATAAGAGGATATGAAAAATGAATGGTTTGCTAGAGGAAAAGGAAAGTGGTCACAGTTCCGAGTATTATATTTATGGTTGAAGGTGTTATTAATATTTCTAATTTTATAGAAACCATGAACAGATGGAAAAGATATTGAGAGCTGGAGTCGTGAGGATTTTATTATTTTAAAATACAACCTGCAGCTTTCGTTGGGTCTTGCTTTAACCATAGCACGAATAGCTCTTTTTTTGGATGCGGAAAATTCTTGATGTACATGGGCTGTTTCCCCAAACCATTATCCCATAGGAAGCCATTGATTGGAATTTTCAAAATGTACTACTTTCAAGGCCGCGAGATTGAGGATTAGAGTTAATTTTTTCAAGAGAAATACCATGCTCGAATGTTTAGGAGCCAGTAAACCTATATGTTCTTTCCAGCGCAGATCCACAGAAATGTGGAGTCCAAGAAATTTTGTCGAAGGTGGGAAGATTATGCCACATTCAGTCTTTACTAAATGAGAATACTCTTTTCTCTCTGGAGCAACTGAGTAGCACAGACCAACCGTCTTGGAATTATTCATTTTAATGCATTTATCTTTGGACCATCTAAATATGTCATCTGGTCCAACATTGGCACAATTCTCAACGTCATCCTCGATTCCTCCAGTGAATACTGTGCTGATATCACCTGCATACTGAATTAACTTGCCTCTCCTACTATTTCTGAGTGCATCATTGACCTCTATAATAAATAGGAGTAGCCCCAACTTAAAGCCTTGCGCTACACCACTAGGAGATAATAGGGTCCGAGATTGAAATTCTCTTTGGATATAGCGTTCATTAGAAGATCTTAATCTGACAACTTGTTTCCTAATGCCCAGATATGAATTCATGAGTTGATGAGCGACACCCGGGGCTAACTTTGTTCAGAGTTTCTAACAATTTTTCATGCTGCACAATATCAAAGGCCTTGGAGCAATCGAAAAATAAGTAATAACATCATTATTTTGATCAAGGGATCTCTACACTTCTTCCAAAAGGCAAGAAGTAGCATCAATTGGACTTTTTTCAGCAAGAATGCAAATTGAGTCTCAGAGAAGACGTTACACGATATTAAGAAATCCATAAATCTTTCATAAATGAGGTCATCCAAGATCTTAGCAAACTCAGACATAACAGCAATAGGCCTATAGTTATTGGGGTCATCCTTCTTTCCTTTCTTGAAGATTAGAACTATCCTGGCCGTCTTCATGCCGTCTGTTTATCCTCAAGGCACAGATTGAAAATATGATGCATTGATTTATCAATGTAAGGTTCCAAGCCATGTAAGCATCAAGCTACATAGTATATCATCATATCGGTGCGACGATTTTTTGCTGATAGTTTTGATTGAGAATTTCAGTTCAGACAAAGATATTGGTTTCAAATAGATAGAATGGGGGTTGGACAATTGTTTATCATTAAATATTATTGAGGCTTTTGTATTATTCACTTCACTGACTAGATCCTGAATATTGTCAATAAAGTTAGAACTAAACATATTGACAACATCTCTTAGATCAGAAACTATCTTCCCAGATTTATCAGCTAAACAAACGGGTTTACAGTTATCTCTGTCAGAGTTTTAGCTATGGATCATGCTGTTTCTGACAGATTATTGCTGATTCTAGCATATTGTTGTAATATGTCTTCTTTGTATGAGGTGTCTGTCTGCTCATGTGTGTTCTTTAAGGATCTATATTTACGCCATATATTTGTATTGCTGCTAGCTCTTGCCATCCGGAGAGTATAGAATAATTCATCTTTTAGGTCTTCTAATGTTTTCTATAACCATGGTTTCTTAGGATCAATAAGGTTTATTTTCTTTAAAGGATAAGCAATGTTGAAAAAATACTTCACCCAGATATAGAAGAGATCATACTTATCATTTACATTATCAAGAGTGTACAATTTAGAATTATCATGTTGACCACACCCGCATTTGACATCTTCATTTCTACATTGTGATTGGCTAATTATTTCTATGAAAAATCTAGTTTAGAATTTATTTACTAATTTTCCCTACATAAGTATTTTATAAATTATTGAATTGTGCAATAACATTTTTTGCAAAAATTATGTAATAAAAAAATCAAGTTATTACTAAACATAATATTTACTATTTAATATAATTAATGTGAGCTATGAAAAAAAAAAAAAATTAGTATTTTCATTTCATTGTTGAAGAAGAAGGAAAAAGAGAGGATTTGGCGAAATACAACATCCAAGCAGTTCCGCCATTTTGTATTTGGCCGTTTATACTAATGAAAGGAAATAAAATTGATGTTAAACACATTCACAAAATTTTCTTCAAGGAATTTATAATATTCACTTAAAGAACTTTTCTTAGACTTGGAGTTTTTCCAATGCAATGCTATTCATTGTATTGTCCTTAATTCTGTGTAACTGGCGCCGTCCACAAAGTATTAAAAATGGGAATCTAGGCATGAGCTAATGGCAATCAAAATCTAAATTCTTGCAACATATAAAAAAAAGAATTGACTTAATTATTAGTGCAATTAAACAAAGCGTTATACCATTAGAGTTCGAATAACTAGAGCCTATGTAACGTTACTTGGAATAAGAGAAAGTTTTGTGAGTGTTTCACATCCGGTTTTTTTTTTTTTGAATGGGACCTGAAAATGTTTTTGAAACTGGAGGACCTGATGTATAGTCGATCTGGCCCTGGTTATCCATAATTAATTTTGGAAATTTTTTGTTATCTTTATTTCTGTTATTATCTTCTTAATTTATTTATTTTTTTTACTTTTTTCCTGGAAGATATACTTTTCTTTTATTTTATATATTATTTAAATCATTATAGACTTATCTATTTGTTCTTTGTATTTATTTTTAGAAGACTTTTATATCATAGAATCATTTTATTTTATTTTATTTATTTATTAAATAATATCTTCTTTGAAACGTTTACACACAAAAAAGAGTGATCACAACTCATTGTTGACGTTTTCTGATTTCTTTTCTTCAATATTTATTTCCAAGAATACTATTTCCAGAATTAATTTGATCGATTACACATTAAATTATCTTAATTATTTTGCAGTTGTGAAAAATGTTTAAAATTAATCTAGAAAATTATATCTTTTTCAGGATTTGATATGGTGTTTGAAATGGTAAATTGCTGGTTCAAAATCTCCTTTTGAGATCATATTTCAGAATGCAGAAAAGTAAGTGGGAATTTTTTTATACGAGTATATAATCATATAGATGATTCCTTTGAAAATAAAGATTCTTAATAAAACAATTAGTTCTTATCAGGTAGCTGTAAAAACTGGGAAATGAATGTTGAATTCCATTCCGATGAGACCAAAGTTCTGGTAATGAAAAGGGATTGCGTGTTTTTTTTTTTTTTTTTGTGAGGGAATCTTGAAATTAAGAGATAATTAAAGTGACTAAATCTTATTATTATAGTGTTTATTGTTGAAATACACTCTGTATTACTCATTTTTCCAAAAGGCGCAATCAAACAATTATTTCGAATGAGATTGCCAATGAAATCAGTTCTTTTCTCAGTTTTCAATGAAATTTATGAGTCGATATTGTACAAAATATCTAACAATGAAAAAATTTGAAATGATTATTGGGTTTTGAATATTTGAAATTTAGATGATAAATATTTTTATTGTATTTCAGCTGTATCTCCTCTTTTATTAGTGACGTCATTATGGAACCGATGTTTTTTTTATGACCATAATCAGGCGATTGTTTGGGGATATTTCTTCTATTGAATCATATAGAGATGCGGGTGTTGGTGTAGTGGTTATGAGCATGGACTTGTAAGTGGGAGGACCCCAGTTCGAGTCCAGCGTATAACTGCTAAATTTTATATTTGTTTAAAAAATGTTAATAGTAATGTAGCTGCTTCCGTCCCCGTCCACGACACCTAATTTGGTAGTTGGACGTTAAACCCGCCTGAAAAAATAGGCATTACTTTTGTTTCTTCTATTTATGGCAGAAAGGTCTTTCCCAAAAGAATTTGTAGCGCCGTAATCACTCTCTTGCAAATTTTTCTTCATTAATCTTTGATGCAAAAGATAAAAAAAAGGCTAAATCTCAATTCCTGCCTTTCTTCTCTTAAGTTAAAAATGCTTTATTCAAGTTAGTTACAATCTGCTATTATTAAGAAAAAACATTGGTGAGAAACACCAATCTAGAAATCTCATTGTGCCTTCCGTTAAAAAACATTTTTCTCAAATTCGATCCGATCGATAAAATCGATATGTCATACGATTCTTGCATTCAAGAAAAGATTTTCTTGTAAGAAAAAGTAATGTTGCAGTAAAATGAAACCTAAATACCATAATGGAAATAAAAACCTTCTGATGTGAACATTCGCCATATAAACGCCCCTGGATTCTATGTTGCCAATACAAACCATAACAAGCGCCGTAGCACCGTGTCCTCCACTTTAACTATGCATTATTCCCCATTGTCACACACCACTGTACTGTATGGACGAATGGGCTACTAATTTTTAGAGCCAAGTTTCCGCCTAGAAGCTGTCACTAGCTACTATGAAAAGTTAGGAGAAATTGGATAATAAGCCGGCAATCTGTGGGCTTTAGCGGTGTTGTAAGATGAAACTTGAACGGTTTATATTGAAGAGCAAAACCAATGCTTAAGGAAATTTGAAGAAGCTACCAAGAAGAAAAAAGCGAGTTAAACCTTCAAGAGTTTACTGAGAGCTAAACATCACTCAAAGAGCTTATTCACATAATATCACTCAGAGAGCTATTCACATAACATGTAACACTCAGTCTCAACTTATTCTCTACTAAAAGTATTTTAAAAGGCCAGAAAGTTTTGACCAAGCTCGCCATACTAGCTAATGGACTATTTGTATAAGCAAGAGTTTTATCTAGTCACACCGCTCTTAAAGCCGCTCTCATCAGCCAACGCTACCATTCTTCTTTACTCTACCAGCATCACCGCTTATCGCACGTTCATTCTATTCTCAATATACTCCTTTCTTGTGAAAACTGAAACTGAAAACTGTGAAAACACAGCTTGTATGGAAGTGGTGAATGTGAGTGTGTGTGTGTGACTTCATTTAGTGTGACTTTCATTGCAGTAAAATGAAACCATACCATATCTCCGGCTACAATTCCAATTGTTTATAGTTTTTCGAAAATATATTTTAAACAAGTTTTTATGATAACTTCCCGAATTTGACATCATTATTGTATAATATGCCATGCGATAAAAACATGTTATAGCTGCAATATTTTACAGTATTAGAATTTCTTTTTCTTTTTTAAACTGAATTTATTAGCACGCAAACTTTATTCCAATTCTGTCTAAAAAGTAAGAACCATTATTATTATTATTATTATTCAAGGAAGGGGATGGCAAAACCCTACGCTATCCAAAGTCTTCCTGGTCCCATATAGCTACTCCTGAAGAATAAAACTACTGGGTCTGGAACAAAAGTCCAGGCCCAGGTTTTACCCATCTAAGTTTCACCACTGACCGAACAAATCGGACCAAAGCCTTAAAAGAACATAGCTTAAGACCCTCTATCGATATCCTATTCCGGCCGAAGATCCTAAACCTAATCTCCTCACAACCCAAGCAATCCGTCATTAGATGTATGGGTATTTCCTCCTCCGTCTCACAAACTCTAAGGGGTCAGGCATGAGTCCCACAGTATAGAGATGTCTCCTTAAGCCACAATGCCCAGTGAGGAAGCCAAACCAGATGCCTGAGAGAGGTCCGTGAAAGACATCGTATCCCGCTACTCAAAGCAACCGTCCGGACCCCCAATGAACATCTTAGACTGCCGACAACCCACTCACTCATCCATAAGGATGAGTGCTGCGAGGTCATCCACGTCTGGAAGCCTGATAAACATGTGCCAGAAGACACACCAACAGCAGCTCGGGTCTAATCAAAGGGAGAGAGGCGCCTCATTTGGCAAACCTATCCAACTCCTCATTCCCAAAGATTCCCATATAACCAGGAACCCAGACCAGAAGCACATCCTTCAATGAAGAAAGATCTACTAGTCTTTTAGAACATTCCAACACCAATCTGGAAGTTAAGACTCATGAGCTAAGCGCCTTCAGCGCAGCCTGGCTGTCCGAGCAGATACAAACACCATTAAAACCATTAGTTTAGAACAATTTTTATTGAAACAAAAAGCTTTCATAATCAATGAAAATTTCTGCACACTTTTTATTATCTATAAACAAAATGGAAATAGAAAGTCTTTATTTATAATATATTTAATCAAATATATATAATACAGATATATATATTTTATACTATAAAGTGTAAGATCTTTATACAGAAGAGCTTTTGATAATTTCTCCAGAGTTGTTTATTTGAGAAAACACCCAATTATAAAGATAGGTTTAAAAACTGACACTTTATTACTAATCCTTAATCACACACTTTATCTCTAATAATTACATAGCTAACTTGACTATTATAATATTTCAGTAATTTATTGATACTTAAAAATATTAAAGGTAGATCATAAAAAAAAAAAATATACTCTTTTAATATTAGTACTAATTATAACTAATAATTCTAAACCAGAAGTTTATTAGTTCAATTTTCAAATTTATGAATTTTTTATTTATTTATTTTTTCTAGCTATTAGTAACAATAATTACTGTTTTTTTTTAAGGAATTAAATATAAATTATTACACCTACGATGTATAATCCTTATCCATTCATATACATTTTTTTTTTAAAAAGAATGAATCAAAGAATAAGATTGAACAAGTTTAAAAAGATACAAAACTTAATAAATTAAATTAGAAATTCTATAACTACTCGTATACTATAATTAAAAGGATTTTTAACTGATTAGTAGGTTTTTTTTGGAATGCTATTTTTGAATGGTTCCTTTGGAATGTTTTGGTTAAAAGAGTACACATATCTTAGAACTGGTTAGTTTAAATTTTGACAAGGATACGATGTCACGGTTTTATTCCTTAGCTATGTGTGTGTGTGTTTCTTATTTCAGATTTTAAATTACCATTTCTTGTCATATTTTGATTATAATATTTGTAAAATGTAACTGAACTTTTCTTTTATTGGGTGAATTTTTTTTTTTTTGGCCGAAATTGTGTATTATATTTACTCATGAGAAATCTCATAAGAATTTTATTCTAATCAAAATCTTTTAAAGTAAAACAGGCAAGACTTACTCTTGCTGCAGTTATCTATCACAGTTCTATTTGAAACTGTGAATTGAATTTCTTCAATCTTGTAAGCATTATTAATTTTCAAGTGATAATAGACCAAAATGTTTACATTTTTTTGCCAAATATGGAAAAAGAAGCAAATTATAAGGCGAGCTTAGATACTGTCAGACTCATTGTTATCAAAAGCTTCTACAGAGGAAACTGGAAGAAGATTGTTAACATTCCAAGTCCGCCGTGTTAGCAGAAAGCTTAGAGATCGGTGTTGTATTATAGTATTGTGTTCGATCTCTACGGATTTTATTTATCTAATGCAGTAAAGTTGATAAATATGCAGCAAAGCTATAATCTGTTCCGATCTGAATAACGTAGATGAACAAAACTAAAATGGTATTGTGATGAAAGTGGTCCTCAGGGGGATCAATAATATTGTCAATATTTCAGATATAGATATAAATATTGACAATATTATTGGCCGTATGAGGGCGATTATTGATATGCTGAAAATACTTGCTTATTCTATACTTAATATACTGAATATACTTTATTATTCGGGACCCAGAAAATACTTGTCAATATTTTAGGCGGAGCTAGTCATATTGATGAAATATTCGATCGTTCGTGTGTGTGGTTGACAATCTTGATTAGTTCATCTGTAACCATAGCGGAAAATGAACAGGAAATATTGAAAAGCTTTATAAACACATACAGAGAATTGCTACAACTATGGAATACGTCATCACATCTATATTCCAACAGAGATAAGAAACAAGAACTAACCAAATGTAGCAACTGTTCATATATTTCCGCTATTCATCCTAAAGTAATTTTTATAATCATCAGGTTCTCCTTTTGCCTAATATATTGTAAAAGATTCAGGTAATTGAATTTTTTTTTTTTTTCGTTTTCCATTTTTTTTACCCAACGTCTTTTATTCCACTTTTTTCGCACCCACATGTGCCAAAATAATAACAATACACGTTTTTTCCTTATTTTTCATTTTTAGCAGAAACTTCACATGCACAAATTTTTCCACAACTAAATATTGATTGTATATGTATTGATTGTGTCAGATCATTTTCAATATATTGATGAAATATTTACAGTAAAAGATATGGACAATAATGCTGATCGTCTGAGGACCGCTTAAAATCGACATCTTCATTAGCACTATCTTCTTCTTCGTCTTTCCTGGCTCTACAACCCAGTGTTTGGGTCTTGGCCACCTCAATATTTTTCCGCCAGTCGTCCCTATTTTTAACGGCCACCATCCAGTTCCGCAGTCCGAGGATATTTCTCGTGCAATTCCATCGTTGCAACGCAATGTGGGTCTCCCAACCTTCCGTTTCTTATCCGGGGTCTCGCGCAGCAGTTTCGAACGAATCTCGTCGGCGCTCAGCCTTGCCACATGGCCTGCCCATCTCAGTCTGTTTAACCTGATCCAAGCTATTAGTGGGGGCTCCTTCGTTAAAACATACAGCTCTCTATTCTTTCTACGTCACCAGAACGTACTGGGCCATAGATTTTGCGCAGTAGCTTCCTCTCAAACACCTACAGACGGTGTCGTCTGTCTTTGAAATGGTCCAGGTTTCTGAGGCATATGCCAATACAGGCCGAATAAGGGTTGTGTACAGCCTAAGCTTGGTGCCCCTTGTTAGTACTTTACTTTTGAAATGCTTATATAGGTCGTAGTAGCACCTATTAGCCAACATCAATCTCCTTCCTATTTCCAGAGACATTAGAACTATCTAAACATTATAAATCTGAATTAGAGGTTTAATAAAAATGATATCTTGATTTCTTAGGCTAAGCTACCGTTAACTGTCCCAAACATCCCATTTGTTCATGTCCCAAAGATCGTTTCGTGTTAGAGACATAATAGGACATAATAGGAATTTTGGTCTATGGCATAATAGGACCAAAAGTCCAATGTTACAAAAAACTGGAACAATATTGTTTAATAGCCTGTACTAGCTAAAATTAAATTCTAGTATTACTTTAACATCAGAATATAAGTAATAATTTTGAAAAAAAAAAAAAATATATATATTTCGTTTGTTTTTAATTAAAATTATATTTGTTTGCTAAGTAATTTTATTAAAAAAATTAACATATTTTCAAATGTAGTAAAATTGGGATACCGATAATTTTACTAAATTAACTGGTTATTTAAATAAATTTTAACGGTATTGTTTATAAGGATTGCAAAAGAGTGTACAGCGTTTATATGAAAAAAAAAACAAAAAACAATGATAAAAAATGTATTATAGAATATACTTTTAATTATTTCTGTATACTTGAGAAGATTATTTAGAATTTACACCTGTAATTTTCTACAAAGTAATCCAGGTAAATTGAGCTTTAGAATCATATCAGTTCCTTTTTTTTTTTTAATTTCTTGACACCTTTAAGTTCCTTTAAAAAAAAAAAAAAAAAAAAATTCAAATTATATAGCATTTGTCATTGGTATTACAAAATCGCTTAAGGCAAAGTAGTTAATAAACATAATTTGAGTAGAAGAAGGCAGGCTATCATAGAATAAATGTTTGCATGTGGGAATTCTCCCGATAAATAAATATTTATTATTATTCGAATAATATGTTTGTGTTGATTTGTTAATATTATTTGTTTTAATAACATGTTTGTTGGATTTTCACCATAAAGGGTTTTTTAATCATTGTATCTTTTCTACTAATTTTGGAATTAATTTTAATAAAATATAGGTGTTTAGTGATACAGGCACACTAAAATGTTAAGGGAAGGGATTAGCTCAGTGGTAGCGCGCTGGACTAGTAATGCGATGGTCACGGGTTCAAATCCAGCTGCTGCCCTTAGATTTTTTTTCTTCCTAGGAGCCTCTTACAGCTCACTGTCTGGTGATGGCCAGTGTTGTCTGTAACGAGAGAATACTATCCGGAGGCCGGTAGTACTCTGAGTAGGCTCCAAACTTTGGGGTAGCTACATAGGCCCAGAAGGGCTTTGGAATAATACGTCATTACATCTATATTCCAACAGAGATAAGAAACAAGGACTAACCAAATGTAGCAACTGTTCATATATTTCCGCTATTCATCCTAAAATAATTTTTATAATCATCAGGTTCCTTTTGCCTAATATATTGTATAAGATTTAGGTGATTAAACTTTTTTTTTTCTATATCCATTTTAGCATAGGCCTCAGCCCCTTCCCACAGACTATTAAAAAAAAAAAAAAATATGATATTAGAGGAACTGGCTATAAAGCTATAAAGACTGCTGACTTCAAAGGCTCTTCCTGATGAAAAAAAAGTCTGATGTGAAACACTCACAAAACTTTCTCCTACTCCAGTTTTTTCCAAAATTGTAATTGACAAATTTTAATGGTTACTGTGCCAAATTTAATGAAATTCGTCGAAAACTAAAAAATTCAGTAAAAGTGTACTTCCGGTTTACTAATTTTTTTGAAACTCAGAATTTTGGCCATCTATTTATTTCTAATTAATTTTGTTTGGATGGTAGAATTGTATAATCAACTATGATAATAGCACTTGAGAGAAAAACATAACCCTATCCCTTCTCCAAAAGTCCGCTTAAAAGAACATGCCCGGAGAAATGTTCCAAATAAAAGTTGTAGCTCATTATATGTATAGAACTCATACTTAATATAAAGAAAATCGTTGGAGCCGTTTTAACCAGCAGAAAACTGAAAAATACTTTTCAGAAAAAACGCACTTCCAGTCATCCGATTTTCTTCAAAAAACTCGAGATTTCGACAATATATTTAATTCTAATTAATATTATTTAGATGTTAGAATTGTGTAATAAACTAGAGCAGGACTTTAGAGGAAAAACCTATCCCCACCCGTACCCCAATAGTGTCCTTAAATGCATTTTTCCGAAAAAAACGTTTCAAATAAAAATTGTAGATCTTTGTATGTATAATTGTATGATATACTAAGAGTAAAGAAAATCGTTGGAGCTATTTTTTAAGAAAATTGTAAAAAAGTGAAAAAAATAAAAACAGTAAAGTGGTACTTCCGGTTTGAGGAATTTTGACAGATAATATACTGTCGGATTCCATGGTGATTACCCAAAGGGAATATCAAGTTGAAAGTTTCTGCGATTTTTCTTTTTTGAGCTATACTGTTCACATCACACACACAAAGACCATTTTCCAAAAAACACTTTTTTTTGGACTCAAAACGGATATTTCCGGTGAAAACTCGTTATGGACAATTTGGCACGATTACAATACTTCCTCTTACTTAGGGAGTAAGAGATTATTGATAATAGTTTCTACACAAAAGTGCCACTGTGAAACGTTTCCCGAACAAACGAAGAAAGATCGAACTCCAGATTGTACTTCACAAATAGTGATTTCCACTGAAGAAACTATGTGATGTTCTTATTGATAATTTTGGTTGCCATAATTTTGGGAAAACGAGAATTGAAAAGGAGGAGAAGACTTTTCTAACATACTCAAAATAAAGCTCTTCCACTAATCATTCGTTTACAAAATGGGCCTCGTATGGTAGAAAACAACTTCAAATAGAATTATAATGCAAGAAACTGATGCTAAACAATTTACTTTCAAGGAAGAACAGTCAACAGACACTATTGATGTTTGATTTAATAAACAAATCAATAGAAAGCGCCGCTACAGAGTAGATAAAGTGAAAACATTTCCATGTCTCATGGTTAGTTAGCAAGATTTATAAAGTCAAATTGTATTCTATGTCGGGTCTTTTTCTATTAACGTCTTTTTTGTTTGTTTGTTTGTTTGTTTATTCTTCTAAAAAAACTAAAATCGAATTAGTATGGAACTTTATGTATTGGACATTGATGCACTATAATGTACTTTACCTATATTATTATGGCCTTTTTATGTGTGTGTACGAGTGCAATGCTTGAGAAGGCCGACTTTCACCGCATTGAGAGTGCGCAATACTCCAGTGCAAGGAACAATAACGGGCAGAAAGAAAACAGTATAAGGATGCTTTTATTCATTGTAATGTTCTAATATCACAGTTTATTCTCTTACAAGAGGATGTGTATATAACTTGTGTTAAAGAAGAGGCTAGGCTTGAGAATGGATGGCATCCCAACCTTATTATTGAACATGTTCATGTTTTCTTTATTAAACTCAAGAGAGAAAAGAATAAAAAAAAAAAAAAAAAACACAAAATAGAGAAGAGATTAGTTCATTGTTATTTTTCAATCACCATTAAATCTTTTCAAATAATAATACAATTTTTGTCTTACACTTTATTTTTTTCAATATGTAGCGAATAGTTTAGCTTTCGTTTCGGTTTTTCTTTTCTCTTTCTTCTTCGGCTAATTGTTTTATTTTTTAATCTACTAGAAAATGAGAAAGTTGTACTAATTATAGTAGCTGTTGTATGTTTTCTATTGTTATCAGTTTGAATACAAAACAAGGGTAGAAAAACTTTCTAATAATAAATAAATGAATGAAATTCACTTAATCATTATAGGCTGCTATAGATCGCTATTGATCTTTTAGACATAATCTCTTTTAGAGTATTTAGTTTGATCAAAGGGCTACTCCTGAACACGATCTACATTACCTGTCGAATATTTACTGCCAAATATCTGAAACAGGAAAAGCACGAAATGAGATAATCACAAAAGTAACATAAAGTAGTACGGAACCATTCAACAGAGATCCATCATTGGGTATAATGGAGTTGATGAGGAAAGAAATTGGGATTGATTAATTAGACGAGATATGAAGAAACTGTTATAATGTAGCTATAAGTTACACAAACTGCACTGGACTTGTAATGATTTTATAGAATAAAATGGTGGGAGTAGTGAGTGATATGACACGATGTGATGAATGGTTGAATCTGATAGATCCATGTCTAGATCTTTCACTGGCTTATGTACAGGCTCTCCCCATTCTAGCCTGCTTAAGTCAGAGAGTGCCAGAGAGAGTCTGTTTTCTCTCGGTCGGGCTTGTATTCTCTCTCTTGCCGTTACATCGGGGTACTTTAATCCGCCTGTTCTCGCTAGACATGCCAGGGCCTCTTCTCTTCGTCGACTGACAGGTATTTCCTTCTCAATTCCTCCATGATGTATTGATATAATAATCCTTTGTTTAGTCCAGTTTGGCTAGTTGATCTATAAATGGTACAATGGGATAGAATTCACTGAAAATCTACTTTTCGTCCTGAGCTTCTTAGGATTTCGTCAGTGAGCTTCCTACAATATCCGAACCGGAATGACAATCACTAGCTGCTGCAGGGAAGGGATTAGCTCAGTGGTAGCGCGCTGGACTAGCAACGCGGAGATCACGGGTTCGAATCCAGTCGTGCTGCCCTTAGATTTTCTCTTCCTAGGAGCCCCTACAGCTCACTGTCCGGTGATGGACAGTGTTGTCTGTAACGGGAGAACACTGTCCGGAGGCCGGCAGTGCACTGAGAAGGCTCCGGGCGCAAATGACCACAGATGTTGAGACGCCTTAAAAAAAAAAAAAAAAAAAAAAAAAAAAAAAAAAAAAAAAAAAAAAAAAAAAAAAAAAAAAAAAAAAAAAAAAAAAAAAAAAAAAAAAAACTAGCTACTGCCTGGATTGCAACATGAAAGTCAACAAGCAGGACAATTAGATTAGATTGACAAAAGAGGAGGCGAGCCTCGTTCCACCGCGACCTACACTAAAGGTCTATTGTGGGTCCTCTATGGTTATAGCACTGTAATGGTACCGCAAAGATAATGTAACCACAGCAGAGAGAAGCAAGGCCCTCTCTGGTTAACAAAAACTACTCTCTGACTTAGGCAGGCTAGAATGGGAGAACCTGTGTATATAAGCCAGTGAGAATCTATCTAGAGGAGATCTATTAGATACAACCATACAACTGTACATTGCATCGTGTCATATCTTTACTCTCACCATTCATTCTATCATTTTCATTATAAAGTGCAGTGCAGTTAGTGTAAACTTACACTACATTATATTAGTGTCAGCATATCTCGATCATTTAATCAAACCTAATTTCTCTCCTCAAACCCCATTATAAAAGCAACTGACAAAAACTGTATCTTTACTATCATATCTTTACTCTCACCATTCATTCTATCATTTTCATTATAAAGTGCAGTGCAGTTAGTGTAAACTTACACTACATTATATTAGTGTTCAGCATATCTTGTACATTTAATCAAACCTATTTTCTCTCCTCAACAACCCCATTATAAGCACATTCCTCAGTTTTTTTGCCCTCTTCAACAGGCTTAGCAAGGCTGGAAGCAGCTCCGTCATGAAGTTCCTGTCTTCGGGGCTACTTATTCCCAGTTGAAGAAACCTTGTCCTATACCGGTTGGCATACTCACAGAGATGTGTACCAAAGTTTCTTCCTCAACCTTGCAGAATCTGCTTAGCGTGTTATCTGCCAGTAGTAGTTGGTTCATTTGCCTGTTCAGCTTACAATGCGCCGTTAATAGACACACTATTAACCTTATATCCCTTCGGCTTTGGTTCAGTAGCTCCCTTATAAATTTAGGCAAATTTACTCTTAATGAAGAATAAGTAGGACAATACTGGGACAAAAATAAGATCACATATTCACATAAAGCAAGATTAGAGAAAGTTTTAAGCATACAATATACATCATTCAAAGTCAGCTGATTTTTTTTCTTATCATAATTTTTTTTCCTCATAATATATTCAATTATTTTATAAAGATCAAAGATAAAATGAAACATGAAAAAGTGGAAAGCACTATTAAAAATAAATTAGTTAAATAATGTATATAGTAATTAATGAAACTTGTATAAACTTTTTTCCTTTAATTGATAAAGGTTCCGGTTGGTGTAACTTAAACATATATATCAACCTGGTTCCTTTTTGTTTATTTTTTTTATTTTTACACGAGTGTGACAGATTAAATAAGATTTAGGGCAAATTGTCCATTAGTAGGTCACAGAGCAGGTCAAATATAAAAAAAGTAACAGAGGAAGAAAGAGTTGAAATGAAATATATAAACAAAACAAAAAAACTGATGAAATATGTAGCGTATCCCATTCTTTTTAAATCCATTAAATTCTTTCTACTATTGGCGGTAGCACATGTTTGGCTAATAAAGTTAGAGCACTTTAAAAAAAAAAAAAACTGTTTAAGAATGAGGAAGTGAAATTGGAGAAGGGGATAGATGAAGAATAAGTGATTTAAAACTAGCCGTTTAGTTAGATAAAACTACCAAACTCATATTAGTTATAACTAATAAGATAGTGAAAGAAAGCAAAACTCTTTTTTTGTATCAAACTTTCTTATTGTATTATAACATTTCTAATTGATAGAATTTTCTTCAGTTTCACTAAAAATTTAGTTGTTCATGGATATTCATGTATAAATAATATAGCAGCGATAGTGAACCTTAACAATGGCTACTTAGTGTAAATGGGATCCAAATCATAAAAGATTCATAAGATCCGAAGAGGGGCGAAGCACATTAGAATCAAATTTAGTTACTCCCCACCTAGGCCAGACTACGAAGGGACAGTTCTATTCATATAAATAGAGCGAGAGCAGCACAGTTTTACAAGAGTTTACACCCAGTCAGCAACCTTCTCTCATCATTCAGCCAGTCTGTCTCTTTATATATATCTCTCGCTTCCTAACATCTATATACTTGTAAAATCCTAGCAGTCTGTATGTTCCTTTCATTATACAGTTCAGCATATGATTTCTAGTTTATTTCTCTACAATACATTCTCTCTAAATCTCTCTCCTTCTCATAACCATTATACTTAATTACATTGGTTGGTTCTGGACATTGCTAGCCAAGGAAAAACTAACAAGAAGTTTCAGAAACTGAAACCACTTTTAGCCATTTGTTTTTTTCAATTTATTTTATTGGAATAGTTCATGTTATACTAATTGTATATATACGTATTTCAATTACTACCGGCTATAATTTTGCCTTCTTTTAATACAGATATAATAGCAGTAATCCATGATCTTTGCAATTGACTAGTGACCCAAATTTTATAAAAAAACTGATGAATGTCAAATTTATTTTTCGTGGCGTTTTTTTATGAACATATATGGGATAAATTACCTTCATCTGATGAAGTATCTTTTCTTTTAAATATAATTTATTTTTCAATTTACCACAGTTTAAATGGCTTTATTGTAAGGACTACAGAAACTGCTCAAAAAGTCAATATTATTTTCATCAGAGATATTTTCCATGATAGCCTGCTTCTTTTTGTCTGGTCATTGACTGGTTTCGGGCCATCATCAGGATGCGTTTGTCAAACAGTGTGATAACACAGACTTGCACAGTGCAAATTCAGTTTATACATTGACTGAGTCAGAATTTGTTCTGTGCAAATCTGTGTTATCACACTGTTTGACAAAAACATCCTGATGATGGGCGAACGCCCAAAAACCGGTCGATGACCACAAAAAGAAGCAGGCGATTACAGAAAATGTCTCTGATGCTTTCCAGCTCTGCGAAATCAACCACCACAATAAAATAAACCATATATGTCAGAATCGGTAGATATCATAATATTGTAATATAACAACATAAGTGTCTGGTCATTTGGGAATAATTGCTTTTTATAAAACTTACATCTTTTACATATTTTCTGACTTGATGCCCCTTTTCCCCCCTGATCTTTTGTTGTAATTACTCCATTTTTACATTAAGCCCTGGAATCTGATTATTTGATCCGATATCCAATATAGCTTTTATCTTTTTTCAGATTACAGCTGATGAGTTCGATTGCTTTATGCTTGACAGAAAAGTCTTTTTTGCTTTCTAGCTAAAAAAATGGCTAAAACAATTTTTCATTAAACTTCGAATGCTATCTACACAAAGATGATGAATGATTTTTACTTTCTCTTACGCCTAGTAAGAGGAAGTATTGTAATCGTGTCAAATTTTCGATATCGAGTTTTCACCGGAAATATCCGTTTTGAGGTCCTCTGAGTCCAAAAAAGGGGTTTTTAGAAAATGGTCTGTGTGTGTGTGTCTGTGTGTGTTGTGTGTGTATGTATGTATGTGAACAGCATAGCTCAAAAACTAAAAACTGTAGAAAGTTGAAACTTGATATTCCGTTTAGGTATCACCATGGGATCTGACAGTAGGTTATCTATCAAAATTCCTCAATCGGAAGTACCACTTTACTAATTGGTTTTTTCACTTTTTTGCAACTTTCTCAAAAATGGCTACGACGATTTTCTTCAAACATGGTATATCAACTACACATCCAAAGGTCTACTACTTTTATATAAAACTTTTCTCTAGAAAAATTCATTTAAGGGCACTTTTGGGGAAGGAGTGGGGTTAGGTTTCCTCTAAAGTATCATAGTTGATTATACAATTCTATCTTCCAAACAAAATGAATCCAGAAATAAATAGATTGCCATAATTTAAGAAAATTAGTCAACCGGAAGTGCGCTTTTACTGAACGTTTTTTTCAGTTTTCGACAAATTTCATTAAATTTGGTACACAATTTATAACTTTGTCAAGTATAATTTTGAGAACAGGAATAAGAGAAAGTTGTGTGAGTGTTTCACACCAGATTTTTTGAGTTTCTGATGGGAAAGTAGCGTTAAACTCTCTTCTATTGTACCACTTCAATGCAAAGTATAATTTTTACCTTTTACATAATATTAATATATATTACATATTACATATTATTAGAAGCATTTCTAACCCTAACTTTATGGCGCAACAGCTATGAAGCGCCAAGGTTTGCTAGACGACGATTTGAATAGAAGAGGGCGTGTGGAAAGCACGCCGCAGTCCCCATACCGTTTAGTTCTGGCCTTCGCTACCTAAGGCGCTACTAACAGTAGCTTCCCACTTTTAATCACGATGCTGGGTCAACACCGACTTTGCTCTCACAGCAATTGAACCCTGAATTCTCGCGCGAAAGGCGAATGCGCTAGCCACTAGACCAAGAGGACTCAGAAGCATTCCTAGAATTGCAAATTTAAAGAAAATCAGTTAAACCGGAAAGTCCAAATTCAGTAATGTGGTTTTTTTTTTAGTTTTTTTGGAATTTACGCAAAAACGGCTACAACTTGACTGCACGCTGAACGGATAAAAACATATAATTACTTTTCATTCAGTTTAAATTTCAATTTTCACAAGATTTGTTGGTTTTGACATAGAGCGCCCCTCCCAATTTTTTTTTTGTTACCAGCCCAATTAAACATGGTAAACGTTGCTATTTTAAAGAAAATTGGTTGTATAAATTGTATTTTGCAGTAAGGGCAAGTCGTGTGAATGTTTCGAACGAGATTTTATTTGTACTCGCTTGGAGGGCCTCAAAAAAATGTATTTTCAATGAAAATGCAACTTCGAAAATAAGCAGGTTAGAGAGATCTACAAGGAAAACTAGTAGTGGAGAAGTATTCTTCTATGTTTAGTGTCTTATAACCTCATGCGTTTGGTCTAGTGGCTATCGCACTCACCTTTGGTGCAAGAATTCAGGGTTCGATTATCATGAGGGCAAAGTCGCTGTTGACCCAGCATCGTGAGAAAAAGTGGGAAACTACAGTTAGTAGCGCACCTAGGTAGAGAAGGCCGGAACTAAAACGGCGTGGGAGCTACGGCATGCTTAGCTTACCACATAACCCCATACAAATCGCCGTCTGGCAAGCCTTGGCCCATCACGGGCTGTGAGACGCCATTGGTTTTTTTTAATGTCTTTTGTCTTAATCTGTTCCTCTTATACCACTATAGCGGTGTCGAGGCCCTGCAGAGCTTTCTCCAACCGTCCCTATCCCATGCCATCTCTTTCCTTTTTCTCCAATCCCAACCTCTGTCTTGGAAACTCTGTTGGACATCCTGTTCCCAAATTATCCTAGGTCTTCCTCTTTTCCTGGAACCTGTCACTCTGGTCTCATATACCCTCCTCGCCAGATTTCCGTCCTCCATTCTCATAATATGTCCTAACCAACGCAGCTGGCAGGTTGCTACGATCTCTGTTGCGGGCTTTACTTTTAAATTTCTTCTGATGTACACATTCCTAAGTTTGTCCCTTCTTGTTTTCTCCTCTATTTTTCTCAAATATCGCATCTCCATAGCTTGGATAGCGCTTTTATGCCTTTCTGTGAGGGTCAAGGACTCACTGGAATATATAAGAATTGGCAGGAATACAGTCTTATACACGGCTATCTTTGCCGCTTTAGAGACTTCTGGCTTTCCTAAGAAAGCTTGTCTCAAAGCTTGAAAGACTTTTCCCGCGGTAGCCACCCTTCCCTTTATCTCTTCGTCCAGAGCACCTTTTTGGGACAGATATGCGCCTAGATATTGGAAGGTATCTACCTGCTCTATCTCTCTCCCATTAACCTGTACATGATGATCTTCTCTTTCCTTTGCTATCACCACGGTCTTGGTTTTTCTCTGGGTTTAGCTGTAGCTTCACTTTTCCCAGCTCTTCCGCCAAAATTGCCATGCTGGTCTGTAGGTTATTCTCACTAGTGTCTTTTGTATCAAATCTAATTATCTCTGATAAAAGGTTAGTGGAAACGTACAATATATTGCAGCGGCACTTTAAAGGGACACCTGATGACAACCATCTTTCCTGACTACTCCCCTAATCAATTTTCACGGGAAAGTGTTTCAAAGAAAATTTGAAATCAATCAGTTTTTTATGAAAATTTTTTTGTTGAAACCTTTTCAAGAAATGCGAAAAATGATGACTGGGAAATAGAATTATAAATCAAAAAGCGAAAGGCAAGATAACGGAAATAAATGAACAATTATATATTTAACATCGTGCCGGTGAACAAGGAAAATCACCAGTTGCAACTAGGTCACATCTCCTATGATAATAGATTCATTATCGATCGATTTCACTCCTATTTTAGTATTAAAAAAAAAAAAAAAAAAATCTCTTTTACCATTTAGTTGTCCATTCGTCCATTATACTCTAGAATAATTTAATACTATACAGTTTCCAGAAATGGATTTCTTAGAGATATCTTTCATGAGGTTATAGAGTATAACACATTGGAAAAGAAGTATAAACATGTAAGCAATTGGAAGAAGTCTTTTTTTTTTAAGTCCTTTTTAAGGAATAGACAAAGTAGTTTTACTGTATACATAAATGATTAATAAGTATCCCAGATGGGGAGGAATCAAATAGGGTGAGAGATGTGCATTCACAGCTTTTAAAGTTAAAACGGTTACGTTGTTTCCTGCTGACTTGTAATTTCACGTCGTTCTCCAGTACACATTTATCTTCTTTTTTAACTAGTATTCGGCCATTTCATTCTTTATCTAGTCATATCTTTTCTAATATTTCATTCTACTTAACTATTTTTACTTTCTCCTTCAGTTTCATGCGGAAATATTACTTTTATATCAGATTCTGATTAAGGGTTTTCGTTGAAAATGCATTGTTGCAATATTTTATCTCATTTTCCAACGAAAATGTTATTTTTATAAATACAGTCAGAATGAGAAAATGTGACTAAATACATAGATAAATAATCAATTTAGTTTCAGAGACATTTTCCGTGGTAGCCTGCTTCATTTTGTGGTCATCGGAAAATGTCTCTGATGCTTTCCAGCTCTGCGGAATCAACCACCACAACAATCAATCTAGTTACTTACAAATCTTATTATGTAAATAACCTAGTGCAATCACTTGACTACTGATCCGCATATCACGAACATGTGCTTCCCTTCTATAAGTCCTTCTAAATGTCTGAAATATCCATTGATCTAGATAACTCCTTTGCCAATATGTACTTCTACTTTAACAAGGAAGGAAGGAGGTTCTTTCAAGTTGACAAAAATGCTTTCTAATTATTATCATCAAGAAAACACTTGAGTTTCCGGGTTGAGACTGCGTCAGTGGTTCGCTAAAAACCGATGTTTCGCCCATGTTGCAATGAGCCTCTTCAGGAACGTTACAGCTCAAAATCTAATATGGCACTGAGCCTTGGGAAAGAAGGGGGTGGCTCTTTCCTCCGCGTTCTTGATTACCATGTTTATTGTAGGTGATGAGGGGGTGCCCAAGTGCCACACATAGCAAAAGGATGATGCCAGGGCTGTGTAAACGAAGAACCCAAATGGCCCTTAGTCTGATTAGGAGCCACATTTCTCTGGTGACGGGACTACTTACGGGTCATGGCAGGTTCAGGAAGCATCTGCACAAGCTAGGGCTTAGCAGCGTGGAACCCTTGTGCAGATTATGTCAGGAGGAGGGAGAAACGGCCCGCCACCTGCTATTTGATTGCGTAGCAATAACTAAATTGAGGTATGAGACCTTTGGTACATTGCGACCTGAGGAGGTGGTAGCCCAAAATGATCTGGTAGTGAAAGTCCTCAAATTCCTTAGGGAGGGAGAGTTCAACTACTAGAGGTTGTCGGGGATGGCTCAATAAGCCTCTGTTAGCTGCAGTGCCGGGGTATAGCCCACCCGTGATAGGCAAAAATAATAATAATAATAATAATAATTGTAGGTGATGAGCGGGGCCTAATTTCCTCTTTTTTGCCCACGATTGGCTGGCAGGTGACGGATCTAAGTCTCCCATCCCACAGCCCTCCTGGCAAAGTTTTAACCTTGCCTTGCTCCGAAAAACCATTAGACGCTTTTTCACCCGTTCCGCTAAGCACGGGGAGCCATGTTCTGCTTAGCCGGACTCCATCTTCTCTATTTAGACGGTTTCTCAATTTAGCACTGCCTCTTTTATGCACTGCGTTCGAAATGATTGCCTACCCGGGCAAGGACCCTGGTGTCTAGGTTTAAAGATCATAATATCTTTAATTTGTTTTTTAGGCGAATGGTTCTTTTGTAGACGTTTCAACTTTTATTTAAAGTCTACATAAATGCTGCAGTGTTTACTTTTTGTTTTCTTTAGCATTGATGAAGACTTCGAATAAAAGTCGAAACATCTGCTAATAAATTTAGTTCATTTCTTCAATTAAATACCAATCTCCTCTAAAATATATAGAAGATAATAGTTTTATGTTATTGACCTCTGTGGAGACGACCAAACCCTGCGCCATCCAAAGCCCTTATTGATGGAAAGCTCTAAAGAAAACCATAGACCATGGTGCCTTCTTCGAAGAGTCCTTCTTATGGAGAGTTCTTAAATGTAATCTATCCATTGGCCATTGCCATGATAGGTACAAACATCTTCTTAATAACTAAAATACTTTCTGCCTTTTCTTATCTACATCTACGATATCTCCTTTATAACTGATTACTGAACAGGCTAAAAAAATCAGTAATCAGTAAAAAAAAAAAAAAAATATTGGGTTTGTGTCCATCACATAATGTTTCTTTCTGTGGGTTCTAACCAGTTACTGATCATCATCCATCCATTAGTGTCTTGGCTTATTCAAGATCCTGTAGAAACGTTGATGTCAACTTTTGAAAATTTCATGGGAGTATTTTACAGAAACTCTAGGAAGGGATTAGATCAATCGTAGCGCGTTGGACACTCACGAGGAAGTTCTGGGTTCGAGTCCAGTGCTATCCTTAGATTTTTTTCTTCCTAGCAGTCTTTGCAGCTCTCTGCTCGGTGATGGACAACGTTGTCTATAGAGGGAACATTGTTCAGAGGCCGGGAGTACACTGAGAAGGCTCCGGGTGCCAATGAACATAAATGTTGATGTGCCTTAAATTAAAAGTAGTCAATGCCAGCTTGTCAATGCATCAGAGACGATCTGATGAAAGGAACTTACTAGGTTGTACAGATGAAAGAATTATATTACAGATACAGTTAAAATTAGGGTGGGATTCATACATAAGTGCTATCAATTTTTTTTTTTTTGGATCGCATCAAAGTTTATGAAATGTAATTCTCCCAGTTAGTAAATGTTCAAAATAATATTAATCAAACTACTAAACTATAGAGTCATCATATGAAGAGATTATCTCTATGAACATACATGCATACATACGTCTAATAAACACGCACACGCATATACACATTGTAACGTTAGAAAGTTCCGATATAGGGTAGTTGTAAACTATACAGCAGAACCAGCATTCAAACTAAATAGGTGGGAGTTCTCTTGGTTTATAAAAACTAAATAAAAAAAAAAGGAAAGAAAGAAACGAAAGAAGTAGTGGGGCCTATCCGTGGAGTTCTTGTCCAGTTCGCGGTCCCGCCTCAGTCAGTGCAGTTCTGGCGCGCTCTGGCGGGACAATTCAAGCCAGTGAGTACTTGATCATAATCTTTTTATATATATTTTTTTTGGCTTATACAGTATAATAAAATTATATATTAAGAAAGGTTTGCATTAAATGTGCGTACTTATAAGTAATCGGTGTTTAATTATATTAAAAAAAAAAAAAATAAATAAATTAAAGTGTGTGTAATAAAAATCAAAACTAGATCACAAAAATATTTTAATAAAATCAGAATGTGATGGACTTTTCAACATCATACTATTACCGCCTCAACATTAAAGTGAGTATTCAATTTTTTTAACATTTTTTTTTATTTTAATATTTAAAATAATTATTTCATTTATTTCGTATACATGGATATGAACAATATTTATTGGGCAACAAATACGTATACATATTTCCGGTGATTTATCTAAATAGGAAGCTATGTATATATATATATATATATATTTGTAAAATAAAGAAAAGAAAAATAAAAAAATAAATAAATAAAAAAAATTAAAAAAAAAAACAGGTTTTCAAAATGTGTGGGCCCCGTTACCTTCCAGGTGAACGGGGCAGGTGTTACATATACAATGTTTCACTTTCGTACTCCCAGCGTACCTAAACTATTTTGATTCAAATCTTTTTGCCTGGATATTTAAACAAATTTAATATATTTATGTTTTTTTTTTTCATATTTTATACTATTTTTTTTCTTGAATTCAGCGTATTTATTTTATTTTTAATTATGTTTCAAAATGAAATGATTTTTGTTTACATTGTTTAGATCCAGTTATCCTATAATACTTATAGGGAAGTTTTCATATGTAAATATCAAAACCAACAAATCTTCTTTGTTTGGTTTGAAAATTTCTCCACTTCCGCTAAAGTATAGATCGAAAATGATATAAAAAACTTTGAAAACGTTAATTTAATGTAGTTAATAATATATGTATAATCCATAAGTTTCATTGGAAAACATAAAAAGAAGAAGACATACGTATTCTACGTATTCGTTGCGATAATATCTTCAAAAACAACAACAACAACAACAAAATAAGGTTACTTATATCTAGATTTCTGTGTAACCAACAAAATAGCCAATTTTGATTGGAGAAATTCTTCATAAAAATAGGCTTTTATTAAAAATTAAATTATTTAATTTAAATTAAAATAATTAATTATTTTCATTTCTTGTATTTTTGTATGCATATTTATTTTACGTGAATCATAAAGTTTTGATAAAAATAGCGTGATCATTTTTTTTTTTTAAAAGAGACTATGTTAACTTAAATAAGAATTGTGAATAAGTTCACACAAGCTTTGACAGTTGTCTCCTAAAGTAGAAGCAGTTTTCAAAATTGTCAATTTATTATTATTATTAAGTCTTTATTGCAAAAAAAAAGTACAATCTGGCAAAAATAAAATAATATAAAATACAAAGTATGTGGGTTACAGAAAAAAGTAATGAAAGCACTTCTAAAGAAAAGAAGATTACGAAAACTAATTCTAAAGACAACAGACATGGCTAAAGCCTTTGCTGGAGTCCAAAATTTGAAATATTATGTTTAAAAGAAAGTTTTATATATATAAAAAATAATTCTGCTAATCAAGAAAATCTAATGGAATACATAATTATTAATAATTACAAATTTATACATGAAATGCTTCGAGAATAATTGGACAACGAAAGCCATTGCTTGCCATTTAGGTAATCTAACATTTCTTGCCCTGAAAGTGTTTCTTTGCCAAGCCATACAAAATTGTCAATATATATATATTTAGCTGTTTACTATATTGCCTGTTTATCTATCTATCTTTGTAATCACATATCTTTCCGAAATACTTGCAGATGCGATAAGGAAGTCCTACTCGTAACTCTATTTTCCTTAGACAAATATTTGTAAACTTTTTGAATATTTCTTATAAAATTCTATTTCGCTTTAAAGAAAGTCTATTCACATATAACTGTTACTTTGCTAATTCATGTCTACTTCATTTAAAAAAAAAAAGGCCCTAAGTTAATAAATAAAATGTCGTAAATAATAACTTTTTAGTTAATCATATCTAGTCATTGTAACACGATTAACTTTTTTAATTTCTTCTAAATTTTTTAAAATTCTGGAATCTAACCTCTGTATAACCTTGACTAAGTGAACGAACGAATCTCTTAAATGGGAAAAAATATAAAATGTTTTTTAAATTGATCTTTGAATAAACTTGGTTAAAAAAAAAAAAAAAAAAAATTGGCTATTTAGAATGGAATTTCAAGTATCTAGGATAATTTAAATATTCCAGAACATTCAAAAATTGAATCAAAAAATTTATTAAAAAAAATCACTAAGAAATCTATAAATAGAAATTTGATATTTCAAATATAAAAAAAAAAAAAAAAATATACATACACAAAATAAAAATAAAAATTCACAGGACTTAACTAAAAAAAACATCTTCTTCTCTCAACAACTTAATGGAGTGGTCAAACTTCAAATCTTTTATAAGTATTTAACATTAAAGGGGAAAAAAAAAAAACAACAAAATTCTTAAATCCATCTCATAATTTCTACGATTAACAGTTGGTTATTGAGCGTGAAACGGTTTTGAAACTGGTTTTAAAATGCACTCCGTTAGACGGTCGATCTGTTGCGACTGACCTGACTGTAGAGCTTATATTCTCCCAGTCTTATATCTTCTGCTATTTTTTTTCCATTTTTTTTTTTTTTTAAATAAATATATAAATTCTAAGACACCTTCTAGATGTTTTTATTCCTTTTATTAGTTATTACTTCCTCGTAAAAAAAAAAAAAAATACTTAAATAAAATACTAACAGTTCAGTGTACTTACTCATTGTTGTTCGTAATTTTACTTAGCTCCACTTTACTTTCATTTTCTTTACAAATAAAATGAAACAATAGCTTAATTCTTCAAAACCCAGTTAGACTTTGGTATTTTGTCTTTTTTACTTTCTCTTACTCTTAGTAAGAGAAAGTATTGCGAACGTTCCAAATTTTCGAGGTTAAGTTTTCACAGAAGCTACACAGGTTTCGGGAGTCCTCTGAGTACGCAAAAAATATTTTAGAATAGTCTGTGTCTGTGTGAGTGTATGAACAAAATATCTCAAAAACCTAAAATCGCAGAAAAGCTTCCATTTAGGTACGATTACCGGAACTAAATAGTACACGAAGTTTTCAGTCAAAATCCGTTAACCAGAAGTGTGACTTTACTGAATTCCCCGATTTTTTTTTTTTCAGTTTTTCTCGAAAACGGATCCAATAAAAAAATTGTCTCTAATTTTTTTTTTTTTTTTTTTTTAGATTTTTGCAAGTTTTCTCGCGAAAAGTTTCCAACGATTTTCTTAAAAACTTTTACTATTTGCCACCATTTCATTTTAATTATCTTTCTAACCTATCACTTTTATTTGTAACATTTTACCACTTGGTGGTGGTACTTGGGGGGAAACACAGTAATGTTAAGCTTTCTTTTAAAACATTATTTTCTGTAAAGTTTACGTTTCTACCATATATATAATATTAATATACATTAGAAGCATTGGTAGTGTTCGAAATTTAAAGTAAATCGGTCAACCGGAAGTACGGCTTTACAGAATAGCTTGGGAGCCGGGATATGCAGGATTTCTCGGCAAAGAAAAGACGGTTGCGCTAGCAAGCAAACGCTCGAAGAAAGAAGAGTAATCCACATCTATCAGGACGTTAACAACGGCTGATTAGTTCGATACCTATACGCCAATGGTGCATCACCTATTCTTTATTTGCCTTTACCTTCATATCGGACGAGGAATTTATTATGGATCATATAAGCTCATTATATCATGAATAATACGAGTCATTATATTATTTGTCTCTATAGGAACCGCCTTCCTACGGTATGTACTCCCCTGAGGTCAAATATCCCTATGAGGAGCCAGAGTTTTTCTTAGGTCTTGAACTTTTCTGCGGTTTGTCCAAAGGCTGGATGGAGGATCAGCGCCTGCAATGGCTGGAACAAACAAGAAACATTCGTCTAAATTTATTAGGGACCTACATAACTATAACCGGAAGATTATAAGATAATACTGGATCAACTAGCGGCATTGTAGTCACTAAGACTGATGAAGAAACCCTGGTACATATTCTTTGTGAGTACGCCGGCCAGATGAGAATATTTCTTCAGTTGGGAATAAGTAATCCCGTAGCTACAAGCTTTATGACGGAGCCGCTTTCAACTGCTGAGCTTTGCTTAAAATGAAGAAGCTGGAAGACCAGCTAAAAAACCGTTGAGGCTTCACAATAGTTTTGTTAGTGTAGGTCGTGGTGAAATGAAGCTAATGCCACTTCTTTGTTAATCTAAATTAATCTAGACCCGGTTTGTTGTTGTTTTTCTTTAGGATAGCTACATATACGGACCCAGTGGGGCTTTGTATAGCGTAGGATTTGGTCCCTCTCGCACAGACGAATAATAATAATAATAATAATAATAATAATAATAAATATCAGATTTTTACTTAAAATATATAATGTAATTTTTCTTTCATATTTTTTCCATAATTAGAAAATATTTTAGGCCTCATATTTTGGTGTAATAAAAAAGTATAAAAAATTATACAACTTTCACTGACATCTTATGCTCACTTACCTCGATTGTTGATCTTATTCAACATAAACGCAATTGCACTATTAGCTTTTTTTTTTCAATGAAACTTGTCGATTATTAACCCTACGACCCTACTGATCCTACCGATCAACCCTGTTTTTTATTAAACCTTTTTTTTTTAGAGCCTTTTATTTCTTCTTCTTCTTACTTTTTGCTTGTTTTTCTAATAATTCTGATTTTTACTTAGATGGTTGCTAGGAATTCTTTAAATTTCATAGAATATAATTAATAAATAGATAATAAATACCTATAAAATAGATTCATTGAACCTAATTGGTTTCTTAATGATGAATTAACAGTTACCTAATTGTATAACTGGACTTTGTTGGAGACTAGCAGAGAAAGTGTTTGAGTAATTATTGAAATATTCCGCTATAAAGCGCTGGTGAATTTTTTTTTGGTTTTATTAAGTTTCTTTATCTTTTACCATTGGTAAAGAATATTTAAATTTTTTTTAATATTTCTTTTTTTCTTTAATTTTGGTAACTTATCATTCAAGTTTTTCTGGACAATTATCAAGAGAATTACAATGTAATTTCGATAAAAATAGAACAGATTTAGTAACAGTTGATTTTTAATTAAGTAACACTTAAGGAGGAAACTTGATTTTAAAGCTTCTCTTCATCTTTAGGTATCGCTTTTTTTAAAAAAAAACATTATTACTTTCAAAGTTGTTGTGATTGGTTCCGCAAAACTGGAAAACATCATTAATTATTAAAGTAAATCTCATTCAAAAACGTAATTTAAGTTATACAATTCACTTGTTGGATGTTTTTAAACAGGAACAATATACAGTAATAGCTTTTCAAAAAGCAAAAACATGTGTTTACCACCCAGGTACAAAGAATCAGAGATATTTTCTGTGATAGCCTGCTTCTTTTTTTGTGGAAATCGACCGGTTTCGGGCGTTCACCCATCATCAGGATGTTTTTTTTGTTAAACAGTGCGTCTATGTTATTACACTGTTTTGACAAAAACATTCTGATGATGGGCGAACGCTTGAAACCAGTGGTCCACATAAAGAAGCAGGTTATCACGGAAATATCTCTGATGCAGCTCTGCGGAACGAAACCACAACAACTACAAAGAATTCCTTCCTACTTTTAAAAACACTTTTAAAAAATCGGTGTATCAATTGAATTTGCTCCGTGTTAAGTCTATGTTATCACACTGTTTTGACAAAAACATCCTGATGATGGCGGACGCTTGAAACCGGGTCGATGACCACAACAAGATGCAGGCTATCACGGAAATATCTCAGATTATTACTTTCTCTCATGGCTGTTAATGTATCGCTATCGGTGTCTAATTTTCAAACTTGAATTTTTACCGGAATTACATGTATTAAGATCCCTGAAATGTGAAAAAAAATGATTTGAGAGAGATTTGAGATTGATGAGAGAGAGAGTGAGTGAGAGAGAGAGAGAGAGAGAGAGAGAGAGAGCAGACAGACTGTCAGACAGACAAAATGAATAAGTTTATTTGTGAGTGTTTTTGTTTGTGAACATAATGTTTCAAAACTAAAAATCGCAAGATAATTCATAATTGAAGAAGGTCCATTTAGGTATCGCCACGGTATCTGACAATAAATTTCATTCAAAATTCACTCACCGGAAATGTGACTTTCCTGAATAGGTTTTCCCATTTTTGGTGATTTTTAAAAAACGGCTTCAACGATTTTTTTTTTTGTTTTTTTAAACGTCGCTTACTAACTACACTCATAAAATTTGTGTAATGGATCCGACAAAGCAGTAAGATTTCAGTCTGGAGAAGCTGCAGTCTTAAGCATACTCCTAAAGTGGTAAACTTCAATTGCAATGTGAGATTCTACTCCTTGTATAGATATTTTAAAGTTTAAGATATATTAAATGCATAGCAAGAAATTCAATGTTTAATGAAAACTGGAATAAGTTTCTGTGATTCTCTTAAATTTATTGAGAGTATGATATTCGTAAAATTTTGAATAAAATTTCGACTTGTTGGACGAATAAAAGCTTTTATTAGGATTTGATGGAAGCGCTACCTCCGGACCACAACATAATCACATTCAATTATGAGTTACTGTGTATCTTAAAAACTTTCTATCCTAAAAATCAACAATAAATGAATGGAATTTTGATTTTACACGTTATTATGTAATCAGAAGTTATATATAAGCTATTTAAAATACTAATCGAATATATACTCATTTGAAATTACATTTAGCTGTATTAATGTACATTATAAATGTTTTAATATCTATTACATAATGTTCTGTAGTTTATTTATTTAGTGCTGTTCTAAAATCAGAGTAACTGTCTTCAACGACCGTTAAAGTCCCCACCTTATAATGATGCGGGCGGACCATTCATTTCCCCTCTTCACTGGTTAAATTTTATGAACTAATTCTATCGTAGCTTTTTAACACAACTTTAACGGCGCACTTGTAACGCTTTCGAGAACAGTATGAAATGTGCACAAGACGCATACATACACACACACACTCACGCATACACACACACACACACACACACGCACACAAACACAAGTTTTTTTTTGCAAAACTTTTCCATTGATTTCGTTTTGTTCCTTTTTTTATTTTTATTTTTTTTTTTTATTTGTTGTCTATTTTTTCTGGTTCAAGTCCGGAAATACTTGGACATTTTTGAAAGTAGGTTATGGCCTAGTATTTTTATTGCACTTTTATTTCACAAATACATATACACGCATTGAAGCAAGTTTAATATGATTTCATGTGATCAGCTTTGGCTGTTATCAGCTTGATTTATTGCATAAGTTTTATGATGAAAATAACTGATTGGTTGGTTTTAAATCTTATAAAACCAATAAAAATTTTTCAATGATCATAGTTAATATTTATTTAAGTTTTCTATGATTCCCTACTTTTTTCTTTCTTTTCTTTTTCTAGGCTTATTCTCCTTCTCGGTGTTGCCTTCTTCTACTTTACCAGCCAGGAAATTTCAGTCCATCCAGTCTTTTATCAGTAAGAATCCTTCCTGGCATTTTCTCTTCCACTACCCTCTTCTTCTTCCGCTGTATTTAGAAATCTTTTCGGCCATCTTGTCTCTTCCATTCTCTGTACATGCCTATCCCATTTGAATTTAACTTTTAACTATGTTATCATCAGGGAGCCTATCTGCCCTGTTTTTTTTTTTCAACCCCTCAGGAAATTCATTTCGTAGCAATAACAACCATTGACCTCAATCTATCGTTCAGTTCCAGATCTCTGACCAGTAGATTAGAATTACTTCCACAACATTTCGGAAGATTCTAATCTTATTTGCCACAGATAGTCTCCAATCAACAAATGGCAGAATACAGGGCTCTTATTGCCTTGCTTCATTGCCTCGCACAGCCTTCAAACTAACACCTATCTATTTCGACCATTGAGCGAGGCTTGGACTATTTCGCAGTAGGTTATATTTATCTCCATATATGACTCTTCCAATTTTTGCATCATGTAACCTAGATCTTCTTTTTCTTGGGCAAAAACTACTTGGTCATCCGCAAAATATATGGATTTTATATTGAATGAAGGGTGATGCGCAGTATCTTTGCTTTAAATCCTTTAAGAATTAGAACAGAATAAATATTGTTTGTTTGTATGAAATTGTTTGTATTTACTGTATAAACATAATTTGTATTATTTGAGTTTTATAACAAATAACTGCATACGTTAATTATTCTTAGACACATACTATAGCTACTGTTTCATAATAATTAACGCAGACAGTAATATAATGTCTCGTAAATAATAAATAACAATCTATGTATAATCTGTTTTACACGTGATGTGATAATCCCATTAAAATTGAAATGTTCCCGCATTGAAGCTATAAAAATATATAGTTACAAAGAGGAATTATGTCATTAATTTTAGACGTTAACAACTAATTAAAATAAAGAATCCAAAGCACTTTATTATAGCTGAATAAGTAGAGTTTACTTTCACTTAGTGATAGAACTTAATGGAAGTTCCAAATTTATATCGGATTTTTTGAAATTTATTTTTGATGTCCCCCCCAAAAACACAAAAAGTTGGTTTTCCAATTTAGAAATTGGATAAATGTTTGTGTTGGCAAGTATAAAATGGAAAGTGTAAGATCGAGGAATTGATATATTTCATTTAGGAAAATCAAACAAAATTTTAATCAAAATCGATTAATTGATTAATTTCTCCAAAAATAACTCAAACGATATCGTTTAAATTTGGAATCTTAACTATATACAGGGTGTCCCAAGGTATATGGATGGGTTTTTTGATTGAATAAGAAGAAAAGTACTATTTTATTATAAATTTTACTCCTTCATTAATTACAGATCTTGCTCGAACTGGCCTCCACCATTAGAGATGTATTTCTTTGGTCGTAAGGTACAATTGGCAGGAAAAAGCATGTGTATGCATCTCTAATGGTGGGGGCCAGTTCGAGCAAGATCTGTAATTAATGAGGAGTAAAATTTATAATAAAATAGTACTTTTCTTCTTATTCAATCAAAAAACCGTTATAATATCATTTTGAAATTTCTTATAGGAATACTCATGTAAAACATCTCTCAAAGAAAAAAACCGTTCAAGTAAATTTTTCTTACAAAAAATAGAGGAATCTATTTCTTAAATAAAAACCACATCTCCTTATTTGAAAAAATGAAGTTAGTGTCTGTATCTCGCTTCTGGAAGCACCAAAACAAATTTGCAAATTAAATTTGGATTTCTAACAAAAAAACTACGTGGACTCGTATTTTTTAGTTTTTTTTCTAGCTATTTTAGTTTCCGAGAAAAAGTCGTTATCCATATACTTTAGGACGTCCTGTATATATTTAATCACGAAAAACTATATAATATCTATTCACTAATGTGGTAACATCCGTTTGAGGAATTTTAACAGTTGACTTCCCATAGTGATACACAAATGGAATGTCAAGTTTAAACTTTCTGCGATTTTATAATTTTTTGAGCTATGCTGTCCCACATACTCAACCTATTCATATTCAGAGGCTAGCAAAACGTGTATTTCCGGTAGAAATTTGATATAGAAAATTACGATCGTAATACTTCCTCTTACAGCAAGAAGCTAAAGTAATAATGTTTAGAAATTAACAAACAACAAAAACCGTTAATATTATTTTTCTTTATTCTTTAAAGAATGAATTATGTTCTTAATATGACTTTCTTTTTCTTTTTTTTTTTACTTAATAAATGACTGGGGAGTAATTAAGTAGCGACTAAAAAAGGGAAAGACTTGTTATCTGGTTATTAGATCTTGTATTATTAATTCATTATCACTTAGATTGCCATATTGTGGGATATAACGTGAACATTATAAAACAGTTTTTCTTCTTCTAGATCGAAACTCACATGTAGTTTAAATAAAATAAAAAAACAATCACATAAGTTACTTTATTTGAGCGTCTATTAAGCCAAGCATTTAATTCTTTTAAGGAAAAAAAAAAAAAAATTAAAAAACTCACACAACTTTTTCTTACGCAATAAGTTTACAAAATTATAATTGACAAATTTTTATAGTTAGTATACGAAATTTAATGAAATTCATCGATGTTTTTAAGGGAGAAAACCGCGAAAACCGGGGGAAAAAAAAAAAACTGTTCAGTAAAAACGCACTTCCAGTTTATTAATTTTTTTTTGGAAACTCGGAATCTATTGGCAATCTATTTATTTCTAATTCTGTTTTGAATGGTAGAAATTACCAATCACAAATCACTTTTATTTGAAACATTTTCCCAGGAAAGTTGATTTTTTTATGGGATTCTGAGGGAACCCGGTAGCGTTTATGCTTGCTTATAAAGTACTACTTCAGTACAATATGTGTTACTATCACCTATATAAATTAATATCTTTTTTGAAATAATGCTAGAGTTCCCAAATTCGAAGAAAATCGTATAACAAATTGTTCCAATTGTTGGCCGTTAGAAGTGATTGGTGTATCTGATTGTTGGCTTATCGACCAGGAAGTTTCCAGAAAAAAAAAAAAAAATAGTTTTGGTGTGTTTTTTTATTTATTTAAAACCCAACGTTTCGGCGAACATTGTTTGCCATCTTCAGGGGCTCTCTTAAAGTAAGACAAGTTTGGAAAACTTGTTATAATATCTTGGGTTGTATCAATACTTATCAGATTGTTGCAATTGTTGGCCAATCCAAGATGTTATAACTATTGACTACCCAAGATATTATAACAAGTTTTCCAAACTTCTCTTACTTTAAGAGAGCCCAAGAAGATGGCAAACAGATGGCAAAGATGTTTGACCGAACCGTCGGGTTTCAAATAAAAACACACTATAAGTATTTTGTGTTTTTTTTTTTTTTTGGAAACTTCCTGGTCGATAAGCCAACAATCAGATACATCTGAAAATTGTATAACTGAAATTGCAACTTTGTAGTGTACTTTTGAGTTATCTTTTTAAATCTTTCCAAAAACACCATTAACGATTTTCTTTTAAATTTGAATGCTGACTGTACAAATAAAATGAACTATAATTTTTATTTAAAAGATTTTTCTTGTAGAAAAACTGATCTGTTCTTTGAAATTTCAAATGCTACTTCGTTCAATGTTACTAACGCTATTTTTTTAGACTACATTGTTATCTACATTGTAATAGTTAGTACATTATTATTATTTCCAAAGCCCCACTGGGCCCATTTAGCTATCCCAAGAAAAACAACAACAAACCGGGTCTTAGAATAAATATCCAGACCCAGGTCTAATCCATTTAAGATTCACCGCAATCCGAACAAATCGGACAATAACTTTAAGGGAAATAGCTTAAGCTCTTCCATAGACATCCTGAACCGACGAAAGGTTCTGAACCTAATTTCCACACAACACAAGCAATCTGTCATAATATGGATGGGTGTTTCCTCCTCTGTCTCACAAAGACTCTACAAAATGGATCCGGCTTGAGCCCCATTATGTAGAGATGTCTCCTTAAACCACAATGTAGGTAAGGGATCCAAAACCATATGCTTGAGAGAGTCCGTGAAAGACTCAGCAACGTCACACAAATAGCCCTTTCCGGACCCTTGATGAGCATCTTGGACTGCCGACGACCAACTGTGCTCATCCACTACATTGGAATGACTATCTCAACAAAGAAAAATTTGTCAATTTTACGTTTGTATTAACTGCAGTTAAGAGTTAAGTCTTGTGAGTGTTTCGTACTGAAGAGATCGTAAAAATGTATTTTCGGTGCCTTTTCAATTTCGAAAAAATTTGGTGCGATCGAAATATTTCCTCCGACCAGGAATAAGAGGTAGTAAAGTTGGATATAAACAAAATGCAATGAAAAAAAACAACAAAACAATTAACCCCATAGTGATGTTAATATATTTGAATAGGAGATTGAGTCTCTAATTTTGGGGAAGACCCTATAGTAAAGATAGGTGTTGAGTATGATATAGAATATTCTAGGAAGAATTAAGAATTGTAATAGGATCCGAGGAGAGGAATCCAAAACAGAGATACACAAAATTGAGAATCTCACTCGCTACTTAGGCCAGACTAGAGTGGGAGACTTTGCATATATACAGCTGCGCTAGCCCTGTAAGGGAGTCTTTAGTACAGTTTATACAGCAGTTACAACGCGTCAGCAACCAACTACTACACTTCTCTTTATTCAGTCTAAATCTCTCGCTACGTAATTTCTATTTACGTGTATAAGTCCTGACAGTTTTGTGTCTCTAGTTAATTATACAGTATTCAGCATTCATTCTACTTTATTTCTTAAAAAACCCCTTCCTCACTCATTTCTCTCCTTCTAAAAACCTATTAAAAGAATGTTAAAAGAAGGGACGAACTGGTTTACGAAACTAATAACTACACAGAATTTAATCCAATACCTACATAAAATCTATTCAGTTATAAAATGGTTTACTCATAGCATTTTTGTGATCATAAACTTTCAAAGAGAGAAGTATTCCAAGACGGTATATTATATATTTCTCCTTAATGCAAGAATGCAGAACTGAAAGCAAAAAAACAACTAATTATAGCAATAATCAGTAATAGAAACTGACTTTAAGTTATATCCAATAAACTTTTAATTCTTTAGCTGGAAAAATCATCAAAAGAAATAAGCTATATTATGTGTAGTAGTAGTAGTAGAGTAATAAGTACTTCATTAAATACAGAAACTACTTTCATTATACACCATATCAAAGTGAAAACAGTTCGCATTATTCAGTAGAATAAACTCAAGAGGATTCACGCTCTGGAAGATCTTCGTTTAATTGGCTTATCTATATGTGACTCATCATCATTCATCCACGGGTTTATTCTCTTTGGTTTTTTACTCATCACCTTGGAAATGTAAAAAAATGAAAGAGAGTACTTTTCTTTCTTTTTTTTTTTATTATTAATAGTTTCTTTTTATTTCCTTTCTTATTACTCATCCAAGAAATTAAATAAAATTAATACTTTTTTTTCTTTTAAGATATAAAATAATTGGTTAGCAGTACGTATAGCTAAAAGAAACATTAATATACTGACGTGAGTCACTCACACCACTTTCTCTTACTCCACAATTAATACAATTTTTTTTAAAATTGCAATGTTTACAAACGTAGTAGATTGGGCTGCCTATAAAAATAAGATAAGGTAAGGGAGTTATATCTGAGTGGACATTGTGGGGCGCTCTCTATCCCAAGACCTTGTAGCAGCAGTTTAAATTTAAACCTAACTGAAGCGGATCACTAAAATACCGCTGAAATCAATTTTTTTTATGTTTTTTATTTTTATTTTGGATAAATGATTCAAGTAAAAGTGATACGTCTTTATCTTTACAGTGAGCATTCCAAACTTGACAGAAAATCGTTTAGCCATTTTCGAGAAAACTCCAAAAAAAAAACTTAAAAAATCTATTCAGTAATGGTTATGGTGTAGTGGTTATGAGCGTGGACTTGTAAGTGGGAGGACCCCAGTTCGAGTCCAGCGTATAACTGCGAAATTTTATATTTGTTTAAAAAATGTTAATAGTAAATAGGTGCTTCCGCCCCCCTCCACGACATCTAATTTGGTAGTTGGACGGACGTTAAGCCCGCCTGAAAAAATAGGCATTACTTTATAGCACATTTAAATTTATTTTAAACTATTGTTGTAGAACGGATCAATATTAAACTAAATCACAACTATTAAAACTTTGACAATATGTGGCATATATAAGAGTAAAGTATGGAAATAACTTAGGAAATGTACTTACAAAAATTTTCAGTTAGAATTAGTTAAAATCTAGTTTAACCTGTGACATACCATCACCAAGTGTTACGGACATTGGATGGGTCAAGGTTTATAAAGGGCTAGGAGAGCGGATGGGAAAACCGTGTCTTAGTCTGTATGTTGTTTTGGAAATTCCAGGAGATTGTTATAACTGAGGGATAGGTTTTTGGTGTCTGTTCTAAAATTGATAGATAATTTATCTTTTTTAATATGAATCATTTCCAATATATTTCTTTTTTTATTATTATTGTTGATGGAAAGAATTTTAGTGTTTTCCATGTCAAATCCATGTTTGTATTGTATGCAATGTTTCGTTAGTGCTGTAGTCATGTCAGTGGGTTTTTTCGCTTTATAGTCGTATTTATGTGGGTACAGTCTATTTTTTAAATATTGAGATGTTTGTCCTATGTATGTAGCTGGGCATTGTAAACAATTTATTTTATAAATTATATCTGATAATAAAGTTGTGGGTGTGGGTATGTTTGTTTTTTATATGTAAACTAATTTTCAATTTATTTACCAAATAACTTTTAATAATTTATACAATACTAATTACAAACATCATTTATATCAAATTTTTTATTCAAAATATTTATATTATTTATTACATTTATTATTTTTCTTTTAATAACCAGGTTTCAATATATGCATTACAAGTTCTTTTCCATTCATTCCATTCTAATGCTACCCTTTTCCATGTTACACCTCCACATACTTTTCTCATTTCCTGATCCCAACTTATTCTTGGTCTACCTCTCTTCCTGTTTATTTCCATAGGTCTCCAGTCTACCCCTTTCTCGTCCTTCTCTGATCAGTAGCTCGAACTATATGGCTTCTCCATTTTCATTTCTTCTTAATAACGTTCTCCCTATATCTTCCGTACTTATTTTCACGCTTATCCATTTGTTACTTTTCTTTTCCCTTCTTCTGATTTTCAACATATACCCCTCCATATGTCTCACCGTCCTTCTTAGCTTTAATAAATAATACTGAGTTACTGGCCAGATTTCGCGAGCATAGGTTAAGGTAGTTAAGGACGGTTCTAATCTAGAACCGGGGTCCTCCAAAGAGGTTCAGCACTTAGACCTCGACTGGACTCATTGTGCACCCCTTAAAACGCCTCATATCAGCCCTGTATCATAAAGGAGCGCTAGTGCTGAGGCGAGTGAAATTTCTGATCCCACCTTCGGCTCCAGAAATTTCTGGAATCGTGTGCGAGCATAATGCACGTACTCTCCAAGAAGGTGAAACGGTGTCTCATTCTTTTGACCGCATTTTCTGCAAAGGGGGTCCGCAAAGAGACCCATATTATGCAGATGCAGGGTAAGCCTTCCATAACTTCCTTTTCATATCCATCACAATATCCCACCTGAATAATTTCCAATATTTAATTGTATGTTCTCCAACCTATTCCCATACTTCGACTAATTTCTTTAGTTATGCCTTCCTCTACATCTATTATCTGATCTAGATAAATAAATTCCTTTTCTTCTTCTATATTTTTATCTTTTAATTGAACTGTTAATAAATCTTGGTCATTTAACCTCATTACCATTATTTTCTGTGAATTTATTTTTAACCCAATTTTCTTACCCTTTTCTATCAGAGGAGTATCAGGCCATATTTATGATTTCAGCTTCGGGTTTCCCAATTAGAACAACATCATCCGCATTTTTCAATACATTTAGTTGTATTCCATTCACATTTAAATCATAATCATTACAGCTAAATTTCCTGAAGTCTTCTAATGTATATTAGTATTATATAGGCAGGAAAAACTATACATTGCCCTGATATGGCACTTTATAGGTAAACATAATGCTACATTTCTCTCAGAACCTTTTCTTGTTGGAAAAAATCAATTTTACCAGGAAAATGTTTCAAATACCGAGAAAAACTAAAGAAAAAAATAATTTAGTAAAGTGGCACTTGTGGTTGATGGATTTTACCCAAAATCTTTGTGTCAGATGCGGTGATAGTACGGTTGCAGTTGTATGGAAAATGTTTCTAATATCGACAAAAACTGAAAAAAAAACAAAAATGATAGTAATATGGCACATCCTGTTGAGCTTCCTGCGATTTTTCATTTTTGAGACATTTTTTCGAACTGAAGGGACCTCAAAACATGCATTTCCTGTTAAAAACTCAAATTTCAAAAATTTGACACTATTATAATACTTCCTTTTACTAGTAGAAATAAGAGAAAGTGAAAATGGGAGAGGGTACTTTTTATTAATATCTTTTTCCTTTCTAATTATTCTTCTAAGAAACTATTAAAATCAATTTTTTTTCCCTTTTTTTTTAAGATATAAAATAGTTCGTTAGCAATTTAGCTAAAAAAGAATATTATCACTAAAAGTGCTTTCAAAACAGCAATGTCTAGCTGTCTGTCTGTCAGCAATGCATACGTATGATAATGTACGTGATCTTAAATTAAAAAAAAAAAAAAAAAAAAAAAACTGTACAGACGTGTGAGTCTGTATGTGTTGACGATGTGCAACAATGATAAAAACATGTCCCAGATTTCGTGCTTTAGTTTTAATATGTCGTGTAATGTGTTTCTATGTCAATACGTTGGTAAGTTTTGTGTATGTGTGCGTAAAAACAGAGAGAGTTAGTGTATACGTCTTGTACGTGATTGTTTCCCTGCCATAACGTTAATACGCTTGACTTGGTAACTGACCATCCTTTCCTGTTGTATTAATTGGTCTAAAACCACTAACATAGTGTTATACCCTACAGTAATAATAGCTATAATAATAATCTTTATCTCTATTGGACACTTAGGTCAGCATTCACTTTTGGTTTAATATGCTTAGTCAACTTCTTAGGATAAAACTTCCCTTCTATAAAAAATCTATTTATTTAATATTGAACCGTTAAAATATAAAGAAGGCTTGATAAGTTGAACGAATGGATTACTTAGTTTACAGGAAGAATCTTATGTCTGTTTTTTTATCAGTAGTAATCTTGCTGAATGGGCAAAAATTGTTTACGCACACTAATATAATTCGAACATTCAGATACTAGTTTATCTTATATTACCTCTGTCTCTATGATCAGGTCAAATATGGTTATTTTGAGGACTTTTCAGGCCTTGGTTAAAGTTTGGCAAACGATTAAGGTACAAAGGATTAAGGATACGATGATTTGCAGTTCATGTACTATTCTTGATTTATGATATCATTAATTAATGTATTTAATAAAGTTGCTTGTTCATAGCACTTTGTTAATAGTCTTTTGTCATGTTTGATTAAAATTTATTGGTATAATTATGCTTGCTATAAAAATTGTGGAACTGAAAGCCACTGATAAAAATTTCCAGTTATCATTAATGTAGAATTTTTGCAAGTATGTTATCCCTCCATACTTGATCAAAAACGGATTTAAAGTCCAAAAAGATAGCTAGTGTTTGACAGTCAGAAATCACTTGTCTGCATTTCAGAATAAGTTTTTGATACTTTTTTTTTATTGTTTGCGGGTAGTGACCAAGCTTATGCTATCCAAAACCGCTCTGGTCCCATATAGTTACCCAAAAATCGGAGCTTTTCAAGTGTACAGCTGGCCTCCGGACACTGTTCTCTCGTTACAAACAACATTGTCCAGTTACTTACTTCCATTACCATCCATTCTGCAGTTATTTATTAACTTAAACAATGATTATAATACTTGATGGAAGAAAAATATATCCAATAGTAAATATAATAAAGGGATATACAATAAAGAATATAGGAAATTAATACTTATTAAATGTAATCATAAGGTAAATTAAAATTTTGCTATTGATATTGTGCTGTGTCTATTCATTGTGTATTGATGTTGATATACATACTATATATAATTTGGTAGTTGGACGTTAAGCCCGCCTGAAAAAATAGGCATTACTTTACTTTACTTTACATACTATATAAAAAATCATAAACACTGATATGTTTTCATAAAATTCATAAATATATTACAATATTTCTTGTCCCCTATTGTGATAATATGTCTGATTAGGTGAGTCTGAGGGATCTTCAAACAGTTTGCAATCATAAATTATATGATCTATGTTCTGAACCGATTCATCGTTACAAGGGCATAAATTTGATGGAATAATCTTAAATGCGACCATGTCCCGTTAATTGCTAAGCTGTGTAGCCGATTCTTTACTGGTGGAAAAAATTATCTAGTCAAAGCACTAGTATCAGAGTGAGTCCAGCAATCTTCCCATTCTCTTAAGCTATCTTCCATTAATATTCTTTTAATTAGTAGGAAACTGGCACTCATTATTATTGCATGCTTCATTTAAATTTAAATCATGTGAAGCCATTTTAGCTAGCTGATTTGGCCCTCTCATTTCCTATTATACCACAATGAGCCATCACTCACTCATCACGCAGTTGTATTTTGTGTCTCTTCCATAGTTCATCTAATTTGTGGGTGTGTGTGGGCGTTTTCCTCTCAAAAGTAATCCTATTAATGAAGAATTTATCATGGTGGAGAATTTATTAAAAGCTACCAAGTGAAGGTGACGATGAAAAATTAATAATAATAATAATAATAACAATAAAAGTCTTTATTTCCAATAGTAAAAAGAAAAACAAAAAAGAAGAAATTACAATTCATTGCAACCGACTATACTCATGGTTTTTACAAACCGTCTGAGGAGTAGCCTTACTTAAATAAAATAACAAAAATAGATAAATAATAGAAATAAATAAATAAATAATGATAATTAAAAAAAAAAGTGTGTCCATACATAGAGAGGATCAAAACAAAAACATAAATTAAATCTTCACCAGAAACTATCAATAAAATCACTAAATAAACAAAATAGCTAAAACAAAAACAAAAATTAATTCTTTACTAAAAGTTATCAATAACACTGTACTATACTATAATCCACAACTGATAATTAAATAAGAAAAATGAAATAACAATCAGTAATTAAATTCTTGTACCAGAAATTTCCGATACTGCCATGCGTGCTTGCAATAACTTATTATATCGTCCCATCGCACGCTCTTTAAATTCTATTATTGTTAATGATTTTTTATGCAAATACCTTAATCCTAAACTCAGTCAAAATGGGACATTTACATATAAAAATCATAAACATTCTCATCCTCTTTATAATTACTAAGTGAACACAACTTAATTTCTTGTTTAAAGTTATATATATATTTGAGTTCAACAGCTCAAATCTTATCTAAAATATGCAAACTGACCATGGATGTGCTGCCCACTTCACTGTAAACGTAGTCATTACTATTGGATTCTAATTGTTTGTACCATAAATGATGTTCAGATGAAAAATTAAAACTTTATTAAATTCGGATCAACGTTAAAAATTCACCTGAACCTACTACAGCGACATTAGCTACATAAGCGAACGATACCATGTTAGCCTCATCCAATGCAGACATTAACGAAAGCATTACTGACTTACAAACACCAATAGACTGTATATCTAGCTGGTTTCACCGATGAAAGCTAAACCCATGTAAAACTGAAGCGAAAATCTTCGCTCTCCGGCGGTTTCGAAATGAAGACCTTCGCCTACTAACAATTAACAACCAGGAAATTCCCTGGAAACAAAAAGACCAAGGAGTGCGTTATCTGGGCGTAATCCTTGATACAAGACTCACCTGGAGACTACACATTAACACTAAACTGCAACAAGCATACACCCGACTGAAACAACTCTACCCACTCATTAACAGAAACACACCACTCAAACACTCCTGCACCACACTACTCTATAAAACTCTCTTTAGACCTCTCCTGACATACGCCTGTCCAGTTTGGATAACAGATAGCAACAGTTTGCAGATTTTCCAAAACAAGGTACTGCGAAGTGCACTAAACGCTCCCTGGTTTGTCAGAAACACACAAACACATAGAGAACTTGACATGCCAGATATATACACACACATGGCTAGACTCACAGACAATTTCTTCCTATCGCTCCACACACTACCCTCAGCTTCACATTACCACATAAGCGAGCCTACTTCATCCAGAAGATTAAAACCCAGACTCTACCAAGATCTCTGTCTATTGATTGATGCTGTCTATTGGTTGTATCTCATCTTTGTTTTATTGTTGGTGTTCTTTTTCTTTCAATTAGCCTTATGTGTAAAGCTCTAAGTGAGCTGGCCCATACTAATTTATAAATAAAAAAAAAAAAAAAATTCAATTTTAGAAACCAAAATTCAAATAAATTTCCAGATAATTTGCAATTAGCCTTTTAATTGTTACGGCCATCAACACTCTCTTTGCAGTATCACATGTCGTAAGATCGTCCTACTTAGGTTTTCTAATTTCCCGCACTCGGAGACAAAGATTATGATAGATTACTAATTTTCGTATCCTTGCAACTAATGATGAGTTAATTCGGTTTCTTGAGTTGTCCAATGAGACAAATCTAAGTGTATGTGTGTGTGTGTATGTGTGTGCTTGTGCTTGTGTGTAAACAAAATATCTTAAATTCGAACAAAAATTGAAAAATTGCAGGAAGTCAAATATAATATTCCGTTTCCATTAACTTGAAGTTAGACTTTAATAAATGGTGTTCTTCTAATTATTCGAGATTTTCACGAAATCGGCTACCACATTTTCTTGATTACGTTCTTTAAATTAATTTACACATTTAATGCAAATAACTTATCGTTTTCAAGAAAAATTGATTTTTTGGAAGGTTCTGGTGGAATAGCAACGATGAGCTTTCCATAAAGTGCCACTTTGGTATAATGGGCGTTCTGCCTACTATATATGTGTTACGCCCAAAGACCGGAAATGCTCAATGAGCGAAAAAATAGCTCACAACGCGTTGTGGTCATTGTAAAACATCCACATCGCGAAATTCGTGTCGTGGCTATCATGCTATTCGACCACAACTCATTGTGGCAATGAAAAAAAGTCATGACGCGTTCTGAGCACTAGTTGGTGTAACCATATCACGGCGGACAGCTTGTAACTTGTAGACTTGAGTACAACGACGCATTAAACCATCAGTAGAGTTGTTTATTCATTTCTTGTCTGTTCTGAGACTGAACGTATATCAGCGCTAACAATGACCAATAAAAAAGAAATATTTTATGATAAATTACGTAAGTTTGTGGAAAGAAGCACTGATTCCAGTTTTATCATGAGTACAGAAAAATATGAAATGTTACTTAATGAAACAAAACAGTCTCAGCTTCTTAAAAAAAAAAAAAAAAACAGTCTCTATCTTCAAAGCAGCGATTCAACTATCTTCAAGGATTGCGATTTATTCAGAGTAAAAAAAAAAAACGTGTTCTCCATCATGCGCTTAAGACAAGTCCTTACGAATCTATGTTTGGAACACCACAAGAAATAGCTTTTGTGAAGATTTACATTTACAGATTTATTAAAACTGAAGAAGATTTATACAAGAATTGGTTACATCTTCCGTCAAAAATGATGTTCAAGAAAATGAGAAGAATATAGAAAATGACCAACAGTTAAACAAAGTTGACAAATTACAGAATTCAAACGTTGAAGATATTATTGAAGTTATAGAAGAATCAAGGAAAATGGATAATGATGAAAAAATACAGAAATCGGCCATTACAAATGTCCTTTTATTTTAATGACACGATTTCTTTATATTGTATTTAATAATGACAATATGTCATGCAGCGGTTTTCAATTTTTAACAGCAGAAAGTGCATTAAGGACATTGTCTGTCTAGTACTTATTACAGGACAAAAAATATTTCCTAAGGATATCTATCAAAAAGTTTCAAGACTAGTAGGACCCCCATATCGCAAATCACTGCGCGTCGTATTCTAATATGTTTCCATACGCGACATGACAACCCTTTAATGAATATGAATATGTATATGAACGTATGTTCACTCTCAGAAACAGAAACGAAATGAATATACAACTCTACTGATTGTTTAATGCGTTGTTGTACTCAAGCCTATCAAGTTACAACCTGTCCGTCGCGTTCTGAGCACCAACTTGTGCTGAATTTTCTTCATTGACACAATGCCTTCTATGTGGTCGTACAGCATAATAGCCACGACACGAATTTCGCTATGTGGTCTTTCTGCGTTTTCATAAGAGCCATAACACGAATTTCGCGATGTGGATGTTTTACAGTGACCACAACGCGTTGTGAGCTGTTTTTTCGCTCATGAGCATTTTCTGTCTTTGAGCGTAACATATACATATAATTAATACGCTCCAATAATAGCAATGCTAGAATTACAAAAATCTGAGGAAAAATCACATTAACCAGAAAAGCGACTTTTGAAGAATGGGTTTTTTATTTTTTGGAATTTTTTTTGAAAACGGTTACGAACAATTTTCTTTAAACTTGCGAGTGCTAAACTATAACAGATATAAGTGCAATTTTGAAAAATAATTTGTGGGAAAAATTAATTTTTAAATCATTCTGACAACTTTGTGACATAATATAATAATCAAATGTTATTTGTATTTATTCAATGTTATTGGCGCTGTTTTCTGGACTAGAATAACAATAGATTCTATAGTGACGTGAGAGAAGTCTTTAGATCAGACATACTCAAGGACGAAGTTTAAAAAAAAATTAAGATCAATGTATTTCTATCTTACTCCAAGATAGATAAGAAATTCAGGCAGTATGCCGTCCTGGTCAAGGACTCTTTCGCTTAGCAGTGAAGTCCAAAACAGGATTAAGATCATTAGAAGTAAAACGTGAATTAAAAAGTGGTTTTAGTTAATGTCAGATGACAGTTAAAATATATTGCTTTATAAATATACTCTTTAATTGATTGACCGTTTAATTTAAATATGTATCTGTGAGCCTTTACGAGATCTATCTTGTTTAAGATGATCCATCTTATTTGTTTTTTGTTTTTTTAAAACCGTCCGAAGGTTTCCTTTTCGAAATTATCACTCTCTCTCTTGGGCAAATATTGCTTTTCCTCAGCTCTTCTGTGAAGCCAAGTTCCCCACCCTGCCTCACAATCACTTTAAATTAAATTTTCCTAATTTTCATAGAAAATTGTTTCACCTAAATTGGTATGACTGTTTATTTTCTTTGTTTATGTATCGTACAAGAAAGATTGTTACAATGCAGTGTTGCCTTCTATAAGCATTAATTAAATTAAGAAACAAAACAAAAGTAATAATTTACTTGAAAAAAAAATTAAATTAAAAAAAATAATTCCTTGCGATTAATAAATACATGAAGTTATTAATAAATATTAATTAATTAATAAGAAAGAGAAAGCAAACAATAATTAGAATCTAGAAATAAGAATAATAAAAAAAGAAAGTAAATAAAGTGAAAAAAGATATAATAAACACAAAATGATACGAAGTAACACATAAATTTTTTGAACTTGAAAATTAAATCTAGATAAATGGAATAATTTATACAATTTTAATATAATTACAATAATATTAGAAACAACAAAAAATTTCATTTAAAATTCATTAAACTATTTATGGAGGTGAAACATAGTTTCTGATTATGATTGGCGTTAACAAATTATATGAAAGATCTCCCACTTTATCACAATTTACAAACTTTACAAATTGATTGGCCAACAAATTTTGATTGTTCCCAAACACTAAGTTTGAATTAATATTAGCAAGGTTGTTAATCCCATCTGAGATAACAATTTAATATATTTTAAAGGAATGTGAATTGTACAAATAAGACTGGCATAACTGTTCGTTTGGTTATTATCAGTTTTATATAATTAATTATAAATTGAATTTGCTGTTTTATTGCAAACCAAATTCAATAATAAAGTTTTATATTTATTTATTTATTAAGAAACAAACAGATTTATTTCTGAAAATTAAATTTTGAATTTCGGCAATAAATTTTTTTAAATTTATTTCCATCTGTAGAACTATATACAATGGCAAAAGTGTATGTACGGTATAATAAACAATTGTGTCACTGTGCTAAGCTCAGCGTCACAAATAGAATGACGTGATGGGAGAAACCAACCAGCGCTGGAACTCCCTAGGATAAACTTGTGGGTTGAGGAGCAAGGAGATCTCGTGGCCCAACGACGTCTTAAACGACGTGGAGGATTGTCAGGGTGGAAAGGTGTAGAAAGAGAGTGATTAGGCAAGAGGATTTGGGTGAAGTTCTAGGCTTTTATGGAAATTTTGGAAACGGGAGTGGATTAGATCATTAACGAAGGGAATATTAAGGTCATCATGAAGGGTGCGATTGGAGACATAAGGTGCGTTAACGATTTGACGGAGGACTTTTTGGATTGGAAGGATTGTATGGGTTGTACATTGGAAGGTTTAGCGGAGCCTCATAATTCTGCTCCATATGTCCATATCGGTCTAAGCAGTGTTTTGTAGGGTGTGAGTTTGTTCTGTACCTTCATGGTAGATTTAGGTCCAAGGAGTCTCCTTAAGATTCCGTAACGTCTGTTTGGTTCTTTTCGTTTAAGTCTTGTGTGTTGGGTTCCACGTTAGACGACTGTCTAAGTAGAGTCCTAGGTAATGTATCTGTGTAGAAGTGGGTACTTCTGCATTGTTGATAGTTAATGGCAAGTCTGTCTTCGTAATGTAAATGTAACCTGGACACATTTGGCAGGATTGAGTTTTATTCTCGATTTTGTTACACCAACTTTCAATGAGCTCAAGGTGTTCTTGAACAACAGTAGAGACATGAGAAGGATCAGGGTGGGAAAATAGTATTGCGGTGTCATCAGCATAGGTTATTATTAGTGTTTGGGGATGGGTAGGAATGTCAACAGTGTAGATGGTATAAAGGATTGGTCCTAGTATACTGCCCTGTAGCACACCGGCGCAGGTAACATGTAAATCGGAGACCCCAATGCCGCATCTCACTCTGAAAGAGCGGTCCGTAAGATAGGATTGTACGAGAAGGTAAAATGGAGTGGGAAGGAATTTCTTTAATTTATAGAGTAGTCCTAGGTGCCTAACTCTGTCGAAAGACTGAACCTTGTCCAGGAAGACCCCCAGACAATATTTCTTGTTCTCCAGAGCGGACGAAATAGTATCGACCACTCTGAAGGACTGTTGAATAGTGGAATGACGGGTGCGGAATCCAAATTGGTGGAATTGTTTTACTCTAATTAGATATAACGTTAACTTCTACTACAATCCTTCTATTCTAATGTTGTCATTGTTGTTATTTTATTGGACAGAAATCAATGTAGGAATGCCAAAATACCTTAAGAAGTGGCCAATCCAATCCCATTTTATAAGCAAAATCCTTAATTTCAAACTTTTCCAAATGGCCATGCTGGTGTCTTTATTTCTTGTAAATAATATTTCTTCTCAGAATTTATTTCTGTAGGGAGGGAGTACATGGCAGAATATTTAATCTAGTGATCCTTTACGTGTTTACGTTCATATTACTAGGAAACTATTGAATATTTTTGTAAAAAAAGATATCTGGTGTATCTAATTAATAGAACCAATACAGTAATTTATAATGCAATAAATTATAAAGTGAACTCTTATCTTTTTTAAATAATTATACCAGTGGAAGAGCTTTAGAATTAGTCTCACAGTTTTAATCATTAATCTGTAACTGAAAGTAAAATGTTACTTCAAAATTTCACTGGTTATTCCTCTAATTATAAAAAAAAATCATATTTTAAAAGGTAAACAGGTTTTTTTTTTTTGTTTTTTTTAAGTTTTTTTAAACGTGTGAGCTCTGAGAAAATAACAAATTAATATTTTTTATGTCCAGTGAAAGTGGTAAGTTTTAATTAAACCATTATTATTAATAAAATAATGTAGGTGCTCTCTTTTTACTTTCAAGTATACAAACAAAACAGTAACATTATTAATTGTGAAATATTATGCCAAAGAATTCACTACCATTTACATAGAATTAACCATTCATGAATGTTCTGATTTCTATAATATTTTATTATATTACATATTTTTAAAAGGAAAGAGAAATTTCTAATTAATAAGAGTATATTGTTATATTAAATAATTAAAATTTGTAATAGGTTTCTAGGTCAAAATAAAAATAAAAAAAAACCTAGAGTATTCTTTAAATTAAAACTTATAAAATAGAATGTAGGATCTGCGAAAATGGTTATTTTGTTGACTATAGTTTTAACTTTGGAGCTTTTCGCTAAAAAAAAAAATGACTGGACTGTGTATGTTTTAACAAAATATTTCAAATACGAAATACTTGCAGAAAGTTTAAACTTGGTATTCCGTTTAAGTACTACCACTGGCCTGTTGCATGCAGTTACTTGAGAAGTAGCGACCCCACGGGTTACCACAGCTCAGTACTCCATGCACTTCGTCAGAACAGTACACAATACACTTAAACTACATACATTCTACACTTTACAGACAAGGACAAACACAGTACACAAACTAGGGTCTTCGTCCCTAGTTAACTGGCAAAAGCCAAGGCAGAAGGAAGGAATTAGCTCAGTAGTAGCGCGCTGGGCTAGCAACCCATAGGTCCCGATTCGAATCCAGCATGCTGCCCTTAGATTATCTCTTCCTGGGAGCCTCTACAATTCACTGTCCGGTGATGGGCAGTGTTGTCTATAGCTAGAGAACACTGCTTGGAAGCCGGCTTGCATTGGAGAAGGCTCCATGGGCACAATAGATCTTTCAAGTCGCAGTGCAATAATCCGCTACAGCAATCTACAATCTACACCACTGCAACTCACACGAAGATTTCGGGCAATATCTATCAACCGGAAGTACTATTTTACTAGATGGTTTTTTTTCATTTTTTTACGACAACCTATTACTTTCTTCAAACTACTATTATCTTGTGGTGGTTGGTTCCGCAGAGCTGGAAAGCATCAGAGACATTTTCCGTGGTAGCCTGCTTCATTTTGTGGTCATCGACCGGTTTCGGGCGTTCGCCCATCTTCAGGATGCATTTTTCAGACAGTGTGACAACACAGACTTGCACAGAGCAAATTGAGTTTTACACACTGACCGGTGTTTTTAACCGTATTTAAAACTAAACTCTTAAACTAGGACAAGGAGTATGGTCATAATTTAATTTTTAATTTATTTTTATATATTTTATGTTTTATTTTGACTAGTTAATTATAAAGTAAATCTCCCTCCAACATTAGAGTTAAAAATTAGACCCCCACTTGTTGTTTCCATTGTAAGAAAAATTTGCCCTTTAACAACCCAAACACGTGTTTTCCCACCCAGCTGGACATACCCCTTGACCTAGTTTAAGAGTTTAGTTTTAAATACAGTTAAAAACACCAGTCAGTGTGTAAAACTGAATTTGCTCTGTGCAATTCTGAAAAAAGCATCCTGAAGATGGGCGAACGCCCGAAACCGGTCGATGACCACAAAATGAAGCTGGCTACCACGGAAAATGTCTCTGATACTATTATCTTCATAAATAAATATCTATCACTTTTATTTGAAACATATTTCAGGGAAAAGAGTTTTTTATTTTTGGAGATCCTGGGGGAGGGGAAATACTAGGGATAATCATTGCACTATCATTTCATTACAATATATTGGTTCTATCGCCTATCGAATATTAATATCTATATATTAGAACCTTAGATAGCATTCCAAATTTGTAGAAAATCGATTAACCGGGTCGTACGATTTTTTGCAGAAATAGGATTGTGAATTTTTTCGATTTTTTTTAAAAAAAAACGACTACAACGAATTCCATTGAAACTTGGAATGCTAACTGTACAAATTTAAACCTATCAATTTTATTTGTAATATTTTTTTGGGAGAATAAATTAATTTTAGATATTTCTGTAGAATTATTGGCGTTAAATTTCAAATTACATACATGGGTTGGTTCAATATTAAATACAGTGTAATTTAGTTGGAAAGGGGGACTACTATCTGGTACCACCCAGGCTGTGTTGTCTCCCACACTATTTCTCTATACTTATGTTAGGGTAAATAAATAAATTGGGAAGTTCAAAGTAAATTTGTGCTCTTACATAATATGAATATATTAATTGTGTAAGAGAAAGCCATATAAGTGTTCACACCCTTTTTTTTTTTGCTGAAGCCATTTTCAAAAAAGTCGTATAAACAAGAAGGCCAGTCTGCAAATTTGCACTTCCAAATAACCAATTTCCACTTCAAATTCGAGACTTTTTCCCCATTCCTGATGATACTATACAGGGTGTTCCAAGGTATATGGATAATGACTTTTTATCGGAAACTAAGATAGCTAGAAAAAAACTAAAACATACGTGTCCCTTTAGTTTTTTGTTAGAAATCCAATTTAATTTGCAAATTTGTTTTGGTGCTTCCAGAAGCGAGATACAGACACCAACTTCATTTTTTCAAATGGGGAGGTGTGGTTTTTATTTAAGAAATAGATTCCTCTATTTTTTGTAAGAAAAATTTACTTGAACGGGTTTTTTTCTTTGAGCTATATTTTACAAGTGAAAACATGATTCCTATAAGAAATTTCAAAATGATATTATAACGGTCTTTTGATTCAATAAGAAGAAAAGTAGAATTGGCCTCCACCATTAGAGATGCATAGACATGCTCTTTCCTGCCAATTGTACCTTACGGTGAAAGAAATACCTACATCTCTAACGGTGGAGGCCAGTTTGAGCAAGATCTGTAATTAATGAGGAGTAAAATTTATAACAAAATAGTACTTTTCTTCTTATTCAATCAAAAAATCGTTATAATATTAGCATTTGGAAATTTCTTATAAGAATCATGTTTTCATTCATTACTTGTAAAATATTGCTCAAAGGAAAACACCGTTCAAGTAAATTTTTCTTATAAAAAATAGAGGAATCTATTTCTTATATAAAAACCACACCTCCCCATTTGAAAAATTGAAGTTGGTGCCTGTAGCTCGCTTCTGGAAGCACTAAAACAAATTTGCAAATTAAATTTGGATTTCTAACAAAAAAAAATAAAGGGACTCATATTTTTCAGTTTTTTTGTAGATATCTTAGTTTCCGATAAAAAATCGTTATCCATATACCTTGGGACACCCTGTATATTAGAGAAAACGAGGGAAAAAAAACAAACATTCAAAAGCTGCTCCGTCTTTTTCTACTAATGGATCGTAAATGAAATCATGTCTTACTCAAACTGATAATACCCCCAATATTGAGTATGACTTTTCTGTTTTTGAATTAAGCTTTCGCTCTTCCGACTCGTACAAGCATGTATCTTTTCTTCTTACAGTAATGTTCCAAATGTTGAAGCCTCAAAGTTGCGCGAAATTGGAAGAAAACTGTTCTATATGCTGTAGAGTCGCTAATTATTTATAGTTGGTCATTTTAACTATAGTTTTTTTTAGAAAGACGAATAGAAAGACTTTAGAATTTCAAAAAAGATTATGTTACTTTCCAATCTCACGTTTCATTAATATATTCACCTAATTTAGTGAATGAATGAAATTATCTAAATGAAATATGTAATTAAAGATGTAAACTATTTTGAACAATGAGACAAGGGTGTATGAAATTTTCTACGTTGTTTTCAGCCCATTATACAGGTTGAAAGTATCCGTAGGGTTAAACTAGATTGGAGAGAGAGCATTTAAGCAGAGAATATCCTAATTTCCGGAATGGATCATCTAGTATAATTGTCACTTTATATAGTAAGTAGTTCAAGTTTTGCAACTTTATGCGGCTTCGACGAATTTTTTTAAGTGATGGAATACTTTTACTATCTCTGACTTAGTTAGTATAAGTGCAACTGTTAAATCCGTGTGTAAGAGAGATAAAAGACGAAGGGCGAGATAGACAGAGAGAGCCCCATAATATCGCAAATTTGATTTTCTTGCGATTTTTTTGTTCCTTAGTAGTACTTTTCTGGTTTCTATTAACATCATTTTCCTTTTTAGGTGGTTTCATAACTGTATTTCCTATAGAAACTTCATATTCGGAAGTTAACACGAACATAATATTACCACTTGCTGTTAAAACCGGAAGTCATTATGCTAAGAGAATGGTTACAAATCCAAATGTGTTCTAATAGATCACCATATGTGTTGTATTTAAAAGTATAGAAATGAGAAAAATGATTATGGGATAGGGAACTAGAGTTTGGCTCTTGGTGGTATTATTGCAGTGGTGCGAAGATCATTGAAGAAATTGTCAGCTCTTCACAAGTAAATCCAGCTATCTTGATACCAAACACTGTGATGAGACAAAGATCGTTGGATTGCAACTTTCAAAAGAATAGCCATAAATAAATATAGGTCAATTTGATTAAGATTTGAAAACTGAAAAAAAAAAACTGTTCAGTATAAACGCATTTTCAGTTTACTAATTTTTTTTTGAAACTCGGAATATTGACAATCTATTTATTTCTAACTAATTTTGTTTGGATGGCAAATTTGTATAGTCAACTACGTAGCACTTTCGAGGAAAACATAACTCCATCCCACCCACAGTACCTTTTTTTTTTTTTGAAACGTTTCGCCATACAGCCAGCGCTCATGTCATTATTCTATAAATATATTTTAAGTCTTTTCCAAACAATTTAGGAGGGAGAGTGTTCAGAGTATTTTTATCCAAAAGGTGTTTATTATATTAGCTATCATTATAGGTCTTTTCCAGCGTTAATATTATAACCTAGCCGCATTTATAGTTTTTAATGAATTCGTAGAGTAAATTTAGAACTGTGAATATCTGAGAAAATATTATTTGATCATAGTGGAAAGGAGCGGGCAGAAATTTATACAATTCATCAAATAATTTATTTCTTGGAATGGAAAATAATGGGCATAACATTACGATATGTTGGAAGTCCTCTTTAACTTTGCAAGTTGCGCATAAAGGGGAGTGTCTTTGCCCTATTTTATACAAATAAGCGCCACATACAACGTGGTTGGACCTCAGCCTGCTAATTGCGGTTACCATATGTTTATGAGCCGCCATTTCCTTAAACCAAGGGACTGTGTCAACTCTCTTCACATTTTCTTTGTAGAAATTACCCTTCGTGCTAGAGGCTTCGTATTGCTTTTGCCACTTTTCAATTATTCTTCAAGTCAGACTGAGGTAACTTGTAGTCCATCTATTCGCCTGACACCGCTGCCTCTTTGGGTAATAAATCGTCGGTTTCATTATGTTTGAGCCCACTATGCCCCTTAATCCCATATGAAATTTACAGTACCCTTAAATGAATTTTTCCAAAGAAATGTTTTTAATAAAAGTTGTAACTCTTTGTATGTGTAGTTGATTTACCCAAGTTTGAAGAAAAATCGATGGAGTCATTTTTGAGAAAATTGCAAAAATAAAAAATCAGTAATGTGGTAGTTCCGATTGAGGAATTTTGACAGATAACCTACTGTCGGATCCCTTGGTGATACGTAAACGGAATATCAAGTTTCAACTTTCTACGATTTTTTCGTTTTTGCAGTTCATATACATAATACTCACAAAGAACATTTTCTAAAAACCACTTTTTTTGGACTCAGGATGCTTCAAAACGGATATTTCCGGTGAAAACTCGATATCGACAACTTGACATGATTACAATACTTCTTCTTATTAGGAGTAAGTGAAAGTAAAAAGGGAAATTTTTTCATAAGTTGCAAAAGAAATGATGCAGTCTTCATTTCCTTTACCACTCCGCCAAGACTTTTATCTCCATCAAAAAAAAAAAACAAAAAAAAAACGAAAAAACTCTAAAAAAGAAAGTTCTATTTTAAATGGAGTATTTAGTACGATCAGATAATAAAGTAAAATATTGATCATTTTTACTCGGTTAAACAGAACAATGGAAGTAACATTTTTTATTTTATTCCCTCTTTCTCGGAACACCTGTATATTAATTCTTATCTGATAATTTGATTCATCCTAAATGAAATTTGATCTTTTTAACTTTCATAACTGGTCCTGTCATAATCTCTCTGATCTATTTCATGTTTTTCTTATTTTTTAATTTTTTTTTTTTTTCCACTTCAGAACTAGTTCTAGTAAAAACGAGTATAGTAACAATGAATAAATATTTGAAAGAGCATTATGATTGGAGGGCATCCAAGCTAAAGAGATCCACGAAAGGATTTATTTCCAACTTTTTATGCGGAATTTATTTCCAATATTTGAAGCGGAATCCAAATCTTTCCTAGACCAGCAACTCTTCCTAATTGGTCTTCAGAGAAGATATGAATGTATGCAGAAAAAACTGGACTCTATAGAACACTTAATCGTTTAGATCGTCCCAACTTCCTCAAATCATCGCCTCATTGATATGAAATAAGTTATCTGGGTTTTCAAAAAAAAAAAAAAAAAAAAAGAAAAGGCCGATCTAATTAGATTAAAAAATTTTAATAGTGGTTGAATCGGTGCTGGTAAAATATGCTGAAAGAATGTGTGTAATAAAATATGCAAACTTTATTTTCACTTGAAATGGGGCATTGCTAAATAATCAAATTAAGATGATGAAACTTTTGGGTATTTTCTTTAACGAACTGCTTCGCAACAATGAAACCATTAATTTTATTAAATATTGTGTCCGTCAGTAGATGAACTGAAGTCGGCCATTCAAAAGATCGAAAAGGCACGATCTTGGCAAACTATAATTCAAAGATAGGTCACAGCTCCCTATTGTTGATATGTCAGAGCTCTTAGCCTTCTAGACGTTCTCTGAATTAGTTATTCGTCGAAGATATTTTTCGGTGATGAAATCTTGAACAGACACATCATCTACCTCGTTAGAGCGACCATTCCTCGATTCTTCTTTCAATTCGAAAATATCATTGCCTAAATTTTGGCAAACCACTGTTTCACTGTAATTTCTGAACAAGAATCATCCTTGTAATGACGCATATTTTTTTAAATGTATTCGGCAAATTTGATCTATTTCAAAACTCATACAGCATAACATTCTAAAAATCCACATTTCTGCCCTCATATTTTTAATTTAGTTTGTTGAATACATAACCCCAATAAAGTTTGTTGAAACCAACTGAAGCAATTCCAAAGTATCATATATATAAATGGAATTAATTGTCCGGTATTTTATCCGTCATAGCATGCATATTGGTTTTGTTCCTGACCGGTAATATTTGTTCATATTACATTATGAACATAACCTTATAACCTTCCCACATATATACAACCAACAAGTGTGAGTCTACAGAAACATTTCGTTGAAGTGAACACTCTACACGAACTAGGTGAATTTGCTCTGACGATGGATGAATATCCGAAACCGGTCAGGAACAAAACCAATATGCATGCTATGACGGATAAAATATCGGATGTTATCCAGCATTGCGGACCCAGCCACATTTTCAGGAATTAATTATGTTTACAATTTTAGTAAAAGTTAAGGCTTTAAAGTCCTATTATTAAAACTTCATATCAGAACTTTTGCAATGGCCCAATTTAATTTTTTTAAATTATAATACTAATTTACTTCATTAATAATTATTTTATTTATGCTTTTCTACAATGTAATATATCGCAATATTTAACATCGCAGCTTACCGAGAACTCTAATAAGATCATTATGAGATACAATCCCAATTACTAAAAAAAAATCTCCCCCTCTAGAGGGAATAGACTATCTATTCTTTCAGGAATCTTGATATCCCAAGAACTACATAAACAACTTACACTGACGCCCCCTAAAACTAATACATTACATATAGGGCTGGTAGATGGGTGCTGTTACTTGGGTTTAGCCAACCCACAGGTTAAACTCTCTACTTCATCTCTACTTTACACATTCATTCGTAATAATACATTGAACGACTACATACTATAGGGTTACTAGTGGGGAGTTCAATCTTGTTGGATATAGTGTGGCTGATTGGTGGTGCGTCTGTATTTATTGCTTGACTGATGAATGAATGTGTGTGTGTGTAATAGGTTTTAATTGATCTTATGCTAGAGAACAAATGGGTTCTTATTTCTATTGTAGGTTAGTTCAGGTTGGAATAGAAAGGTTTACCGCCATACTTCCATTAGGAAGGAATTTGTGATGTTTAGGAGGAATATTATCGGTCGAACATGAGCGCGAACTCAGGAAGCGCCCCCCCCCCCTGGTGTGTTTTTTATCAAATAAAAAAAGAATACTACAAATAAACAATGACATCATTGGGAGCCAAAATAGATCTTTTTGGACGAATTGGATTTAACTTTATAACCAATCACTATTCATATCTAAGATCTGGGATGGTATATTTACGAGTTTCATCTTAAGTTGATTATTTACTAGTGCTTCATTTCTTGCGAATAATAAAGCTTGCGTATTTTATCACACACATTGTCCAGCATATTTTACCAGCACTCATTCAATCACTATTAATTTTTTGACTTAATTAGATCAGCCTTCTCTTTAAAAGCCCGAATAACTAATTTCATTTCAATGAGGCGTTGATTTGAGGAAGTTGTGATGATCTAAACGATTAAGTGGTCTACAGAGTCCACCTTTTTACTTTCTCTTAATCCTAGTAAGAGGAAGTATTGTAATCGTGTCAAATTTTCGAAATTGAGTTTTCACCGGAAATATCAGTTTTGAGGTCTCCTGAATCCAAAGAAGTGTGTGTGTGTGTGTGTGTGTGTGTGTGTGTATGTGAACAGCATAGCTCAAAAACGAAAAATCGTAGAAAGTTCAAACTTGATATTCCGTTTAGTTATCAGCATGGGATCCGACAGTGGGTCAACTGTCAAAATTTCTCAACCGGAAATACCACTATACTAGTTGTTTTTTTTACGTTTTTGCGATTTTCTCAAGATTGGCTCCAAAGATTTTCTTCAAACTTAGTATATCAACTATACGTACTAACAGCTACAACTTCTATTTGAAACATTTCTCCGGGAAAATTCATTTAAGGGTAATTTTGAGGAGGGGTGGGGTTAGGTTTTCATCTAAAGTGCTATTTCAGTTTATTAAAAAATTCTGTCATTTAAATAATGTTAATTAGAATTGGATATGTTGTTGAAATTCCGAATTTCAAGAAAATCGGATAACCGGAAGTGCGTTTACACTACCACTTTATTAAATGATTTTTTTTCACTTTTTCGCGATTTTCTCAAAAATTTTCTTGAAACTTCCTATATAAACACTAAACATACAAAGATGTATAACTTTTATTTAAAACATTTCTCTGGAAAATTCATGTAAGGGCACTTTTGGAGGAGGAGTGGGGTTATGTTTTTCTCTAACGTGCTATCATTGTTGATTATACAATTCTATCATCCAAACAAAATTAATTAGAAATAAATAGATGGCTAAAATTCCGAGTTTCAAGAAAATTAGTAAACCGGAAATGCGCTTTTACTGGACAGTTTTTTCAATTTTCGACGAATTTCATTAAATTTGGTACACAAACTATAAAATTTATCAATCACAATTTTGGAAAACTGGAGTAAGAGAAAGTTGTGTGAGTGTTTCACACTAGATTTTTTCTGCATTCATTAATATCTGCTCTGAAAAACAATTTTGGAAAAGTTGCTAGTCCAGGAAAGATTTGGATTTGGCTTCAAATATTGTGATACAAGTTGGAAATAAATCCTTTCATAGATCGTTTTAGCTTAGCTTCGATGCCCTCCAATCATAATGCTCTTACAAAATATTCATTCCCCCAAAAATGACATAAAGTATAAAAAATATTATTTTAAATTGGGAACAAATAAAATTCACAACAGAAATAAAACTAAATAACTTCTGCCAAGTAAATATTAAAAATATTAGCAATTTGCTTTGAAAGTTTTGAACTATTTGCAATTGAAAATGCATTTAAAAGAGTTTTATTTGCCCTTGTATGTTTAGTTAATTAAAAGTTATATTTTACTAGGATAGAATTAAAATTGGAATTGTTTATTCAATGAGTAAATATTACTTTAATTACATACTATTCCTGGCCTAAAAGCAATATTTTATTGGTTTAATACAAATAGGGGGGGGGGGATTTGACAAACAAACCGTGGGCAGCTGATGCAGGGATCTCTCCCAAACCACAGTTGGCCGGATTAATTCCCAATCCGGGAAATGAATTCTACTATTTCGTCAAACGAGACTTAAAATATTGCCATTTCCTGTCCCTATATAAAATAAACAAAAAAAAAAAAGAATCAATATTATTATCTGATCAAAATTTATATTAATTTAGTATTAATATAATTAATTTAGCAATACAGCATTGATTTTTTAATTAGGGATGAGAAAAAAGCATTTTCGAAGATGCTGATGCAACTTGAATAGAATTGTTGTGATTGGTTCCGCAGAGCTGGAAAGTATCAGAGATATTTTCCGTGATAGCCTATTTTTTGTGGTCATCGACCGGTTTTGGGTGTTCACTCATCATCAGGATGTTTTTTGTTATAACAGTGTGATAACAAGAGCAAATCTATGTCCTGGGAGTGTTGTTTATTACCGACAATTGAATGCCAAAAAAAAAACCCAGAACCTGAAATAAAGAATAGAAATAAATCTCTTAAGGAAGTCCACACAAATATTTATTACAAACCTAAGATAAATAAATCGTTACGAGAAGAATAGTAATATCAATATATGATATTTTATTAATAATGATAACAAACTCTTTCAAATTATTTTTTGAAATAGTTTTGTTTGATAAATTTATAAAAGAATTATTAATTTAAAAACGTAATAAAGATTTTATTAAATTTAACATTTTATAACAATAGAAAATAGAAACGTATATTTATTACAAAATTCGTATTGAAGGATTAAAGGAGAGATATATTCATAATAATACAACCTGTATGTGTGTATGTATATATGTATGTATGTATTGCAGAGAAGGGGAAAGTTAATAAAACTCATATATGTAACTTGAGCAATACATATATGATGATATGGTAGTAAGAGAATGTACAATATACAACAACAATATATGTATTAAAATTACAAACACACATAAATACTGACATAACCTATTGTCCAGCGAACGTTAATGTTGTGGTTTTATACAGGCCCTTCTATCACAATTGTGAACCATATTATTATTTAGTCCATACAGAGAACACTATTTTGTTCATCTGTCCGGGTTTTTGGCCTTTGGAGTCTCCGGATTTAACAATATTTCTCCAGGCTACCAGGGTTTATTAATATAATTAAATAAATTATAAATTAATATAACATTAATATAATCAGGATTTATTGCTGTATTGTTATATATTTATTCATTTGTGGCTTTTATTCAGATGAGCCGCGCTAGGTGCAATCGGCCTGTCCAGCACGAATAGTTCCATTACCTTGTAACCATTAGCTTTTGTATCTTAGCCGTTTGTTTTGAATTTGGTTGTAACAGTACTGTTTCTCTCATAAAATCAGTTGTTACTGATATCATGCATTCATCTACATTTTAATGAAATGAATTTCTCTGATAAAATATAAAACGCTATTTTTTTTTACTATATTTAGCATCTGAATAGATTTATGTCTTTTATTGGGTTGGTTTACATTATATCTGATTTTATAAGAAGAAATTATAATTTTTATAAATGACTAGCTGTACCCGGTCCGCTTTGCTGACCCCTAATATATATTTTGGAAGTAAAAACGTTAATTTATTTTATTAGAAAATATTTATTGAAATGAAAAATACTAAGAGTAAATTGGAAAAACAAATTTTTTTTTAATAAAAGATTTTAATGAAATACAATTAACAGAAATTAATTTGTTAAACATAATATTTTGATTAATGCTTTTCGAATTAAAAAAATTACTTTTCTTATTGCAATGCTTTTTGATACACAATATTTATTGTTCTGCCTTCTGGGGCATATATATATACAATGCGGATGGTTTGCCTTACTCGCGTACAAACTACACACAGTTGACCATGTGAAAAGCATGGATTTCTAAATTTAATCCGCATACTTTAAGTGATTGGCCTGGTGCTTTTTTGATGGTCATGGCAAGGCAGTAGAACGTTTTTACCTTTGAATTTGCTAATTAAAATGGTTGCTTCTAATACATTATTCATTATTTTTTTCACCGCAAGTCTAGTTCCATTGCAGAGACGTGGTGGGTCAATTTTTCGTAGAAGGATAATAACAGTACTAATCTTCAAATGCAGAATGTGAGATGGCAAACTGGCAAATCAAGCGAGTTTAAAAATTCAATAGAATTATTAACTGATTCATCCTGATTCATAACAGTATTGATTTGAATGTATATGTTTCACCAGGCATGATATTTTGAATTTTAATGTTGATGTCATTTATGTCAACATTTTTGATAGCCAATATTGCACGTTCTGCTAATCATTGATTTCTGTAATTTTGTTCAATAAATGGATAAATACTCTGAATCAAATTCTCTTTAGTGTCAATCGATTTTTAGAAATAGTTGGGCAATGTAATACATTTTGTGTATTCATCGACTGGTATTCTTCCCTCTCCAACATCTAATAGCTGTTGAACGAAACGTGCTGCTGAAGTATCATTTTGTAGATGTACACGCATATTAATACTTAAACTTAGTTTGATGACATGTGCCCATAAATGAGATGCTTTTAGGCATGCCTTGAGTTCGTGAGCAGGTGTTGAACGTGGAATACTGGTAATGTTTGTTGACGGAAATCACCAGATAATAAAATAAGTAAATCGCCAAAAGGCTGAGTAGATTCTCTCAAGTCTTGTAAAGTTCGATGGAGGGGATAGTTGAGAACTAAACACGCACATAGAATATTAGAAACTGAAATGTCAATAAAAACTATATACATACAAACAGTATTGGAAATATATGCGAAAAAAATCGATTTTGCGTAATCTTTTGAAAATGTATACTAAAAACAATCTATACCTCAGCGCCAACAACAAATATAAATTTGACAGCATTTCTGTAAATTAATTCTCGAGATTTGCCATTACATACGACGGACATTCATTTTTAAGAAGCTGACTGTCTTACTGATGGACGGACGTGCACTGTACGATATGCGAAAAAAAAAACTATTTTTCATATCTTTTGAAAAGCGCTACCTATAGAATATTTTGTGTACTAAAAACAATCTATACTTCAGCTCAACAACATAATATAAATTTGACAACATTAGAGTCATTATTTCTCGAGATTTGCCATTACGTAAAACGGACATTCATTTATATATACATATATATATATATATATATATATATACTAAAGTGGGCTCTGTGTACCGAAAGATCTATTGCGCCCCCCAGAGCCTTCTCAGTGCACTGTCGGCCTCCGAGCAGTATTCTCTAGCAAGAGACAACATTGCGAACAGTGAGCTGCAGAGGCTCCTAGGTAGAAAAAATCTAAGGGTAGCAAGGCTGGATTCGAACCCGTGACCTCCGTGTTGCTAGTCCAGTTCGCTACCACTGAGCTAATCCCTCCCCAATGATATTATATGACAATTAATTAATATTATTATTTGTTCTTGTAATATTCTTTTTTTTTAATTTTTATTTTCACTTTTTTAGTTTTTATTATGGAATTTTTCTGTGAATTGCAAAGAATTTTATTATTTTATTTCGATACCAGAGCAAAAAACAAATTTTAGTTAAACTGCATTTTGAGTAATAAAAAAAAAAAAATCTGGTAACCCTAGCACGATTTTCTGTAACTGCAATTTACATAGTTATAATTAAATAATTCTCTTCAAATATATAATTGCTTCAGAGACATTTTCCGTGATAGCCTGGCTTCATTTTGTGTTCATCGACCGGTTTCGGGCGTTCGCCCAATCTACAGGATGCGTTTGTCAGACAGTGTGATAACATAGACTTGCACAAAGTGAATTCAGTTTGCACACTCAGTTGTGTAACACACGAGTGGGTGGGTACACTGAATTTGCTCAGTGCAAGTCTGTGTTATCATACTCCAAACGGAACCAACCACCACAACAATATAGTTCCTTACTAAATGTTTAATTGACATCAATTTTATATGATTGGAGAATCTAAAACTTAATTATATGACTTTTTTTTTTTAGGAAAGTATAACTGCACTTCAAACTTCATTTTATACGAACTTTTTTGTAAAATAAAATCCAACAAAAGTGTTAAGTTTTCTATATCTATTGTTAATGTAATAGATTTATTTAAGCCGTCGGTATAGAAGAACATATACGAAATTCAAATTTTGATAAACTTATACGTACTGATATCCAAACTGAAACCAAGATTTTGAACAAAATTCTTCATCCGGAAGTGCTTTAGTGTTGACTGTACTCATTTTTTTTCTTTCTTTTTTTAATCTTTTGCGATTTTCTCAAAAGTAGCCGATGAATCTTCAATTGACTTATCCCAATGATTGTCTTTTTTCACCAAATTAAGTGGCTCGTCCGATACGTACTATATACTATTCGATCCACTGTTCGCAAGTGTATACGAGGTCTGTAAAAAGTATCGCGAATTTTGTGTTTTTTCAAAAATTATTTATTTTTTCATGAATATCTATTTTGTCCCCTTCAAAGTAATCCCCATCAGATATTATACACTTGTGCCAACGTTTTTTCCAATCCTCGAAGCACTTCAAAAAATCATTTTTTGTGATCTTGTTTAGCTCCTCCTTCGATGCCGTCTTTATCTCCTCAATCGTAGCGTAGCGTCGTCCTTTCATAGGCCTCTTCAGTTTTGGGAACAAGAAAAAGTTACAGGGGGCCAGATCTGGGGAATACGGTGGCTGCGGCATGATTATTGTGTTGTTTTTGGCTAAGAATTCGCACGCAAGCAACGATGTGTGAGCAGGGGCGTTATCATGGTGCAAAAGCCATTTTTTGTTCTTCCACAAATCCGGGCGTTTCTGGCGGATTGCTTCGCGCAAATTGCGCATAAGTTGCAGGTAATATTCCTTATTGACCGTTCTATACTGTGGCAAGAACTCATGATGCACCACGCCCTTGCAATCGAAGAAAACTCTAAGCAAAACCTTCACATTCGACCGAACTTGGCGCGCTTTTTTCGGTCTTGGCTCGTGCGGCAGTACATTATGTTTGGACCACGAACGGTAATCAGAAGCAAACGTAAATAAAAGCATTCTGCCTGGTTCGGATGTACACTGTATATAGTATTGGGAAATATAGTATTAGATGAAAATATTCCAGGTTGTACAACTACTACTTTGCCTCTCTTCCTTCTTTCGAAATTCTTTCGTATTGGTTCCAAGTGTAATAAGTCGGAATGTCTGCATACATCAAAGTTCTTGCAAATTTTATCTGTTTGACATAATTGAAAAAACGCTGTTATGTGTGCTTACAATATATGCAATAAACAAAAAATAAAGGCAATAATAAAAAGTATAAACAACACTATCACTCACTCGGACTGGTGTGAAGTACATTGAGAGTGTTGGCGGTGAGAGTACACATAAGTAGTTGAGAAAGAGGTTCAGAGAGTGCGCCACCATCAACGCAACGCGTCTGAATCTGTCTACTTCTGTCAACCTCGCGAAACGCTCGGAATTTCCCGTTTCCGTGGGAACTTCGGAGTAAAATGTATATATATAAACACTCATATAGAAATGCAACGTTGTGTAAAAATTTCAAATCAATTCCATCGACTATTTTTCGAGATTTACGGCCACAAACATACGGTTGCTGAATTTATATATATATATAGATTAGGCTACATTAAATAGAACCGAAGAAATTCTAAATTTTGAAGAAAATAAGTAAATCTGAAGTGCTACTTTACGAATAATTTCTTTGAGTTGTTTTTTATTTGTTGGCAAATTGTCGAAAAAAATGCTGCAACGATATTCATTCATTAAACTTTAATGCCAATTGCACAGATATATAAACGTGTAATTTTTTTATTTAAAACATTTTGGTGGTAAAGATGATTTTATGGAGATTGTGATCAATCGGTGACGCTATCTATATTTCAAATCTTATTCGGTTATGTTCCATGTTATTGTTCGCGTTATCAAGGAAAAGGATCGTGAGTTTCGGTCTTATTTTGAAAAAAATAAAAAACTTAAATTCTTGCCAACGTTTCGACAAATATATTGTCTTTTTCAAGGCATAAAAAATAAAAAAATAAAAACTATTAAATAATCTTTAAAACATATCAAACTTGAAAACTTAATGTATAATTTTGTAAATAAAAATTTGAGAACATCTCAACAACACAGAGAATAGTGAACAAAAGGTCGTTATCTTACTGTTGGAGCACTTAAGTATATTTAGAGGGGTTATTTCATCGAAACAGCATGGATTCTTAAGTCAACGCTCTACGGTTACAAACTTGGCTTCATTTCTTCATTTTTTAGTAGGTGAAATTAGTAATGGCTTCCAGGTTGATGTGGTTTATACTGATTTCAGAAAGGCTTTTGACCGTGTGCCCCACTCCTTGTTGGTGAACAAACTGGAGTTGCTAGGCTTGTGTGGTCCTATGCTGAAATGGTTTGAAGATTATCTTCGTGGTAGAAAATGCCGGGTGAAGTGGCATTCGGAGTTATCACGTTGGTTTGATGTTGTATCTGGTGTACCTCAAGGATCACACCTTGGATCGTGGCTATTCCTAATTTTTATTAATGACCTTCTACTAAGGATCTCGGATGTTGAGGTACTGGCATTTGCGGATGACTTGAAGTTCTTCCAGAAAGTTGCTTCCCAGTCGGACTGCATTATAATTCAAGACACCCTCCGCATTATTTCTGACTGGTGCTGCAGTAATGGCATGGAGCTAAATGTTAAAAAATGCCAAGTCATTTCTTTTTATCGCAAAAAGACTTTTATATCATATCAGTACCTCATTGATGGCAAACCATTGGAGAGGACTCGTAACGTGAAGGATTTAGGAGTTACTCTGAGTCATGACCTATCTTTCACAAAACAGTTTGAATATATTTGCAGGAAAGCATCGAGAGCACTGGGTTTTGTATTAAGGCACACTCGTGATCTTAGAGATCCCAAAGCGGTGCTAACTGTGTACAATGCATATGTCAGAAGCCTTCTTGAGTACGCGTCATTGGTTTGGTGTCCTTACACCAAGAAGGATATAGTCAGACTGGAAGCTGTACAAAACCGTTTCATCAGGACTTTTAAAAAAAGGTTACCCAGCGGTGCTACTCATTTATGCTCTTTAGAGTCTAGAAGACGAAATGCTGGGCTTTTATTCTTGAAGAAGCTCTTGAATGGCGAAATTGATTGCATGGAGCTACTTGCTGCCATTCCTTTTCATGTGCACCTCGCTGCTTGCGCAGTACTTCGCATTTCGTGGTCCCTGCCTTTAAGACTACTGCGCTTTCAATGCTGACGTCATTTGTAGATTATGTAGGTCATGGAATGAGTATATTCCTGGTGATGTGGGCTTTCAAATGGCATCTGGACTTTTTAAGAAAACATTTTTGCATTACATGAAGTGTTAATATGAGCATGTATTACTTTACTTTTAATTGTATGTATGTAATGACTTCAACCATAAGGCTTACGCCGTTTGTTGTTAAAATTTAATAAATAAATAAAAGTTCGCGTTATCTTAAGTGACTACCTGCCATTGATGCTAACCAATATCCATTGTACAACCATACTTCATTACCATTGTATTTATGATAAGGTAACCAAGAAATAAGTTCAAATTTAACGAATATTTGTTAAGTTTATGAATCAATTAGTCATGTGAGTAATTCATATCAGAAGTTTTTTCATGTCTCAAATTTTGTCTACAAAAACTGTTGGAAAATTACTAGAACTAAACAATGAGAGAAACTTGAATAAAATAGAGTATTAATGGTGGGGGTAGACATCATAGAATTGAACCGCTTGTTTTCTTTCTTTCACTCATTTTCTCACTCTCTCTCTCTCTCACTCTCTCTCTCCCACTCTTCAGTTTCACATAAACATTTTGTCCTAGATAAAACCGATAATGTTACCCCATGAATGCGACATGACCATTTAAAAAACATTTATAATTGTCGCAATCACAATAAACCAGGGCAAATCCAGTTTGAACATTTACTGTGTGTTACTGGCTCTTGAACATTAAACGGAAGTTTATATATATAGAGGGAAATTTATATATTACGAAGTATCCAGAAAATTTGATTTTTTTTTTTTTTTTTAATTGATCTAGTTTCAATGTATTCATTAGTTTGAGTATAAAGACAAAAATCTGGTATAAAACACTCAAATGACATTCCACATTAATAACAAATTTTCTTTGAACATTAACTTTTATACATTAAGCCTAACATGAATATAGAGGTGGTGTTGGGGGGGGGGCAAGTATCCAGACCCTAGCCATGTAATAGAAATAATTACATTGTAGTCCCAAAAGAGAGCGCCAATAGTTGAAACCAACCCTATCTAACGTTTAAAATATAATGTTACTAATAACGAAGTATTATCTTTTTTTTTTTTTTTTTTTTGCATCTTTGCATCTGTAAAATTGTATACAATGGCAAAAGTGTATGTACAGTATCAAAAAACAATTGTGTCACTGAGCTAAGCTCAGCGTCACAACTAGGATGACGTGATGGGAGAAACCAGCCAGCGCTGGAACTCCCTAGGATAAACTTGTGGGTTGAGGAGCAAGGAGATCGCGTGGCCAACGACAACGTCTTAAACGACGTGGAGGATTGTCAGGGTGGAAAGGTGTAGAAAGAGAGTGATTGGGCAAGAGGATTTGGGTGAAGTTCTAGGCTTTTATGGAAATTTTGGAACGGGAGAGGATTAGATCATTCACGAAGGGAATATTAAGGTCATGATGAAGGGTGCGATTGAAAGACATAATAGGGTGCGTTAACGATTCGGCGGAGGAATTTTTGGATTGGAAGGATTGTATGGGTTTGTACATTGGAAGGTTTTGCGGAGCCCCACAATTCTGCTCCATATGTCCATATCGGTCAAAGTAGTGTTTTGTAGAGTGAGTTTGTTCTGTATCTTCATGGTAGATTTAGGTCCAAGGAGTCACCTTAAGAGTCCGGTAACTTCCTGTTTAGTTCTTTTCGTTTAAGTCTTGTGTGTGGGTTCCACGTTAGACGACTGTCTAAATAGAGTCCTAGGTAACGTACCTGTCTAGATGTGGGTATTTCTGCATTGTTTATAGTTAGTGGTTGGCAAGTCTGTCTTCGTAATGTAAATGTAACCTGGACACATTTGGCAGGATTGAGTTTTATTCTCGATTTTTTACACCAACTTTCAATGAGCGCAAGGTGTTCTTGTACAACAGTAGAGATATGAGAAGGAGCAGGGTGGGGAAGTATTATCTAAAATCAATTTTGACTGAACAATGTTTCAAATAAAAGTGATATATTAGCAGTTTACGTAAATTCCATGTTTAAAGGAAATCGTTTTTTGGGTCGTTTTCGAGAAATACCAAATACTCAAAAAAATCTATCCTATAAAAATCTATGAACTTCCGGTTGACGGATTTTCTTCAAATTTGGAATACTCCCTTTGTTTCTAATGGGTATATTAATGTTTTTTTTGGAGCGGGCCCGATACTCTGCAACCTTTACGATCTATTGCGCTATGGCCACTAGGTGCCGCAGGCTGCTCAGAGCACCCAAACAGATGTCCCAGGCAAAACTGTCTACAATGCTCCATTAGATAATACCTGACGGGCTCCCCTCTCCTCCGCCACCTGGTAACTACCCAGGTTCTTAAATCTTCTCTGGGTGGCAGCCTCGAAGTCCGTTAGGAGATGTAATAGGTTTCTTTCATCTCCTCACAGAATCTACATGTGCCTGTCACTCTCCAAACCTAGCTTCATCAGGTATCCTCTGAGTCGACAATGCCCGTGAAGAAACCCGTATTATAATTATTTGTCTGTGGGGAAGGGACCAAACCCTACGCTATCCAAAGCCTCACTGGGCCCATATAAAAAAAAAAAAAAACCCAAAAAAAAACAACAACAAACCGGGTCTAGAAACAAAAATCCAGACCCGGATCTAATCCATCTAAAAATTCACCACAGTCCGAATAAAGCGGAAATAGCCTAATCTCTTCGAAAGACATCCTATTCCGACCAAAGGTCCTGAACGTAATTTCCTCACAACCCAGGTCATAAGATGGATGGGTGTTTCCTCCTCTGTCTCACAGACTCTACAAAATGGATCCGGCATGAGCCCCATTATGTAGAGATGTCTCCTTAAACCACAATGTCCAGTAAGAGATCCAACCAGATGCCTGAGAGCGCTCCGTGAAAAACACAGCAACATCTCACTAATGGCCTTGTCCTGGACCCCCGATGAGTATTTTGGACTGCCGAAAACCAACTTGGCTCATCCATAAGAATGAATGCTGTGAAGCTGTCCATGTCTGGAAGCCTGACAGACATGTGCCAGAAGAGACACTAACAGCAGGCTCGGGACCAATGAAAGGAAGAGATGTGCCTAATTTGGCAAACCTAATCCACCTTCTCATTCCCAAAAATTCCCATGTGACCTGGCACCCAGACTAGAAGCCATATCCTTCAGAGAAGAAGAGAAAACCCGTAAGAACGTGGAATTTGTTCTTTAGTGGAACATACATTGTTCTGATATGGTCCTTTAGACGTAAGCTTAACGCTACTGCCCCCCTCCCTCACCAGAACTCCTCAAAATAATCAATTTTTCTGGAAAATGTTTCAAAACATAGGATCAGTATTTTATATAATTATGTAGAAAGTCTTTGTACTTCCGGTCGAAAGGATTTTGCCGGAAACGTATAGTGACAGATGCGTACCTAAACGGAAAATCATCAAGTTTGAGAGATTCCGGCAATATTTCTTATTTGAGATTTTTTTTTTTTCTTATCTGATTTTCTTATTTTGTTTATACACATACACACAATACCAACACACACATACACACAATGAATGTCCATCCTCTATAAACATGTTTTTCCATCTTTAGAAGACCTCATATTATTACATTTCCCACGAAAATTCAATTCGAAAATTTTGACTATCGCAACTTCCTGTTTAAGTAAGAGAAAGTAAAAAAAAAATCTGGTTTGAATTTTTCACACGAGACTTTCTCATACTGCAAATATCTTAATTTTAATTTACAAAATTTCTTTTAATTTTAATGTTTTAACAGAATATCTCAAAAACGAAAAAAAAAGGTCCTAGGGAGCTCTCAATTTTGGTATTCCGTCTAGGCTTTACCACTGTATACGATAGTCACGAAGGTTTCGGGCAAAATCATGTGCAACTCTATTGATTTTTTTTTTTCAGTTTTGTTCGAAACAGCTCTGTAAGGTACTGTCCCACAGGGTACTCTGAAAACAGGGTACTGACCCAGCCTTCGTGGACAAAATTACGCATTTACAAATGATTTATTTTACACCGAAGTCTACACAAATAAAATACAAAATATTATAACATTGTAACATTATAATTACTAAATCCATAACCTAATCGCTAATCTAACCCCAATCACTACTTACAATTATTCCGGATTCACCTCACCTACACCCCACACAATCTATTTCTGATCTACTTATAATCTTCTTAATTAGCCCTACCTAAATACCATAATTTTGACCCTTAACTAACTAACAATCAACCCCAACTCTATCTTTGCTTGCCCTTGCAGCCACCTGCTGGTCTCATATCTGCTCTAAAGGAAGTGGGGCAACCCACCAACAATCCGCAACCCTGGCAACTAGAACACTCCGTCCACGATCACAGTCCGCACTAGAATGAATGTTTCTGACTGGCCAGGTGGGCACGTTGTCCCCGTACACGTTGACTCAGCAGGTACAAAGATCGCTAATGGCTACATCGTGCTAGCTGGCACTCTTTCACAACACTGGCCCTTGCTATTGCACCGCACCACTACAAGCTTCAATGTTTTTTCTTTGAACTGTATACTATCTACATTTATAAAATACCTTTTATGTGAAACATTTACCCAGGAGAATTTATTTGTTGGGGGAGGGTTCTGGGGGACCAGTAACGTTAAGGTTTCCTCTAAAGTTCTACTTCAATATATAATATAAAGTCTACCACTTATATAATATTAATATACAAAGACGCATTGATAATAATTCCAAATTGGAACAAAATCGGTTAATGCAGACCGAAAGGTTTTTTGAAATTTTCTGAGAAAATGATTATAACCATTATAACTTGTACAGATATATAACCAACCAATCACTAATTATTTGAAATATTTAGTATTGCGGAATTTTGAAGTTTTATTTTAAAATTGTTTGGTTCATTGTTATTCACAACGCCGCTGTTCTGGATTAGAATTTAATCACTACTCTATCTGCCTGGATTGGAAGGTTGGCATATGTCTCTCCGCCACCTCCGTTATATTTATGTTATATACAAATGAACAAAAATTGAAGTTTAAAATTAAATTTGTCATTATATATATTATTTTATTAACAACAGTGAGATTTCCTAAGAGCCTCTACAGCTCAATGTCCGGTGATGGATAGTGTTGTCTATAACGAGAGAACACTGTCTGGAGGCTGGCAGTACACTGAGAAGGCTACGGGCGCCAAAGATCAATAGATGTTGACGCGCCTTAAATTAAAAGAAAGACAAAAAACAGTAAGATAATGTCGTGTGAGTGTTTCACGCCAACTTTTTTTTTAACTATACTTTCTATTACTCTTAAACTAAAATAGAGATAATGGAGAGCCTAGATTACATAAGTTGTTTAAACTTTAGACAGAAAGGTACTTGAATGAAATGTAATTGGTTGTGATGTGATGTTTGTGGTAGTATGTGGCGTGAGCGGTTTTGTAAAGGGCTTGTGAGTATATATGTTTAAGAGAGAGAAGTATTAGAAATAAGTAAAAGATCACCACTGTTTGGAAATAAATATGTGATAGATGCCAGAAATATAAAAATATATTTAATTTCAAATAATCAAGATTATGAAGAAAATGTGACATTCCCTTGCAAAAGGACTATTCAGGTAAAAGACCACTATTGTCTTTTAGAGTTCATGAACTTGATGGCATTGTCTACCCCTTCTTCTCACAGGGGAAAATTTGAAATAACAATTAGAAGACATTCCTTCAAGAGAGTCTGTTGTAGACACCGAAGCAGTTCACTTGTTTTTCGCTCTCTTAGCATCAGTGCATATTAATAAGTTAATAATTCCTTTGAAAATAACTTGTAGTTATTATTTTAATAGAATATATTTATTGTTAACAGTGGTGACTACCTTCTTATTTCTGATACTTCTCCCTTAAACATATATATATTTACAAGCCCGTTACTAAACCGCTCAAGCCACTACAAGCTACCAGTACACTACATCACATCACACCAATAACGTTAAAAATATATTATTCTCTAAGTGAATTTAAGTACTTTTATAATATCACAACTATTATGTTTATAAATCAGTTATTCAACTAGATTAAGTGCAAGACTCTTATGTTTTAATTTATGACTGGCACTAATGCTAAGAGAGCGCAAGACAAGTGTTCTGGTTCAGTGTCTAGTTCAGACTGTCCTGAAAGAATGCCTTCTAATTTGTTCGTTCAAATCTTCCCCTGTGAGAAGAAGAGGGTAGACAATGCTAACAAGGTTCATGAACTCTTCCTGTAACTATACTCTTCTACCTGGGTGTACCCTTTTCTCCCAACGAGCTTGCATTTTCTTCATAATTTTGATAATTTCAAATAAATATATTTTTATATTTCTGGCATCCATCACATGAATATAGTCACTTATATATATTTCATCACTTGACCGCGCTATCATCAAGCTCAGAAGTGTTAGATGTAAAACTGTCGTAAAAAGATGACATCTTATATCTCCAGAACTCTCTAAACAACAAAATTCCCCCAAAAAAAAGAAAAAAGAAAGAAATAAAATTGACGAACATTTGTGTTTAAGAAAGGATGCGAATTTTATTGAAGAGCGTTGGAATCTTTTCTAGAAAAATCGATATCTAAAATTGAGGAAAGTCTCATTTCCGGTTGATGGATAATAAAATCTTAATAAATACTTAATTAACAAAACTTAATTAATAAAAATTTAATTATGAAAATTTGATTGATCTCAATAACGTATTAGTTACTACTAAGAGTAGAATAATTAGCAAGAGTATTATAGTAATTAAAGTTAATCAAGTATTAACAAAAAGGTGTGCAAGATTTTATTTTTTATTAACAACTAATACAGCGACGGTGAATATTATAGTAAAATAAATCCAATATTGTCGAATGAATGCACACACACCAAGCTTTTGCTATCGTAAAAATAAAAATAATAAAAAAAAATCTGAAAAGTTATTTATTCAACGATTTCAAATATTAAATTAAAAAAATATATATATATATATAAAATGAAGTAGAATAAAAATTGAACAGATAATTTCAATCACGGAATCTTGAGTAGCCAATAGTCGTGCACTTTTGATTTAAAGAACTTGTGAAAGTCATGCAGCCACTTGATTTTTTTTTTTTTCTTTTCTCGAAACATTCCCCACAAGGGCAAAAGAAATAAAAATAAACACCAATAAATAAGTTACTATCAAGAGTTTCGTTTTTTTTTCTCTTTTTTTTTCAATTTTTTTTTTTTAATTAAAATTAATTTATTGTGAAATAAATTCTAACCAGTTATAATAAATTTAATATTAAACAGTTAGATTTATTTTTTTTATTACGAAAAAAAATCATATCTTAATATTAATTACAACGACAAATAAATATTTATTTATCTCGAAACATACATACGTACATATATGTTACAGATTTATTTTTGTATAATGTTACTTCGTTATGTATTACAAATTAGAATAAATATATATTTTATAATTTACAAATGTAATAATCATTATCATTATATTTCCTTGTAATACATTATATTTATCTTATAGTAAATTGTAAAATTTATTTTTTATTTATATGTTGTAGATTAAAATAATCCAGTTTTATGACTATTGAAATGTCGAAGATAATTTTCTAATCTTATTATAGGAACTTTTTTATTTTTAAGTTGCTTTTAATATTTTTTATTTCATTGATGGTATTAAACTTTTGTTAAATTCTAAATACGCATATTATTGTCATTCTAAGCTGGATTATAAACATAGTTATAGCTCAATATTAATAGCAATATATTATCTACAATAGTAGATAATTCAAGATAATGACTGCTATAAATGTTTCTTTCAATCTTCACAAAGATATAATGAAGGTAGAATTAAGCCCCCGATTACTTCTTATTCTTCTTCGTACTTGGGCTAAGTTTGGTGAGATGGGATCGAAGGTAATGAATGTGGTTTGAAAAGAGACAAGCTGGGCGAACTTCGTACACCTGGATAGCAGCACGCACTGTCAGCATATAAATAAGTTCGCGTTAAGTTGTGGAAGCAACTGGACTATAATGGGTTTGAGAAGGAGAGAAATTGGGTTAGATAGATAAATGAACTAGAAGTAAAGCTGAACACTGTATAATAAGAAAGTAACACAAACTGCCTGGGACTTTACACTAAAATATTATAAAATGGTAGTGAGAGATTTAGGGTGAGAAAGAGAAAGTTTGTTGACGCGGTGTGACTGCTGTATGAACTCTGCTGCAAGACTCCCGTCAAGACTCTCCCGTAGCTGTATTTAAACAGTTTCTCCCATTCGAGTCTGGCCTAAGCTAGAGAGTGATCCTGTCAAATTTTATGTCTCTCTCTCTCTCTCTGCTATGGATCCCTCTCTTCGGATCCTATTACAGGACACAGACGAACTGTTGAGAATTTTTTATTTTTTGTTATTTATAATATTTTTATAATCTGTAGTATTATTACAATAAGTAAATGTGAGCGTAGATAAGTAAATGTGGCTTAAAGGCTTGAAGGAGGTAGCCAGTGCCACTTTTCCTGGTCTTGTTACTCGTCCAGTCTTCCTGTGACATGAAGTCCCTTGGCCATTGGCGTTTCAAATAACTGAGAAGATTCCCAGAAATGGTTAAGGAGGATATTTTTGTTACGTGCGGACTCATGTGTGTTCCTAGTTTGCTGTAGAATCTTTTGTAAGGTTGTTGTGTTAAGTCGTGTAGAAATGGGATCTGTAGGTCAGTATGTAAATTCAATTGTAATTTCAGCTTACTTCTTGGACTAGCCGAGACTTGGTTATGGCTTAATATTGCTTACATCTTTTAAAATGTATTAATGTTTTCATAAAGTACCTACTAATTTTTGTGGGAAACTGATCAGAAATTTCATTAAAATAAAAGGAAATGAAGAAAGGGAAGTTACTTCCCAGTATGTATTAAAAAACGAGATGACAGTTTTGCTTGCACTATATCTGAGAAATTGGTTCAGAACCTAGCAAGTAGAGGCAAAAAAAAAGTGGCTTAGAAATTGATGACGTTTGACGTTGATTCTCTCTACTCCTGTATATTTCTCATATAATGCCTTGGAACAAATATCAATCGCAAATAACCATACAGCCAATTAAATGATTCCTACAATACCTAATTAATTCGTTGGATATCATTGGATACCTTCCAGTCAAAGTCTCACAAGTTAATGAAGTCAGCCTGGATGAGATCAGACCTAAGCTTTAACCGAAGTCTAGCCATTAGAGCATACAAGTTCCACAAACCCGAAGAGTTTGGATGCAAATTTTGCATTGGAGTCAATATCGGCTTCTGTAATACATTATTTATTCATCATTAAAAACCATATTCCAAACTTGTTTTTATCAATTAACTCATAAAAAAAAAAACACATTTTCCTTTAAGTTGAAGTCATTAACATGGATCTCTGAAGACAATATTTATTCTTTACAACTTAGTTCTTACAACTTATACGCACAAACTATTAAAAATCTGATGGGTAACATGACTTTCTTAGTCCTTAATTAGTACATGACTTAATTAGTAAAATTTAATCAAGAAATATTTCTTTAAAATTGCTATCTCACAATGTTCAGATGGACTGCTATAAAAATGGTGGTGGAGATTTTACTTGTACAGCTGAGCAGCCTTATATTGTCGCGCTCTATGTCAAAACCCAAAAGAAACTTGTGCAAATTTAAATTTGAACTAAATGTCACACTTTCCAATACACCTTAAAATTCATTTTTTTCAGCAAAATGTTTCAAATAAAAGTGATAAGTTTCTATCTATGCAGCAGTGCATTTCAAGTTTAAAGAAAAATCATTGTAACAGTTTTCCAAATCGTACACTGTAAAAAGTCGCACTTCCGGTTAACCGATTTTCTTCAAATTTGGAATTCTGTCAATGCGCCAAACTATTTTATACATCACAGACTTATGTAGATGGTAAAATCACATGTAAAAACCACAAGGGAAGGGAATAGCTAAGTGGTTAGCGTACTGGACTCCCACAAGGAGGACCCGGGTTTGAATCCTGCTATGCTGCCCCATGTTTTCTTCCTAGGAGCTCTACAGCTCACTGTCCGGTGATGGTCAGTGTTGTTTGTAACGAGAGAACACGGACAGGAGGCCGGCAGTGCACTGAGAAGGCTCCCGGCGCTAATGATTATAGATGTTGATGCGCTTTAAATTAAAAGAAAAAGAAACATATTAAAAGTGATAGGTATTTATGTGTTTAGATAGTATACGAAGTTTTAAGAAAATTTTTGGAGCTGTTTTCGAAAAAATGACGAAAAACTGAAAAAATTAAACCATCGATAAAATCGCACTTCCGGTTGATTGATTTTACCTGAAATCTCAGTGTCTGATGCGGTGGTAGTGCTTAAACGAAATAACAAGTTCGAGCTCCCTGTGACTTTTTTTTTTTGAGATTTTCTATAAACACACAGACATATACATAGACGTACAAACATACAAAACACACACACACACACACATTCGCTAAAAAACCAATTTTTTTTTTCGTATTCAGTGGGACCTCAAAAAATGTATTTCCGGAACTCCGGAAGTCAGTTTCGAAAATCTGGCACGATTGCAAGTAAGAGAAAGTAAAAAAACAAAAAAAAACAAAAACAAATTCATGGCATTTTGCTAATTTCAGTGTATATTGTCCTCTAGAAGAAAGGCAACCGTTTGGCCGTTTATCCCTGAAACACTCCGCTCAAAGCTGTTAAATATGTATCCACTTTTGGCCAACAACTGCCAGTAAACTCATTTCTTAATTTATCTTTATAAGGGTCAGTCGAAGAGTTCGGCTTAATTTCTTCAGCTAGGATAATTAAGTGCTTCCTACAGTACCCAATCAAAAGGTCCAATATCCAGTTTGGTTTTACATTCATTCTGTACCATTATTAAGTTTCTAGATATTATCCACAGCCTAAATAAACTAGCCACAAATATTATATTAAGTTAACAAAATACTCTAAAAATAATTAAGAACGATTCCCCTCCTTCCCCCCAAAAATAAATAAATAAAGGAAACATAAATAAAATGAACTTGTTAGTTAAAGGTTAACCGAGCGTGAAATCATCTTGCTAACCTCTTTATCAGGGACAAGTTCTCAGAATAGAAAGTAAAAGAAAAACTTCCCAAAGAATTTATATTTTATCTCTCACTTTATCTAAATAAATAAAATCATCAATAGTATGTTAGTCAATAATTTTAATGCGATGCAAATAAATATTTGTCTATTAGCTACTGCTCTCTTGGAAGATAGATACATACATTAATTTTCTTGATATATATCTAATAATCTAAGAGGTTTGCTTTTTTTTTTTTACTTATTTATTTTTTTTAAATTTCTCCATATAGAGAACTCATGAATAATTAATAACATAACTGCCTCGAAGAGTTTCCTTTTTTAGTCTACACAAACACAGTTCCATGACTCTCGTATGTACCAATTTAATTGTAGCTATTTTAACATTTTTTTTTACTACTTTTATTCTATTTTGTAATTTAATTTAATTTTGCTCTAACCAGTTATTATGTAGGTATTATAATTCATTTATTAATTAAGGTATGGAAATATGAAAATAAAGCATTAATTTAGTTTTATAGTGAATCAAAAATTTATTTTTGAAATGAAATAAATATATTGTTTTACAAACGTATAATGACTAGAGGGAGCATTTATTATTTAGCATTTATGCCAAAATTAGAGCAATACGTTCTAAATTTTGGTTGTTTACGGATGGGTCAGAATCAGAACTTGGATTTTTCTATGCTGGACTCACAAACAGGCGTGTGTAATGACATGGAAAGTCATACCAATGTCAAAGTGGTTCCAGCCAGCTGCTATCTTAACAAAGGATGGCAGTAATAAAAGAGCAATTTATAACCAGCGACCTAGCAGGCCGCCGTCTTCAAGACAATGCCGGCCAAACAAACAACAAAGCCCTTTTCAATACTTTACATCAAAGCAAGCACCGATAAGGTTGGCCACTGACCTAAATAAGGTCAGCAAACTACAAAGGTTGCACAAGGTCGCACACTAGGACAGATGTCTTGGTGTGAGTGTGGCCAACACCGATATAAAAACTCTATCATATACAACGAGAGAAGAATTATATCTTATACGACAATACGAGCACGTCCATATACACGAGCAGCAGTTTACGCGACTATACACAGTTTCATTTAAACTTATTATCTTTTAGTAGTGCATCTTAGTTCGTTTATTTTATCATTCTAATTTATTACTTATTTATCTTCTATTTATTCCTAAGTATTTTGCTAGTTATTAGTTACCATTTATACGTTAAAATTATTGTTAAAATACAGTTTATTTTTATAAAATCCGTATTAATAATTCGATGCACTAACTTCCAAAATCTCTCAACTAACTTCCGCCCTCTTCAAGACATCTACTACATCAGGAATCACATCAAACGATTCCATTACGCGTGTGCCCCTTAAATATAGACTTCCGAATATTGCTTTAGACTGACAAAAGGGGAGTGCGGGCGTCATTCTACACTGCTACCTACTTTAAGAGGTCTATAGTGAATTCTCTAAAATTATAACACATCCCTCAGCTTTGCCCCCTTAATCAGGCCTAGCAAAGCTGAGAGTGGCTCCGTCATGGAACTCATGGCTTCGGGATTGCTTGTACCCAGTTGAAGACACCTAGTCCTCGTGAGGCTGGCCCACTCACAAAGGATCTATACTGCGGGGTTTCCTCCTCAGTCTTGCAGAATCGGCATAACGCGTTATCTGCCAATAGTAATTGGTGCACGGTGCCTATTCAGCCTACAATGCCCTGTTAACCCACCTTATGTTCTTTCGGCTATGGTCCCTGGTAAATTTAGGCAAATGTCTTTTAATGGAAGAGTTGAGTCTGCCACCATTTTAGATGCTGTTCTTCTATCCAGCCTTTAATAGAAGTTTGAATTTGGTTCCTGGACAACCCGTAGAAGGGTTTGGGGTCTATAAAGGTATCCTTCAAACCCTCCCTCGTTAGGGCATCCGCTCTCACCAGCACTCAGCCGAGTGTCAATATTGTTAAAAATGTGGGTGATCCCAACATCTGGTATTTTATCCGTCGTACATGCATATTGATTTTGTTTCTGACCGGTTTCGGATTTTCATCCATAGTCAGAGCAAATTCACCAAGTTCGTGTAGAGAGTATATACTTGTTGGTTGTACATGTGTGGGGAGGTTATAAGATTATATTACTATGTGAATTATTAGAAATGAAATGGAATTATTTTAAGTAGTTTCTAGAATATTATTGGCTGATTATTAATTAATTGATTAGAGTGTATTAAATTGTATGAACCTTGTTTAACAGCCAGTTGTATTTTTATTTTTAATTAATAATTCTACATTATTTATTAGTTTTTACCCAACGTTTCAACACTCAGCGTGTTCTTCTCAAGGGATATATAATTGAATCTGAAATTACAAAGAAATTTTATAATATTGTGAGAGAGACACATTGTTACTGACTAAATGTCCACAGATTTATACCAACATTAGTAGAATTCTTTATTTTTTTATTTTTTTTTATATATGATGTTGTCCCAGTAAAAGGTGAGTCTATTTTTTTTTTTTTTAAAGTTAATTGTTAAAAATTTTTTCTTTATTATATATTTTTATTTTTATATTAACATTACTGCTTTGTAACGATTTGTTACTTGTCCAAATTTGTTAGAAGCTGATCCCTTGATGTCTGTTTTCTTTATATATATATATGTAATTCTTACTTATTATTTTTCAGTATATTTTGGGTCCACGTGGTTTATGTAATATCATTACTCATATGTATGTAGTGTTGAAACGTTGGTTAAAAAATAATAAATAATGTAGAATTGTTAATTAAAAATAAAAATACAACTGGCTGTTAAATAAGGTTCATACAATTTAATACACTCTAAGGAATTATTATAAGTGAAATTAAATAATAATTTCACTTTGTCATGAAACACACACACACACATAGTAACATAAACTTATAACTTCCCCACATATATACAACCAACAAGTGTGAGTGTAACAGAAACATTACGTTGAAGTCTTTACACGAATGGAGAATTTGCTCTGAAGATAGATGAAAATTCGAAACCGGTCAGGGACAAAATGAATATGCATGTGTAATGACATGGAAAGTCATACCAATGTCAAAGTGGTTCCAGCCAGCTACTATCTTAACAAAGGATGGCAGTAATAAAAGAGCAATTTATAACCAGCGACCTAGCAGGCCGCCGTCTTCAAGACAATGCCGGCCAAACAAACAACAAAGCCCTTTTCAATACTTTACATCAAAGCAAGCACCGATAAGATTGTCCACTGACCTAAATAAGGTCAGCAAACTACGAAGGTCGCACACTAGGACAGATGTCTTGGTGTGAGTGTGGCCAACACCGATATATAAACTCTATCATATACAACGAGAGGAGCATTATATCTTGTACGACGATACGAGCACGTCCATATACACGAGCAGCAGTTTACGCGACTATACACAGTTTCATTTAAACTTATTATCTTTTAGTAGTGCATCTTAGTTCGTTTATTTTATCATTCTAATTTATTACTTATTTATCTTCTATTTATTCCTAAGTATTTTGCTAGTTATTAGTTACCATTTATACGTTAAAATTATTGTTAAAATACAGTTTATTTTTATAAAATCCGTATTAATAATTCGATGCACTAACTTCCAAAATCTCTCAACTAACTTCCGCCCTCTTCAAGACATCTACTACATCAGGAATCACATCAAACGATTCCATTACGCGTGTGCCCCTTAAATATAGACTTCCGAATATTGCTTTAGACTGACAAAAGGGGAGTGCGGGCGTCATTCTACACTGCTACCTACTTTAAGAGGTCTATAGTGAATTCTCTAAAATTATAACACATCCCTCAGCTTTGCCCCCTTAATCAGGCCTAGCAAAGCTGAGAGTGGCTCCGTCATGGAACTCATGGCTTCGGGATTGCTTGTACCCAGTTGAAGACACCTAGTCCTCGTGAGGCTGGCCCACTCACAAAGGATCTATACTGCGGGGTTTCCTCCTCAGTCTTGCAGAATCGGCATAACGCGTTATCTGCCAATAGTAATTGGTGCACGGTGCCTATTCAGCCTACAATGCCCTGTTAACCCACCTTATGTTCTTTCGGCTATGGTCCCTGGTAAATTTAGGCAAATGTCTTTTAATGGAAGAGTTGAGTCTGCCACCATTTTAGATGCTGTTCTTCTATCCAGCCTTTAATAGAAGTTTGAATTTGGTTCCTGGACAACCCGTAGAAGGGTTTGGGGTCTATAAAGGTATCCTTCAAACCCTCCCTCGTTAGGGCATCCGCTCTCACCAGCACTCAGCCGAGTGTCAATATTGTTAAAAATGTGGGTGATCCCAACATCTGGTATTTTATCCGTCGTACATGCATATTGATTTTGTTTCTGACCGGTTTCGGATTTTCATCCATAGTCAGAGCAAATTCACCAAGTTCGTGTAGAGAGTATATACTTGTTGGTTGTACATGTGTGGGGAGGTTATAAGATTATATTACTATGTGAATTATTAGAAATGAAATGGAATTATTTTAAGTAGTTTCTAGAATATTATTGGCTGATTATTAATTAATTGATTAGAGTGTATTAAATTGTATGAACCTTGTTTAACAGCCAGTTGTATTTTTATTTTTAATTAATAATTCTACATTATTTATTAGTTTTTACCCAACGTTTCAACACTCAGCGTGTTCTTCTCAAGGGATATATAATTGAATCTGAAATTACAAAGAAATTTTATAATATTGTGAGAGAGACACATTGTTACTGACTAAATGTCCACAGATTTATACCAACATTAGTAGAATTCTTTATTTTTTTATTTTTTTTTATATATGATGTTGTCCCAGTAAAAGGTGAGTCTATTTTTTTTTTTTTTAAAGTTAATTGTTAAAAATTTTTTCTTTATTATATATTTTTATTTTTATATTAACATTACTGCTTTGTAACGATTTGTTACTTGTCCAAATTTGTTAGAAGCTGATCCCTTGATGTCTGTTTTCTTTATATATATATATGTAATTCTTACTTATTATTTTTCAGTATATTTTGGGTCCACGTGGTTTATGTAATATCATTACTCATATGTATGTAGTGTTGAAACGTTGGTTAAAAAATAATAAATAATGTAGAATTGTTAATTAAAAATAAAAATACAACTGGCTGTTAAATAAGGTTCATACAATTTAATACACTCTAAGGAATTATTATAAGTGAAATTAAATAATAATTTCACTTTGTCATGAAACACACACACACACATAGTAACATAAACTTATAACTTCCCCACATATATACAACCAACAAGTGTGAGTGTAACAGAAACATTACGTTGAAGTCTTTACACGAATGGAGAATTTGCTCTGAAGATAGATGAAAATTCGAAACCGGTCAGGGACAAAATGAATATGCATGTGTAATGACATGGAAAGTCATACCAATGTCAAAGTGGTTCCAGCCAGCTACTATCTTAACAAAGGATGGCAGTAATAAAAGAGCAATTTATAACCAGCGACCTAGCAGGCCGCCGTCTTTAAGACAATGCCGGCCAAACAAACAACAAAGCCCTTTTCAATACTTTACATCAAAGCAAGCACCGATAAGGTTGGCCACTGACCTAAATAAGGTCAGCAAACTACGAAGGTCGCACACTAGGACAGATGTCTTGGTGTGAGTGTGGCCAACACCGATATATAAACTCTATCATATACAACGAGAGGATGATTATATCTTATACGACGTTACGAGCACGTCCATATACACGAGCAGCAGTTTACGCGTCTATACACAGTTTTATTTAAACTTATTATCTTTTAGTACTGCATCTTAGTTCGTTATTTTATCGGTCTAATTTATTAGTTATTTAGCTTCTATTTATTCTTAAGTATTTTGCTAGTTATTAGTTACCATTCATATGTTAAAATTATTGTTAAAATACAGTTTATTTTTATAAAATACGTATTAATAATTCGATGCACTAACTTCCAAAATCTCTCAACTAACTTCCGCCCTCTTCAAGACATCTACTACATCAGGAATCACATCAAACGATTCCATTACACATGCCACGGCGGATAAAATACCAGATTATAAATATTGCTTTAGCATTTACTGCGAAGATAGTATGTAGCTATCACAGAAAGCTGTGGTTTTGGTGTAAACCGATGAAGATCAGCGGTAACACTGTGGTATAAAAAAAGTGCCCTCGAAAAATATAGCACCCCAGTTTTGGTTACAGATACTGTTATTAATAAAATAGCGACTCGTATGGAGAATGCAATAGATAGGGAAGGTGCAGTTAGTAAGGTTAAAGGGACACGCTGGCCAAATTGACCCAATCAGTATTTAGCATTCCCAAGCGGATTTAGCATTCTATTAATTTTAACTTCCTTGTTCAGGTCTGAGAGGAAATACTATATTCGTTGGAAAAAAAGTCATACATGTGTGTGTGTGAACAAATTAACTCCAAAATGAAAATGATCTCAAATCTGATATCCCGTTTAGATAAAAAATAACTTAGTAACTTAACCAAAAATAGATAGTGATAGATGACAGTCGATTTCTTTTATATTTGTGGATTTTAAACAATTTATTAACTCATTTCCCCCGGTCACGCACGCCAAGTAATATGTTCGTAAAAGTTTACAATTGAAGTATGCATTTACCTGCATTATATAGGAGGCACTAATTATACAAATTTAATACAACTTACAAATGCTATGACATGTATATTTGTGGAGCTGTTTGTATCTGATTTTTTTTAGGGGGGGGGGGCGTGAGAAGTATATTTTAATTGAAAACTAGGTGACATTTTTTTACAACCTGAAATTTACAGCATGCTTACTCAAGTAGGTATATAGAACTTGGATACGACATGGATTTATCTTAACTATAGTGTTTTATTTTTTTTTTTTGTGAACGTTATTTCGTTCTCAAAACATAGCATGTTTCTGTATATAAAACTACATTGTAGACCACCTGACAGCGATACCTACTTAAAATGACAATTTAGTGTGTAAAAAAAAAACATTCTTCACAGGTGCCCCAGAAATCAACTTTCCCCTGAAAATGTTTCAAATAAAAGTGTTAGATTTATAAATGCACTTAATATTTCTAGTTTAAAGAAAACTCGTTGCAGTATTTCAAAGGAAATCCCAAAAAAAAACGAAACAGTCAGTAATAATTCATTTCCGGTTTAATGGATCTTGATTGAAACCTTCTTGTCAGAATCGACTGTGATATCTAAAAGCAATATAAGATTAAAATTTCTTGAGATATTTTGTTCACGTGGAAAACAAATGACAATTCTAGACTATTAGTTTCTAAAATGACTTCCAGGTTAAAGCTATTTTTTCGTCGTCTAGAAACCACAACACATATATTACCGTGAAATATAAGTCAATTTTGAAAATTTCACACGATCACAAGCGGTAAGAGAAAGCAAATAATTGGAAAACTTTGTGGAAAGAGTGAGAATGCATTTTGAGCTTTATTGGGATGCCAACAACTCAATATAGCTCAACAACCATATCGGGAGAATATGGCTCTCAGAAGGACCACACATAACAATCTTGTAAATGAAATGCCCATGACACCAGATTAGGGAGCAAAAAAAAATAGAGCAAAATAAGCATAGTATATGCGCAGTGAATAAGATCAAAAGTGTAATAGTACCGCAAAGAGAATGCAATCACAGCAGAGAGAATAGAGGCCCTCTCTGGTTAACAGAGACTACTCTCTGACTTAGTCAGGCTAGAGTGGGAGAACATGTGTATATAAGCCAGTGAGAATCTATCTAAAATATATATCAATACAACCATACAACTACACCAATCGTCGCATTGTGTTATATCTCTACTCTCACCATCCATTCTATCATTCTCATTATAAAGTCCAGTGCAGTTAGTGTAAACTTACACTACATTATATTAGTGTCAGCATATCTCGATCATTTAATCAAACCTAATTTCTCTCCTCAACAACCCCATTATAAAAGCAATTGACAAAAACTGTAATGTTGGAATTACAAAATAAAGCAGCCGCCAATTTGCCATGATAGTCTTCCAGCATTTTCGGCAGAATTCTGCTGTAGTGAATATTCTGACATTCTGCGTTGTAGGAGAATACAGGTCCTTTAGCTATAGTTTCAGTCGGGGAAGACAGTCATAGAATCGCCTGATGTAATTGATAGAGGGAACTTGGCTTTATCCCTCACTCCATTACACCGGATTTAAAAAAAAAAAACTTGTGTCTGATCACGTTTATAAAAATAAATAACAAATATTTTTTTCTGCAACTCTGTAATAATGTAACTATTATTAAATCCAAAGTAATGACCGAAGTTATAGTTTTTCTCACAAGTGACGTAAAGTAATATTCAACACTAACTAGCCGGACATCTAACGGCAATCCATGAAAACATCCATGAACATATTGCTTAGACAAATTCCTAATAGCAACGGAATGGAGGTTATACCGAGACGAACAGGTTAGGGGGAGATCCAGAGAGTATTTTACTTGAATTAATGGTCAGTATTTGTACCTTTTCATACATTTCATATTCATAAAAATTAAAAACAAATTTGATGCGGTTGCAAAAGAAAAATAATAATCAATATGTGAATCAAGAATTTTTACAATTCGTTTAGTTGCTTGGTCAATACAGAACTTCAGTGCAAAAAAAAACATGACTTTACTTATTGTTTGATGAATAACTATTAATTTTGTAAGTATAATATTTATGCATTTTTATGGCTAGCATGTATTTTGAAGAAGTGTAAGTAAATTGTGGTCAACTCAGAAAAAATTTTATATAAATTATATAGGTTATGGTTGGTTCCGCAGTGCTGGAAATTATCAGAGATATTTTCCATGATAGCCTGCATGCTTCTTTTTGTGGTCATCGACCAGTTTCGAGCGTTCGCCCATCATCAGGATGCTTTTTGTCAAACAGTGTGATAACATAGATTTGAACAGAGGAAACTTAGTTGATACACTTCAGCTCTCAACTCAAGTTGAGTGTATCAACTAAGTTTACACTGTGCAAATCCATGATATCAAACTGTTTGACAAAAAGCATCCTGATGATGGGCGAACGCCCGTAACCAGTCGATGACCACAAAAAGAAGCAGTCTATCACGGAAAATATCTCTAATAAATTATATTCCTGTATGAAAGGAATAAGCCCTTAGGAGCTCTCGCTTGAATAGCTTTCTGTTGGACTAAGCGTCCCAGGAAAAAGACGTACAAAATTGGACTATGGTTGGGAAAAAATTTAAGAAATTCTATTTCAGAGTAAAAATCGATTTTAATTATGTAATAATTGAAATAAACGAGAATTAGCTTGTAAGTTATCTCTACTAATCTAAATTGAAATCAATTATCAGGAGCAAAAAAGAAAAATAGTTAAATATAATTTAATAAATTGATCATAACGGAATTTGTTGGCAAAGTTCATATATGAGAGTTCACCTTTTTTCAATTTATTTATAAATTCGACTACCGGAAGCGATAAGAAGAGGAATGTTTTATATCGTCTTTATGTCCTAAAATCTTCCTTTTATTATTATTATTATTACCATACATTTATGTGATCAGTGCGGTTAATTTATTTAGAGATAACTAACAGGAAATTTGGTAAAGAAGTCTAATTTATAAAATCTTGAACATAAAACGTATCTTGCATCTCTCGTTCAGCTCTGTTCAACTCTCTTTCTCTCGCTTGAACAGGAACTGATATTTTTTTTCTTTTTGAATAAATTTATCTACTTGATGATTACTATTATATAAATTTAAATTATATCATATTTATGATCAGAGTGGCGTCATCTTACTAATTTCCTTTCTTTTTATTGCAAATATGAATAATGTATTCAATTTTAATTAAAATAAGTTTTTTTAAATATTTTTTAATTCTTTCATTTCTTTCACAATATTACAAATTATTATGAGTTTTGCTAAGGTAATTTATTCGTTAAGAAAATAATTTATTCAATGCAATATTCATGGAAACAAGCATTGTAACTAAAATGAATTATATTTGTGTATTAACAGAAATAAACTGTTGTTTCGAACACCTTTTTGGATTCAAGTGATTAAATATCCATTTCGATACATTGGGAAATTCTTAGAGAAAAGATCTACGACCCACCCGTCAGAGATTTTATTTTCCTATCATTTTGATCATCGACTGATTTTGAACAGTCTTCCATTGTTGGTAAAGATGTTTTTGGTGTTCGTTACGACCGCTGTATTCAATGTTGTAAATTAGATTTTGAGGTTCGGGCATACAAAGGAACTCTTTTTAAATTTCTACCGACGTTTCGGCAAATTTATTGCCTTCTTCAGGGTAAAAATTTTCAGTTATAATTCCAGCAGTAATTAATCTAGTTTAACCTGTGACATTCCATCACCAAGTGTTGAAAAAACGTCGGTAGAAAAAGAGTTCTTTTGTATGACCGAACTTCAAAATCCAATTTACAACATTGTTAGTAGGTCTTGGTAATGAGTAAGGCAGCCAAGACTAGCTTACTGTTTTATTCAGGCTATCTGGTAAAACTCTCTTGATGTTTTCCAGTAACATTCAGCGGAATCGGTGCAGATAATCTTGAAATTTGGAAATGTTAAGAATTAGTTGGCTAAGCTTAATTCTGTCATTGTTGGGTTTATTGAAATAATCTACTTTTTACGAGGGCAATTCGTTTGCTTCTAACACTTTTATCCTGTTTTTTTTTTTTACTCTATATTCTATATTACTAAGTAACAGGGATTGAGGAAGTACTGGTTTCCAACCCTTTGAAATTTCCTTTAGTATTTCTAAAAGTGTCTCTTTAACATCTCACTTAGAATTCTTGAATCAATTCTTTGAGGACTTCGAGGAAACCAAGAGAATAAGACTTGTCTTTTTTTTTGTAATTTGAAAGGCGCACATCAATTGTCCTTTGCACCTGAACTACATTAAATACTATATTAATACCAGTCTATATTATTCAAACGAATGAACTCTAATAAAAAACTAACAAAATACACAGTATCCATAGTCTTATTGTTTCAATATAATGGGACTTTACTTTTTCATTTTTGCTCAGTGGTTAGCGCACTGGACTTTCACGCGGAGGTCCAGGGTTCGAGTCCGGCTGTGCTGTCCTTAGATTTTCTTTTCTTAGGAACCTCTACAGTCCGGACCTCACAGTCCGGTGTTGGAGAGTGTTGTCTACAACGAGAGAACACTGTCCGGAGGCCGGCGGTGCACTGGGAATGCTCCGGGCGCCAATGACCTTAAAAAATAAAATAAAAAAATATTTAGGTGTAGTATTCAATGTTTCTCACATCTTGACAGAGCTGTTTACCCTATAAACCACTGTCATAAATACATAGTTTTCCTAATAGTGATTATTAATAGTAACATTCATCATAGTAATTACTCTCATCCTTGTATATACATTCATCCATTAAACTACAATTACTCTATTCCCACACACGTTTATGTACAAGAGAATGGAGTAGTCTATATTTCTCACACTTTAATACGATATTAAACTTATACAAATTTGCATAACCCATTCACACAAGTGCCGGAGTGCCAAACCTGATGCAGGCCCACCCGTCCTAGAAAACAAAGGCTCTCGAAAGAACAGATCTACCTTTAGAAAACAATATAAAATAGTAATATAATATAATAATAATAATAATAATTAATAATCTTGTAGAATAATATAATATAATAATTCATACTATACTATTATATAATAATATATTATTATAATAATTTTTTTTTTTTTTTTTGGGGTGGTGAAATGCATTTACGCACGCCGTGCCGGACTCCCGGAGACTACCGGCTAAAACACCCCCCCTCTGCTTGGACCTAGCCTGGATTCGCCGATTCCAGCACTACATCAGGCTAGGCCTCTGTCCTATCCCCCTTAGGGGTTCCTCTTTCCCGACTCCTCCAGATCCTGCTTCTTTTTGATAAGAATTCCCCTCACGTATGCCGCGGTGTGACGCCAGCTGGTCTCACTGGATAGCATCGTCTTTACCAGCGTGTCTGGAGCCTGCCGTCCTATCACCTCCTCCAGGTCCCACCTCGAACGCTGCCACCGGTCACACCGAAAAAGGTGTGCGAGGCATCATCTTTACACCCCGGGCAGTAGAGGCACTCCTCCTCCTCAGCCTTCCCCATCCTCTTCAGGTACGCCCTGAAGTATCCATGACCGCTCAGGAGTTGGGTGAGATAGAAGTCTACCTCACCGTGCGGCCTTCTCACCCATTCCTCAACTCCCTTAATCAGCCTGGCTGTCCATCGACCCCGATGATCGTCCTCCCAGGAAGCCTGCCAATTTTGGAAGGTTCTTTTTCTTTCTCCCCTGACTAGAGTTTCTTTTCTTCCTTCTCCCCTCTTCCCGTACAGTCTTTTACGTTCCCCTGCAAGGAATGCAATCGGGATCACTCCGGCAATGACCATAATTGCTGGTTCGGATACGGTGCGGTACGCAGACGCAATCCTTAATGCACCCAGCCTCTGTACTCTCGCTAATCTTTTCCTATACGCCTCCTTGTTGAGTGCACCTCCGCGAATCCACTTCGGCTCCATAGAGCAGTATTGAGTGGGTCACGCTTAGTAGTACTCGGCGCGTACTGGCCTGTGGACCGCCAACGTTTGTCATCAACCGGCTCAATGCAGCAGTGTCCTTCGCGGCCTTATCCGCTGCATACTGAATTTGGTTGCCAAAGCTCAACTTTTTATCGATGACTAATCCCAAATATGTTGCGGTATCCTTAGAAGTCACGGCTACCGCTCCAACGCGCCATGAGATACTCGTGGGGATCCTCTTTTTCGTCAAAACCACGATTTCTGTCTTGGACAGTGCCAACGACAACCCATGCTCGGCCATCCATCTATTGATCACACGCATCACCTGATACAATTTTAGCTGGGCTTTATTGGTATCGCGAGCAGCGATAAGCGCAGCCACGTCATCTGCATATCCGACTAGGACCGTTTCCTCTGGCATTTCCTGCCTGAGTAGGCTGTCGTACGCTACATTCCAAAGGTCCGGGCCCAAAATTGAGCCATGCGCCGCACCTGCCGTCACTGCCGAGGCTCTTGGTCCTCCGGAGGTCTGGTAGATGATCGTCCGATTCCTCAGATAATCGCTTAACACCCGCAAGAGGTATTTCGGGACTCGAAAATTATCCTCTAACGCCTGCAGCACATCTGTCCATCTGAGAGAATTGAAGGCATTTCTCACATCAAGCGTAACCAAGAGTACCACTCGCCGAGAGTGGTGGTTGTGGTCTTCAGCCCTGCGCACTGCTTCAGTGACTTCTCTTACCGCATCCACAATGGATCGCCCAGTCCTAAATCCATACTGCCTCGGAGATAAATCTCCTGCCATTCGGATCGCTAGCGTCAACCTCTCTCTGAGAAGCCTCTCATACAATTTTCCTGCCGTATCCAGCATGCATAAGGGCCGGAAAGATGAGGGTTGCATGTCCCCCTTTCCCTCACTGATGAGGACAAGACGCGCTATTTTCTATCTGGAGCTGAACACTCCAGCTTTCAAGCAAGCGTTAAACATTCCTAGCAGTAATCCGGGGTTCTGTTGCGCTACAATCCTGAGTACTTCATTAGGAATACCGTCGGGGCCCGGAGCCTTTTCTTGTTTTTTTAAAGAGCGCAGTGCCCTTTCCATGTCTCCATTTGTGAACAGGGGAAAATCTCATAAATATCATAATAATAATAATAATAATAAATATAATAATTTAATAAAATAGCAATATTTTATATTGCTTACTATAGTTTCCATCTTTCTCTTTAACGGTAAAAAGTACTATAGCTTTTAATTTTAAAAATTGAAATTTCACGGGATTTTTTGTGATCTGTTGAATTTATGATTCACAAGACAAATGATCTATGTCATTCTGTCTGCCTGACACCGTGTGTATGGTAAAAATTCAATTTTGAAGAAATGGTAATAACTCTGGAATACATAAAAAAAAGAAGGAAGGCAATATCAATTAGATAGTGTGCAAATGATATCAAATATTTATTTTTTCTTATGCTTGAAACACTGTACCTTTCATTTATTCATTATTATTATTATTTTATTTTTTCTAGTATTCAGGATGTTTTTGCCACCTTGTTACATTCACTATTCAACAGATAACTATTATTTTCGTTTTCTGGAAAATTATTAATTCTACGAAATTTTTGGGATTCCACAACCTTTGGCTTCAAAATTTAATCAAATTCAAGCTGGGCCTCTACTACTCTTGTCAGTTCTATCAGTTTCGTAACAGTTAATAAAAAATTCATATACAATTCAAAAAATTTTCAGACATAATATATGATGATTAGTAATCAATATATGTAATATTAAAATTTAATAAAGGGAAGGGAATAGCTAACTGGTTAGCGTACTGGACTCCCACGCGGTGGACCCGGGTTCCAGTCCAGCTGTGCTAGCCTTAGATTTTCTCTTCCTAGGAGCCTCTACAGCTCACTCTCCGGTGATGGACAGTGTGTCTATAACGAGAGAACACTGTCCTGAGGCCGGCAGTGCATTCAAAAGTCTCCGGGCGCAAATGACCATAGATGTTGACGCGCCTTAGATTAAAAAAAAAACAAAACAAGAACATATGATTCTTAATCAATATTGTAATGACATGGAAAGTCATACCAATGTCAAAGTGGTTCCAGCCAGCTGCTATCTTAACAAAGGATGGCAGTAATAAAAGAGCAATTTATAACCAGCGACCTAGCAGGTCGCCGTCTTTAAGACTATGCCGGCCAAACAAACAACAAAGCCCTTTTCAATACTTTACATCAAAGCAAGCACCGATAAGGTTGGCCACTGACCTAAATAAGGTCAGCAAACTACGAAGGTCGCACAAGGTCGCACACTAGGACAGATCTTGGTGTGAGTGTGGCCAACACCGATATATAAACTCTATCATATACAACGAGAGAGCATTATATCTAATACGACGATACGAGCACGTCCATATACACGAGCAGTAGTTTACGCGACTATACACAGTTTCATTTAAACTTATTATCTTTTAGTAGTACATCTTAGTTCGTTTATTTTATCATTCTAATTTATTAGTTATTTATCTTCTATTTATTCCTAAGTATTTTTGCTAGTTATTAGTTACCCTATATTACGTTAAAATTATTGTTAAAATACAGTTTATTTTTATAAAATCCGTATTAATAGTTCGAGCACTAACTTCCAAAATCTCTCAACTAACTTCCGCCCTCTTCAAGATATCTACTACATCAGGAATCACATCAAAAGATTCCATTACAATATATATAATATCAAAATTCAATAAGCATTTAAAGAAAATTTAAGTTTAGTAAGTTTGAAGAAAATGTTCGAGTATAGAATGTGTATTTCGCAACAGATTTTTAAAAAATTATTTTACAATCGTTATTTTCCAAGAATTTAATGCTAATTAATAAAAGTAATTCAAACAGGGCATTTTTAATGGTTAGATGAATCTCTTGGTTCTCTACATTCATTTAAATATTCTTAATTTTTTTATTTTTTTTTAATTTAACATTTAAAAAAAACATAATTATTAGAAATTAAATAGCTTTATAAATAAATTGAGTTTATAAAATTTCCTAATCTTAGAAAATGTTCACACCTGTGAGCTTGGAATAAATATTGATTGTTTTTATAAAATTATTTGTAATATAATCATAATAATAAAAGTTTATAAACACACGTATATATAATACGTACATACAAAATAAAATATAATAATTATAATACAAACAATTAATAAAAAAAAACAAAAAACAAAACAAAGATATAATATAAAAATAAATAACAATAAACAAACAATAATAATTTAACAAACATAAAATGTGCAACAATGTGCATGTGAATGATACGTTAGTACCAGCATGAAATTGCATAATTGAAATTTACTGTTATCTCTCATCATTTTACTTAACTAACTTAACGGATATGTTTTTTTTTAGTTAGTTTTCTAATTTGTGTGTGCGTATGTTTGTGTGCAATTAAGAAATTTAATTGTAAATAACATACATTCTTATTATTGATTGGATAAGGGAAATAGAATTATTACAGTTGTGTCTGGAGAACTGGGGAAAAAAATATCCCTGACAGAAATGGAATTCACTATTTTCCAGACAGGGTGTGTGTGACAAGGTGAACAGACAGAAATTATAAAAAAAAAAAAATTCACTTGTCACTCATATTTGCCACTCTTATTCTTCATTTTCTGATACTTCATTAAGGAGAATGGACTAGCAATTTTTTCAAGGAACCGTGGGTCAAAACTCTCAAATATCAGAATGACACATACGTTAACACCAATCGACTCATTTTCATTGAATCAACAGAGTTAGTTGATTTAACTTGGTTTACGAGTGGGTGAGGGTTAAGTTTATCCACAACAAACTTAACTCGTTGCTACCAAATTCTTATTCACCAATAACATACGTCTCTTTACAATGCACAAAATTTTACAAACATAGACTCACGGGACAGCCACCGCAGATCTCCTAGGTTTTAGTGGATTTATCATTAAAAAAAAAGAAAAAGGTTCCTACTAGAAATCAATAAAGGTAATAATTATTAACCCACTGCACTCAAACCATTTTTACTTTATCTTACGCCTGGTAAGAGGAAGTATTATAATCGTGTCAAATTTAGGATATCGAGTTTTCACCGAAAATATCTGTTTTGAGGTCCAAAAAAAACTGGTTTTTAGCAAATGGTGTGTGTGTGTGTGTGTGTGTGTGTGTGTGTGTGTGTGTGTGTGTGTACGTTCGTGAACAGCATAGCTCAAAAACGAAAAACTTTAGAAAGTTGAAACTTAATAATCCGTTTAGGAATCACCCTGGAATCTGACAGTATGTTATCTATCAAAATTCTTCAACCGGAAGTATCACTTTACAAGTAGTTTTTTTTTTGCTTTTTTGTGATTTTCTCAAAAAATAACTCCGACGATTTTCTTCAAACTTGGTATATCAACTACACATGCAAAGTGCTACAACTTTTATTTGAAACATTTCTCTGTGAAAATTCATTTAAGGGCATTTTTGGGTGAGAGGTGGGGTTAGGCTTTCATCTAAAGTGCTATTTCAGTTTATAGACAATTCTGCCATTAAATAACGTGAATTAGAATTAAATACATTTTGGAAATTCCGAGTTTGTCAAAATCGGATAACGGGAAGTGTGTTACTTTACTATTTTACTAAATGATTTTTTTTCCATTTTTTCGCGATTTTCTCAAAAATGGCTCTGACGATTTTCTTGAAACTTCCTATATAAACTAAGCATACAAAGATCTAGAACTTTTATTTAAAACATTTCTCTAGGAAAATTCATTTAAGGGCACTTTTTGGGGGTGGAGATGGGGTTGTGTTTTTCTCTAAAGTGCTATCATAGTTGATTATACAATTCTATCATCCTAACAAAATTAATTAAAAATAAATAGATGGCCAAAATTCCTGAGTTTCAAGAAAATTAGTAAATCGGAAGTGCGCTTTTACTGAACAGTTTTTTTTTTTTTTTCCAGTTTCGACGAATTTCATTAAATTTAGTACACAAACTATAAAATTTGTCAATTATAATTTTCGAGGAGTAACTGGAGTAAGAGAAAGTTGAGTGAGTGTTTCACACCAGATTTTTGTCTTAATATAATACAATTAAAAAGCAATGATCAAGATACATTACAAATTACAATACTTCCTGTTACCAGGAGTAAGAGAAAGTAAAAATTAAAATACATTTCATTGTAGGTGTAATGATTATCAAGAGAATATTCTGTGTAACGGCAAGAGAGAGAACACAAACCCGACCGAGAGAAAACAGACTCTCTCTGGTACTCTCTGACTTAAGCTGGCTAGAGTGGGGAGAACCTGTATATAAGCCAGTGAGAGATCTAGTCATCCATCTATCAGATTCAACATAGATCTAGACATGGATCTATCAGATTCAACCATTCATCACATCGTGTCATAACTCTACTCTAATCCTTTATAAAATCATTACAAGTCCAGTGCAGTTCGTGTAACCTTATAGCTATATTATAACAGTGTCTTCAGATCTCGTCTAATTAATCAATCCCAATTTCTCTCCTCATCAACTCCATTATATTCTGCAATTTACTGTGCCATTACAAATAATTTTACGTGTCTCAAATTTCTAGCACTAAAATATTGCATAGTTAGTAATGATTGTGATTAAAATATGTAATCATAATGTAAAATTGGAAGTTATGTAGCGTAACATGAGTTATTAAAAAATATTTGCACATTGAAATACATAATTAAAATAAATGTAATAATAAAAAAATTAGAAATTGTAAAGAAATGTATTTTCAATTAAAATATTATATATTAATTTTTTTTTTTTAATTATTCCAGTGATTAAAAATAAAAATTGAGTAACAAAAAATATTTTAATATAGTCTTCTGAACAGACAAACATGCTTGACATTGTTGCTACATCGTTACTCTTTGTACGATGAAAATTAATTTTTTCTTTTTTTTCTGTCTACGTTGTAAATTTTTTATTTATTCATTTTTTTTTTTTAAAAAAAAGTACAAATTTAACATAAAAAGAAGCAAGGGTAGGAAGTATTAAAAAGTGTTGGTAAAGAGAGGACACAACATTCTTTACCACTATTGTCTCAATGTTGTGAACGTAAAAAACATCTATATGAAAAATTCAACAAAGTTTTAATATACATTCCGTTTATATTAAAAAATATAAAAAAAAAAAAAAAAAAATGAAAACGTTAAGTGAAAAATAAATAAAAACGTCACTTTTACGTGATAATATCATTTTATTATAAATCTTTTTAACCTCAGTTTTTTATATTTTATTTTATTTTTTTTTATACAATTTATATGAAAATGTTCACTGTACTATGGAAATTCGCTAATTTTCTTTTGTTCTCATATATTTTTCAGCTTTTAATTCCATGGATTAAAATTGGTTAATGTAACGTACTCAGCTCTTCAATTTCTGTTGAGGGAAGGGAATAGCTAAGTGGTTAGCGTCACTGGACTCCACGCGGAGGATCCGGGTTCGATTCCAACTGTGCTACCCTTAGATTTTTCTCTTCCTAGGGCAGTGCCATGAGAAGGCTCCGGGCGTTAATGATCATAGATGTTGACGCGCTTTAAAATTAAAAAAAAAAAAAAATTATATTGGCCTCCTCCCCATTGCTGACCTTGAGCCATTCTTCTCAATCCACAGTTTTGGTCCTTCATTTTTTGGTAAACATTTTTCTCAAACAATCTTCCGTTATAGTGTTATTTTCCATGATAACCTATTTCATTTTGTGGTCATCGACTGGTTATGGGCGTTCTACCGTCATCAGATTGTGTTTTGATAAAATAGTGCGATAATTGCGGCTTGCATAGAACAAACTCAGTTTATAAAACTCTGTGTATACACACTGTTTTATAAATGAGTGTTATAACACTCATTTGCTCTGGCAGTATGTGTTATTGCACTGTCGTATCCTGATGATGGGCGAACGCCAGAAACCGGTCAATCTCAAATTGAAGTAGGCTATCACAAGTAAGTGTTATTGTGAGGAGATGTTGGTTGTTGATGATGAAAGATAAACACCTTAAGATTTGGTTTAAGATATATAATTGATATATATATGTATATGACTGTATACCAAAGACTTTACACTTTAGAGTTTAGAACCTAACTGAACTGACAGACTGACGTGGCTAAACGATATGTACGGAGTGTGAATTAACAGAATGATGTCTGACGTGTAAGACTGAATTGAACAGAATCCTCCTTGACTGTCTCTCTCTCATATATATATCCACTGGCCGAACCTCTCCTCTCTGTGCGAGAGGGGCTGTTTCTCTCCGCTAGAGTGGATGAGTGGTGGGGATTCAGTGGTTCACTGAGACCACTACACACAGAAAATATCTCTTAATGCTTTCAGGCTCTGTGCGGCCCAAACCACAACAACAATCTTCTATACGCCTTATCTCCATGTATCTGCAATACTATACTCCTTCCCATGTTCTTTTTTTTTGTTTTAATTTAAGGCGCGTCAACATCTATGGTCATTAGCGTCCGGAGCCTTCTCAGTGCACTGCCAGCCTCCGGACAGTGTTTTCTCGTTACAGACAGCACTGTCTATCACCGGACAGTGAGCTGTAGAGACTCCTAGGAAGAAAAAATCTAAGGGTAGCATAGCTGGACTTGAACCGGGGTCCTCCGCGTAGAAGTCCAGAACGCTAACCACTTATTTTCCCTTCCCTCTTCCATGTATATGCAAGCATGTTGCTTGCTTTTCATCTTTCTTCTGAGATTCTGTCGGCTGATATTTTCTCCGTTTTCTACGTTTTCCATTTACTGTTAGTGACCATTTCTTCGGAAGAATTTTTCCTATCTCAGATTAGCGAAAAGCCTTTCGAAATAATTGTTTTTAGAGCCCAGAATTTTGGATTCATAATTTTTGCCACAAAATTAGCTAATATTATGTAACTTTTGATAACAGAAATTTTCTATGAATACAACTGATATATATACAAACATAATACAATCATAAATATTTTGTACGTTTGCTATGCACTTGAGAATATTTGTTTTTTTTTTTTTAAATAACTTCCTGGCTAATATGCAAATTTATAACTGTTTGTATTGGTAGTTATATTATTTGAAATATATTATTAAGAATATGTTTTCTAATGTTGTTTTTTTTTTGTTCACTTCACCACATTCTTCTTCTAGTTTTTGTGGGAAATTTTTTTTTTGTTCTTTATTTTGCTATTAGGTTTTCCTGTCAGTTGGTGCGGAAGTAATAAATACCAGCTGCTCTCTGTTTGATAGCTTCTGCTAACTTAATTATGGAGAAGTGTTTCCTTATTGTGTTTAGTATAAAGTTATTTTTATTAGAAAACATAAATATTGGTTGGTAGCGGGATAACAAACTGTTTACGTCAGATTGACTCGATGAACTCTAGAAATTTTATGGATAAAAATAAGAAATAACAATTTTTTATGTTTTTATTTAAAGTTAAACAAAGAAATTATCATAAACTGATCTCTATTTATGTGCCTATTTATTTGTATATGTGTGTGTGGGTTGGGAGTGGGGGGAGGCTATTAACAGTATGTCTCAAAAACAAGCAAAATTACAAAATGTCAAACTTGATATTCCTTTTAGGAACCACTACCTTATTTCAGTCGAAAACTATCAACCAGAGATGCAATTTACTCTTTGTTTGTTTTTCAATTATCTTTTTAATGCAACTGCATCTGTAAAATAATACTGTTTCATCAGAAACAATTTCTCATAAAATAGTTTTTGTCTACAATATATTTGCAAATGCTGAATTAATTTCTGGTATTTTATCCGTCGTAACATGCATATTTATTATTGTTCCTGACCGGTTTCGGATTTTCATAACGCTGGCCACAAGCCAACCTATTTAAAAATCCATCTATATTCCTTATTGCTTGAATAAAACATTTTTATCCATCAGATAATTACCAGTCAATCTTGTTTATTTATTTATTTATTTTTTAAATTTATGGCGCGTCAACAACTATGGTTATTGGCGCCTGGAGCTTTCTCAGTGCATTGCCGGTCTCCGGGCAGTGTTCTCTCGTTACAGACAACACTGTAGAGACAGTGAGCTGTCGTTACGGACAGTGAGCTGTAGAGGCTGCTAGGAAGAAAAAAAATCTAAGGGTAGCACAGCGGGACTCGAACCCGGGTCTTCCACGTGGGAAAAGTATTGTGAATTATTATTTATGATGAATAAGAATACATAAAATGCAATTAGTTTATTATTTCATTGAAGGCGAGAATGGAAATTTGTGGTAAATCCTGAAGCCCCGTACATAATATCCGCAAGGGCGGCCACAAACCAGGAGAAATAGCTAAGTAAAAAGGGTACATCAGAGATATTTTCCGTGATAGCCTGCGTGATCATCGATCGATTTCGGGCGTTCGCCCATCATCAGGGTTGCTTTTTGTCAAACTGGGTGATAACATAGATTTACACACATCAAATTTAGTTGCTGGAGTGTATCAACTGAATTTGTTGTGTGCAAATCTATGTTATCACACTGTTTGGCAAAAAGCATGCTGATGATGGCCGAACGCCCGAAACCGATTATATGACCAGAAAAAGGAGCAAGCGTTCACGGAAAATATCTCTGATGCTTTGCAGCTAAGCGAAACTAACCACAACATAAAATGGATACCTCTCATACCTGTAAAGATAGACGGTCGGATGGCATGAAAGAATGCGGATCAACTGCAGAGACGAAGGAAACAATTAGTCTAGGGAAAGGAAGAAGAAATTTAATAAATTAGAAAATGCTGAATCAATTAACTATATCACATGACAGAAAAGCATTATTGAAAATACCTTAACAAGAACTGCCTCTTTTTTAATGAATCCTTTTTTTACTTGTTCTCAAGAACGATTATATTAGTTTAGGGAGGACCACGCCTCATTCCACTGTGACCTACATTAGGAGGTCTATTGTGGATCCCCTGAGTCTATAGCACATCCTTCAGCTTCATCCTCTTAATCAGGCCTAGCAAAGCTGAAAGTGGCTCCGTCTTGAAGCTCGTGGCTTCGGGATTACTAGTCCCCAGTTGAAGAAATTGTTCTTGCCAGTCCGGCACACTCATAAAGGATGTGCACCGGGGTTTCCTCCTCGGTCCTGCGGAAACGGCATAATGCGCTGTCTGCAAGTAATAAATGGTACATGGGCCTATTCAGCCTACAGTGCCCTGTTACTAGTCCCACTATTAGCCTTATATCCCGTCGGCTATGGCTCAGTAGGTCCCATTAGGAAATTTAGGCAAATGTCTCCTAATGAAGAGTTTCGCCTGCCTCTGCTCTGGCGTACTTTCCCACCATCGCAGACGCTGGTCTTCTAGCCATTCCTTGATAGAAGCTAAAATGAGGCTCCTGGGCAACCCGCAGAAGGGCTCGGGGCCTATAAAGGCATCCTTTGAGCCCTCCCACGCCAGGGCGTCCGCCGTTTCGTTATCAAGGAACCCCACAAGAACGATTATATACTTTTTTTTCTCTTTTTCTCATCGACAGCAATTAGCGCCTCTCACACAGTTTTCTTCTCAAACTTTGTCCTTAAAAGCTGCGATGGCACTGTTCTTCACTACCTTATTTCAACCAACGCAATACTTGTCTAGCAAGGTAGGTAGTGCTTCCGGTTTAGAACACAGTTCCACGCATCCCCTCTTACGACATCGAACCGGTCGACGAGGGGGTAGTGTTGATATCTTGGTTCTGCCATCCATTTATTAGCGAATCATTTGGACGTTGTATTCTTATTGATAAAAAAGTGTATTGATAAAACTCTAATTGAGTTTCTTGCCTACACTGCTTTTTATGGTATTTTACTTTTTTATTCATATTTTGTTAAATTTGCTTTTATCTTCTATGATCTTAAACTTACTGTCAGATAGACTCAACTCTTTTTCATTTTATATTTTCTTTTCTTCTTTTCTAAAGGCTATTTGCGTGTTGGGGAATACTTTTGTAAATTTTCTTCTCCCTGAAAGTTTCCCTAAATTTATTTTGGGTGTAGTACTCTTATAAATATTTCTACACCCCTTAAAATGATTTAACTCTAAGAAATACATACTTATTTACACAATCATTTACGCTAATAAATACATTCACGCTAACAAATACGATCGTACTAATAAGCACATGCATACTAATAAGTACCTGCAAACTGCATTCACATAGAGGGGAGAGTACTCGATATTCCTCTCCCCTTTATTAAACCTAGCCTAACGAAGGAGCCTTCTAAAACTGAGCGCAAATCACGATATACGTTATTACTTACTTTTTCCTTTGTAAAGGAAATATTTGTAATCGGATTAACTTTACGAAAGATTATATTTTCAATGGAAACACATATTTTTTGAAATCCCCTGGGTATGGAACGACTTTTTTTATCGTCTGAGAGAGAGAGAAACGGAAACAATTTTTTTTTTTTTGGTAAATACATTTTTTTTTTATTTTCATGGGACAAAAAAATGTATTTCTTTGAAAAGTCAATTTTGAAATACTGACACGTACGATACACTTCCTCTCAAGGCAATAAAACGTAGTTAACGACATATCAAAATCTTGATTATTTTCTGTAGTTACCGCTTATTCTTTACGATACATAAAACTTTACTAGAAACAAGATGATCTAGTGCCAAATTTTCCAACTAAAATTCTTGTTTAAAAAAATCAAAGAACTAAAGAGATACATTGTTTAATAAATCTTTATATATATAAACAATTAATTAATAATTCATGAGATTATTGTTAATTAATATCATTCATTTGTATAATAATCAGATTACAGAACACACACAAAAAGTGCTAAATTATCCGCACTAACAACTGTTCCACTAATTACTAGCAATTGGCATTGTATGTGCCTCTAGAATAAAACCATCAGCCCACGTCATGTCAAGCATGAAGAGGGTCACCGTTGTGGTAGAGCTTCACGGCTTTCGGTTTTGTTTCTTCTTAATTAATTGTAACGGTTAATTGTTGGAAAGCCAGTTGTAAAAACCTAACTTATCAACTATTTCCCAATTTTAGACTGATAATAGCGGTGAAGGTAAAAAAAAAAAAACTACATTAACCAAGGAATACCAAATTCTATTAACACATATCTAGTGTGTGCGTGAACGTTTTAATTTGATTATGTCATCAAATTAGTAGGCATTGTCGGGATGTCCTCTATCGTTTGATCGTCTTAAAATTTGATAATGAAGAACGTATTGCACCATGGAAATTTAACATTTCAACATTTTCTATTTCATTTTATACTATGTTGTATAAAACTGTGATTGGTGATAGTGTATTTGTGGTTGTAGTAGCTTGTGGCGTGAGCGGTTTAGTAAAGGGCTTGTGTTTATGTTTGAGATAGAGATAGAAGTATTTAAAAATAATTAAGAAACCAGTGGTAAATTAAATTAAATATATTATCTTTAAAGATATTTAAATACTTTTTAATAACACAGCAATATGCTTATTAATATACTGAAACTAGCTATGTTTTAAGTTATGACTGGCACTGATGCTAAAATAGCGATTCCTGAATCAAGTGTTCTAATTCAATGTTTAATACAGACTCTTCTTGTTTGAAAGCAGAATGCAGACTGTTTTGAAGGAATGCCTTCTCATTGTTAGTTCAAATCTTCCCCTGTGAGAAGGGGTGAAAAGACAAAGCTACCAATGTTCTGTGAACTCTAAAAGACAAAGCTAACCAGGTCCTTTGAACTCTTTCTGTAACTGTAGTCTTCTACCTGTGTGCACCCTTTTTGCCAGCGAATGTTAGATTTTTCTTGATATTTTTCAAATAAAATATATTTGAAAATATATTTCTGGCATCCATCACATGTTTTTTTATTTTCAAATAATTAGCTTTTCAACTACTAACCTAATTAAAAATGTAAATGAGAAATTAATGAGTCAATGAGATGAAAACGGATGGTCTAAAGATAATAAAATAAAATAAATGAAGGAGACAAACTAGATTGCATCCCTCTTAATAATTGTACCATATACACTTTCTCTTCACTCACGAGAATAAGACTGGGGGGGGGGGGGATAGTTCATGTTTGAGATTTCGGAAAGGATTATCTCATAGCGATGTCGAATTATCTCTTCCGTTTACACATTTATTGCTTTACAGACAGTGTCTACAAAATAATTATTCTTACAAAAGATAAAACAATATAACGCTGACCAGAAGCCAGCCTATTTTTAAAATCCATCTAGATTCCTTATTGCTTGAATAAAACATTTTTATCCATGAGATAATTACCATTCAATCTTGTTTATTTATTTATTTATTTTTTAAATTTATGGCGCGTCAACAACTATGGTCATTGGCGCCTAGAGCCTTCTCAGTGCACTGCCGGGCTCCGGGCAGTGTTCTCTCATTACAGACAACACTGTCCATCACCGGACAATGAGCTGTAGAGGCTCCTAGGAAAAAAAAAAAAAAATCTAAGGGTAGCACAGCGGGACTCGAACCCGGGTCCTCCGCGTGGGGGTCCAGTACGCTAACCACTGTTGTTTATAACGACTGTTTATTTATTGATTGATTAAAATTACCGCGTCACTTTTAAGGAAGCAATACAGTAATTTCTGAAACAATAAATACTTGAAAAGTCAAATAGTTTTTGGAGAAAAAACTTTGAAATCACCAATAAATTTTATGTTTTAATATTTTTTATTTATTTTTATTTTGAAATATTAAAAAAAAAAAGAACGTTAAATATAGTTTACGCATTTATCTTTCATATCTCTCACACTAATATTTTTAACGGTTTTAACGGATATATATATATATATATATATATATATCTAACTGGAAACTTTCAAAGTTATTTTCTTAATTAAATGTTGAATACTTTTGCAAGAATTCGAATAGATTATTTAATTATCCAGCCAATTAAGTACGCTATTTGCTAAGTGATGATAAATTACTAGATAATACCGTTAAAGTTCGGAAAAATTGGAGACTGATATTCTTTTTTAAATGTATTTATTTATTTTTTTGTTTACATATTTCAATTTTTTCCTCTTTAGATTTTAATTCTCTTTTTTAATTTACTATAATAAGAGGAAGTGACAAATTTTCGAAATTAAGTATTTAAGTATCACGCACCGGAAATACATGTTTTGTAGTCCACAGGATATGAAAACAAAAAATATGTTAAGCGAATTATCTGTATTTGTGTTGATGTCTGTGAATGGAATATTTTAAAAACAATTAAAAAAACACTCGCACAAACTTAAACTCGATCAGCCTCATCGCATCCAATACGAACGTTTCTGGCAAAATCAATGGTAAAATGGCTCCAACGATTTATTTTAAACTTGACAAAATACATAAAATGCAATTAGTTTATTATTTCATTGAAGACGAAACTGGAAATTTTGTGGTAACTTTGAAGTCCTGTACATAATATCCGCACAGTTCCATTCATATCTTTATTACTATTCTTGTCGGATCTGCCCATTCGATCGCTGTAGATATTGGTTCCGCTGGTTCGATAGTGCCTAAGAAAGATAATTGAATTTTCTACGCTTTCTTGCAATGTAAATGGAATAGAACAAGGCTGGAACTATATGGGATAAGCAAGAAGGCGGCCATGAACAAGGAGAAATAGCTAAATAAATTGGGTACCTCTCATATCCGTATGGGTAAGGATGGTCTGCAAGCATGCGGATCAACTGCAGAAACAAAGGAGACGATTAGTCTAGGGGAAGGAAGAAGAAATTAGAAAATGATGAATTAATTAAATATGTCACATGACAGAAAAGCATTATTGAAGATACCTTAATAAGAACTATCTCTTAAATACTGCACTTAAAAGTCTTATCACTTTTTGTTTGTAACATCATTCCAAAAAATCATCATTCAAAAAATTAATAGTTCGGGGAAAGCTGTAAACATTAAGGTTCAAAGTTTGACCATTAAAATGACGCTTCAAAACAAAGTACGCATTGAGATAAGATAACGATATATAGTTTTGTTGTGGTGGTTGGTTCCGCAGAGCTGGAAAGCATCAGAGACATTTTCCGTGGTAGCCTGCTTCATTTTGTGGTCATCGACCGGTTTCGGGCGTTCGCCCATCTTCTGGATGCGTTTTTCAGTCAGCGTGACAACACAGACTTGCACAGAGCAAATTTAGTTTACACAGTCTGTGTTGTCACACTGTCTGAAAAACGTTTAGTTTTTTCAAGGTTGAACTTGCGATTTTTTTGTTGTTGACATATTTTATTCATATATACTTAAACACACCACATATATACAGATATTAGCTAAAAGCATTTTTTTGCAATTCTCAGGACACCTCACAAACATATGTATCAGTTAGAAATGCAGTTCGCAAAATTACAGTAGTAAGAGAATGCATTAATAGAATGAATATTGTAAAATAAAATGCAGAACAAATAAAGAAAAGCTAAATAGGAAATAATCTTTTCTTTTGTCCATTTTGTTTCCAATGTCTATATGGTCATTTAGAGCAGGCTGTTAGCCGTGCAAAATGGGGTCAATATAGCATGCAGCTGTAGTTATTTATGTTTGGTTTGCACGAAACTAAGTCTCTAATTCTCCATACATATACTATCATCTTTAATAATGCCGCTGTATTATCTCATTTTTATTGCCCTCCTATATTAAAATAAAATAGAATTTAGTTAAGTTGAAAATTAAACTGTATGACTCCCCACATGTTTGATATTCTCCGAATTATTTTTTTCCCTAAGATGGGCAAGTGAACCAGTGGGCTAAGTTAGTTTCCCGAAGAATATTTGAAAATTAATTAATTTTGAATCAAATTATAAGTCATGTATGTTCGATTTGTATCATTTAGTTGTTATTTCCTCTTAAATGTTCTTCAGGTCACTAGAACTATTTTAATGACGTATGGGTGTATGCGAAAAAAATCGCAAAATACAAAAAAAATCGCAGATAGACCAAATTTGAAATTCACTTCAGCTTTCGCCAAGGAATCTTACACGAAATTCTTGGCCAAACAGAAATTCAATCGGAATTCCAAATTTAATGTACAGGTTTTTTCAATTTTTCCAAATATTCTCCAAATGGTTTCAGATATTCTTTAAAATTAGTATATAAACTACCTACATACAAAAACATATATATATACGAGAGTCATTCAATAAGTAACAGACAAACCGCTATAGCTCAGAAACGGTTTGTTTAATATAATACAATAGATTCAGTGCGTCAAATTGGCATCCTTGTACTTAGTTTCTCATCAGCTGTTCAAGAGTATTTGGTAAGCATTACCACAAATGTATTCAGTTAACAATGGCGAGTCCGCACGAGCATTGCACCTCAAAACAACGACGCTCAGCGATGTTTAGTTGCAGAGGGTATCAAAGGTAGTGAAATCCACTAAAGAATGTTGAAAATGTACGGGAATAATTGTTTGATCCGTTCGTACGTTTACAAATGGGTAGAACCGTTTAAAAGTGGCCGTGTAAGTGACTGTGACGAGCAACTAAGTGGTCGACCGGTTGAAGTTGCATCTTCCTCCCTCGAATCTCGCATAAACTCGAAAATCAACGAACAAAGTAAGGCCTGCCATTCGAAAGTGATTTTGCTTCATGACGCACAGTTAACTCATGAAACACTTCCAAAAATGGGGTGGGAGATCCTTCCCCATCCCTCCTACAGCCCCGATCTCGCCCCATCAGCCTTCCATTTGTTTGGACCCCTTAAAGAGGCTGTACGTGGAAATCATTTTCAATCCAATAAAGAATTGAAAATTAGGTGCAAAAGTGGTTTCGAGAAATCAACCCAAAGAATTTTATGCTAGAGGCATACACAAATTAGAAGAACAATGGGACAAGTGTATAAACGTTGCTGGGGACTATGTTGAAAAGTATCCAAAGTTTTGTATTGATTAAATAAATCGTTTTTAAGCTATAGCGATTTATCTCTTTACTTATTGAATGACCCTCGTACATAGCTAAGACCTACGGTTCGTGTCTTTGCTACTATCGCTATTTTTACTGTAGCTTCCGACTTATTCTTACAATGCTGGCACACATCGTGTCACCGTGTTTACTGTCCTCATGGGAATCGAACTCTAAATTCTCGCACCAAAGGAGAAGCCGCTAGCAGGCGTCGGTCCAACAAATACAGACCTAACTAGCGAACTTAGGTGTATCGGGGATAAGGTGGACATACTCATAATAAACTAGAGCAGTAATTATGATTCGAAACAGCGTAAAAAAAAAGTGGTTTTGCTTTTTTTCAACACTAATTTTGATTCCCCATTTTTGAAGTGAATAAAATTAGTGTTTATTTCTTCTTTCTATTTGTTTAATTTATCGAAATAATTGTGATTTTGTTAGAGTGGTAATATGATTGATTAAGTTTAATCAATTGAACAAATGTTTTTATGAACCAATAAACTAAGCAATTCTATTGTTTTATAATGATCGGCTAGAAAAAACAGTCAAGCAACATTTTTTTTTAAAGAGGACGAACTCTTTTAAAGGTCACATAACCGAATACGATAGCATAACCTAGCATACAATAAAAAGCAGCTATTATTAATGAAATATCATATATAATTATTTAGTTCTATATTAAGTTTATAACAACTATTAAAAGTTTAACAGTGAATAGTTACTTTTCAAAAAAAGTTTTTTATTTTTATTTTTTTTACTATTTTATTTACGATTGTACGTGGAATGAATGAAAAATTACAATAATCATATGTAATTTGTTGAAAATAATTTTTCACACGCATTTTGCATTCTTAATAGAACAGTTTGGGTAGAGAGAGTGAGAGAATAGTAATTTATGAGTGAGTGAGGAAGATTATGGCAAGCATTATGGGGCTACGTAACAATGGCCTACATTCTGACTGGATAGAATTTTATTCAAGTCTATAGTACTATTACGCTTTTGTGATAATCATATTATAAAATGAAAAAATTCAAAGTCTTTTTTGACGTTGGAAAATATTAATTTAATCGGTGAAGACATTTCCATTAATTTTTCTTGTCAATGTCCTATTTCCACGACTAATTGGCCATTAAGGCCAGAGGCCATCGCCAAACCTTTTTTTATTTATTTTCCTTCTCCATGACTTCGGCTGTCCAGCCATTCCATGTCTCGCGGCCAGTGTAATAAGTTTGCAATAGCGACTGATGTTGTTTGTTTAGTCAAGGGACACGTGAGAACAATCTCGGACGCAAACAACTTCCTTCCACAGGCCATCGGCAGACTTTAGGAACTTCGGTCGTTTAGAAGAATTTGGCAATTTTTTTTTTTTGGTTATTTAAGAAAATAAATCAAAATATACATTAAGAAATAAATTGAAAAAATTTTGTTACATTTTTACGTTTCTCTTACTTCTAAGCAAGTATTGCAATTTTACCAAATTTTTTCAATTGAGTTTTGAGGCCCCTGAGTATAAAAAAAAGTGTTTTTAATGAATGTGTACGTGTTTGTATGTGTATTATTATAAGTATTTACCATAAAGCAAATTTTAAAGAGATACAAATATAATGTAATCATAATATAATATATACAAATATCAATATGAACAGATCTAATACTACTTACCAGTTTACTCGAGCTCGAAAGGAACTATTGGGACTTCAGAGTTTGTGGTTGGCGGGCGAACACTGAGACCCTGGTTTTCATACACTTTTATACGGAATTTTAAAAAATATTGCTTCAAGTATAACACTGAAAAATGGTTTGACATCTTCACTTCACTATTGGACAGTCATTGACCCCTGCAGGTATTGGAGGAAAAACCTTAAAAGACTTCTTAATTATCGGTTGACCGGTTGAATATAGCGATCGCTGGAAAGTAGAATCTGTAGTGCGCCAAAGATGTCGTTTCGCTTATCTGTTTTTTCTTCATTTTTTTTTAAAAAAAACAGGCGTAATCTGTCAGCGGGAATATTAGCAAACATATTTGAATATATATTATTTATATGAATGCAAGTGTAAGACTGAGAAACGAATAGTACCACAAATCCCAATACCAGACTCAAATGACTGGCTCTACTTCAACGTTAAAAAAATGCTGATGACAAAATTATTTAATTCAACACAACCCATGAAACTGCTAATTTACAAAGTATTACTTAAAACCTAATTGGGCATACGGTGCGGAACTGTGTGGTGTTCAACCAAGCGATCTAATTATAATCGTATCCCCAAACACTCCCAATCCAAAATTCTTCGCAAAATCGTTTCAACGGCTTTTTTTTTGTTTCCAATATTACAATCTATAACAAATTTAAATATTACCATACGCCCGGGGGCGTAGAAATCCTCTATTCCGATGCAACAAAGTGTATAACCGTTTATCCTCTTTCTGTCAATCCTGTTGTCCATGAATTGGCATTCCACATTAATCATCCTATAAATTTTACTCCAATAGTGGCTTCATGATCTACTTAAATTAAGTAAATTGGAGTGTCATTAATCAAAGACTTCTCCACTCCGATTTCGTTTATTTGTCTAAATTTATAAAATTTACTATTTTTGGGCTAATAACTGGTGTAAATATCAATAAAAAAGGAATTTGGTATTATATCTGCAGTAGCATGCATATTGTTTTTGTTCCTGACTGGTTTCGGATTTTCATCCATAGTCAGAGTAAATTCACCAAATTCGTTTTAATGTAATGTTTCTGTTACACTCACACTTGTTGGTTTGTTGGTTGTATATATGTGCGGTTGGGGGTTTAAGGTTATGTTACTATGTGTGTGTGTGTTTAATGACAAAATGGAATATATAATAAATTATGATTATACATTAGGAAATGGTGTATAATAAATAGCATGTTTTGAAGGATACTTTATAACTAAATTTTAATAGTGTTCTTAAGTATGCTCAGTGTTTTATCAAGTCATTTTCATTAGGGGGGATAAGAAATTTTAGGAGTATACTGTACGGTACTAATACTGTACTGTACTAATAAGATAAAGTTTAAGAAGGGCAATGCAAAGTTTATCGACAGTGCTAATAAATGCGAGATACAAGCAGGATTAATATAAGAAGTACAATATTTTTTCTATTAATCCTGCTTGTATTTCACATTTATTTATTACTTGTTCAAGCTTTTCATTGTCCACAAACTTTGCATTGCCTTTCTTCTAAACTTTATCTATTCTTATTAGTACAGTATACTCCTGAAATTTCTTATGCCCCCCCCCCCGGCTAATAAAAATGACTTGATAAAACACTGAGCATACTTTACAACACTAATAAAATTTAATTATAAAGTATCCTTCAATACATGCAATTTATTATACACTATTTTCTAATGTCTAATCATAATTTATCATAATTCCACTTTGTCCTGAAACACACACACACACACACACACATAGTAACATAACCTTATAATCTCCCCACATATACACAACCAACAGTATGAGTGTAACAGAAACATTACATTGAAGTGAACTCTCTACACGTACAAGGTGAATTTCCTCTGACGATGTATGAAAATTCGAAACCGGTCAGGAACAAAAACAATATGCACGCTACGACGGAGTAAATACCAGATGTTATCCAGCATTGCAGACTGACCCACATTTTCAAAAAAGGAATTGTTTTATTCTGTGACACAAGAATGCGCCCGACAAGAATAATTAGATTTTTACTAAGAAATAGTATAATATAAAATGTAAAGTATCCAGCTAGCCAGAATATATGCTAACTATGATTAATAAAAATAAGTGAACTCGAAAAAATCTTGAAAACCTTTTGTGAGTGTAAGGTTTTCGGTTTGGGGCAGCTTGTGTTATTAGGATGGGATATCCACAGAGACGCCAAGATCTTCTTCCTTTTCTTTACAATATTTTATACTAGAACAGACATTCCTACAAAATAAGATCAGCCTAATTTAAGAGAGAAACCAACTGAATTCAATAACATAAGTTTCCTTGGAAATTAGGTCATATGTTTGACTCCTCTAAATTCGATACGAATAAAACTCATTAAAAGGCAATACCGTAATTTTTTATTTAGAAGTATCTGTGCTATAAATACGCTGGTCATCTATATGGTGTTTAACGAACAAAGCGATAACATGCAGAAAAAATAAATAAACAGGAAAGAAGAGAACAATAGCGGTACAGTACATAGCGCAACTTAACGACGAAATATAACGGCCGTTATTGTGTATATAGTTAAACTGAAGTTGTCCTACTGGTTTTTTTTTTTTTAAGGAACAACACACACTTATATACACACACACACACACAAAAGGCGGGGCCAATGTAATGTTGCTAGGCTAGCGTAAACAATTTCATAGTTATTATAAGCATGGCCCACATGAGGCAGTTTTATATTAAAAATAATATACATATATGCCTAGTTAGTTATACAAGAATCTGCTATCACTTCCTTACATTTAAGGGAAAGATCTTTTATTTTGATGCTTTAATTAGAATTGTTATTAGACAATGAAAAGGCAATAAGAGTAAATAGTGTACATGTTTGGTCTATAAAAAATATTTAACGGAAAATAAACCAGGTTCTGATATGGATAGAAATAGTGTACTTTAAAAGGAAACAGGAAAACATATATATCTGCAAATGAATAAAGACATGTCTTAACATATTTCCCGTGGTTATATGTGTTGAGTGTGATTTTTCAGGAAAAGATTTCAATTTTCTGGCTATTACAATATTTTTTAGAAGAATAATTCCTAATGTAAGTTAGATTATACATTTAAGCTACCTTCATGGTTGTGGGAATTGCAAGGCTCTATTTCAGATTATCAGTTATCGCCTTATCCTAGTTCTATCTGCGTTTATACTGATTCAAAGTTTGAAATAGATCATATTTGGAATTACAATGTTGAATTAATCACAGTATTTAACTATATGCGAGGGATATTCAAGAAGTAACCAGACAAATCGCTGTAGCTCAAAAATGATTTAATCAATACAAAACTTTGGCTAATTTTCAACTTAGTCTCCAGCAACATTTATACACTTGTCCCATAGTTCTTTTAATGTGTGTATTCATCTGACATAAAATTGTTTGGGTTTCCTCGAAGCCACTTTTGGACTGATTTTTAACTTCTTCATTGGATTGAAAATATTTCCCACGTAGAGCCTCTTTAAGAGAACCAAAACAAATGGAAGTCTGATGTGGCGAGGTTGGGGTTGTAGGGGGGGATGTGGAAGGATCTCCCGCCCCACTTTTTCTTGGTTTCTTGTGGGCGTTCGTAAGTTGTCTTGAAACCTATCTCGCTCAAGTTTTCTTGTAGTGCAGCTTGTTCTGAATAATGTTATGGACAGTTTCAACATTCGCGTACACTTCTTCAGCTATCAGTTAAACAGTAATAAGTCTGTTGTTCTGAATTGACGCGTTAATGCGAGATTTGACGGTGGAAGTAATAACTTCAACCGGTCGTCCACTTTGTGTGCTCATAACAGACAATTACTCGGCCACTTTTAAACTGTTCTACCCATTTGTAAACGTTCTAACAATTATTCCCATACACTTTCAACATTCTTTCGTGCATTTCACTACCTTTGATACACTCTGCAACTAAAAATCATTGATTGTTGTTCTTTCGAGGTGCATTGTTCGAGCGGACTCGCCATTATTAACTGAATACATTTGAGGTTATGCTTACCAAATACTCTCGTACAGCTGATGAGAAACTAAGTACAAGGATGCCAACTTGACGCACTGAATCTATTGTATTGATTAAACAAACGGTTTCTGTGCTGCAGCGATTTGTCTCGTTACTTACTGAATGACCCTCGTAATTAATAACTAATTACACCAAGTATCACTTTTCTTTTGATTATTGTCTCTAAGTCAGTAGTTTTGTCAAATTGCAAAGTCTATGTGTGAGAACAACATAGGAGATTATATAACTTCATCTACATGGGCGGTACCTAATACAGTTGCTAGATTACAACTTTTTATATAATTGTATGCAAGGGGTCAATCATCGCCGTTCAATCTGTAACATTTATCCCTAGTTCTTGAAAAATAGTTGTCCACGCTTCACCTTTTTTTTTAGCTGCTGTTTCCAAAAAAAATAGAGAAGGCTTCATGTATATTATGTGTAAGTTTAAGGGTCGCGATAATAGTGTGGTTCGGGTGTGGAATTCTAGTTGTGATACTGTTCAATTCTCAGTCTTGGACTTGCATTCATATAAATAATATATATTCAAATATGTTTGCTAATATTCCCGCTGACAGATTACGCCTGTTTTTTTAAAAAAAAAATGAAGAAAAAACAGACAAACGAAACGATATCTTTGGCCCACGACAGATTCTACCTTCCAGCGATCGCTATATTCAACCGGTCAACCGATAAATTAAGAACTCTTTTAAGCTTTTCCCTACGATAACTGCCGGGGTCAATGACTGTCTAATAGTGAAGTGAAGATGTCAACCACTTTTCAATGTTAAGCTTTAAGCAATGTTTTTTAAAATACCGTATAAAAGTGTATGAAATCCAGGCTCTCAGTGTTCGCCCTCCAACCACAACCTCTGAAGTCTCAATAGTTCCTTTCGGGCGCGATTAAACTGGCACGTAGTATTGGATCTGTTCATTGTAATATTTTTGTCTATAATATTATGATATACATTATATTTGTTTCTTCTTTAAGATTACATCTGCTCTTGATTGGTTAATGGAATCAATTGGAGAAAAGAAAAATATTCCTTTATGTTATCCGTTATGAATCAAGAATTATAGTACCTGAACCTTTTAATAATTCTCTACTCTATCTCGATCGCCCAGTTTTGCATAGCGCCCTAGGCTATGCTGTCTGACAATCTCTCATTTTCGGCTTACATTGTCTTCACTTTCGTTGCTAAGTTTCTGTAAATAACTTTTGCGGATTTCCTTAAAGGTCATCTTAGCTAAGTTGTAGCAAGCCTCTTTAATCTCCTTAATTTCTGCTAGGTAGCGAAAAAGGGCAAATTCAAGATGGTGTTCATTTCCATTTTGATTCTTCGTTACAAAAAACATGTCCTCATGAACTGGACACTGAATATTTACCACTCATACATCAACAAAGTGCTTTCTTCAGTTTCGCTTTGGTTGCAGTTCTTATTTATGACCCATATATCAGGAAGAGGTGGATTAGTGTTTTATATACATTTTAATACAACTTTGTTTTCCTTTTTTTTTACTTTCTCTTACCCCTAGTAAGAGGAAGTATTGTAATCGTGTCAAATTTTCGATATCGAGTTTTCACCGGAAATATCCGTTTTGAGGTCCCCTGAGTCCAAAAAAGTGATTTTTAGCAAATGGTCTGTGTGTGTGTGTGTGTCCGTGTGTGTTTGTGTGTGTATGTATGTATGTGAACAGCATAGCTCAAAAACGAAAAATCGTAGAAAGTTGAAATTTGATATTCCGTTTAGAGGTCACCATGGAATCTGACTGTAAGTTATCTGTAAAAATTCTTCAACCGGAAGTACCACTTTACTAGTTGGATTTTTTACTTTTTTGCGATTTTCTCAAAAATGGCTCCGACGATTTTTTCTTTAAACTTCAAACATCAACCACACATACAAAGACTACAACTTTTATTTGAAACATTTCTCCGGGAAAATGCATTAAAGGGCACTTTTGGGAGAGGGGGGGTTAGGTTTCCATCTAAAGTGCTATTTCAGTTTATTAGACAATTCTGTCATCTAAATAATGTTAATTAGAATTAAATATGTTGTTGAAATTCCGAGTTTGAAAAAAATCGGATAATCGGAAGTGCGTTTACTTTACCACTTTACTAAATGATTTATTCACTTTTTCGCAATTTTCTCAAAAATGGCTCTGACGATTTTTTTGAAACTTCGTATATAAACTAAACATGCAAAGATCTACAACTTTTATCTAAAACATTTCTCTGGGAAATTTCTTTTAAGAGCACTTTTAGGGGAGGGGTGGGGTTAGATTTTCATCAAAGTGCTATCCTAGTTCATTATACAATTCTATCATCCAAACATAATTAGTTAGAAATAAATAGATGACTGAAATTCCGAGTTTCAAGAAAATTAGTAAACCGGAAGTGCGCTTTTACTGAACAGTTTTTTCAGTTTTCGACGAATTTCATTAAATTTGGTACACAAACTATAAAATTTCTCAATTATCATTTTGAGAATGGAGTAAGAGAAAGTTGTGTGAGTGTTTCACACCAGATTTTTTTTTAATCATTTTCTCACGTTTTTTCATAATCTGTTTTCATTTTAAATTTTTAGTAACGAACGGGCACATCTCGAAATGGAGAAACAATAGACTGAACGTAATGCTAAATATATATTTGGAATCATGAATCTCAAAATGTAAATAGAAATGTCCATTATTTTGATATGAAATAATATCTGGATTTTTGTGTCCAAGTAGATTTATTATAAATGCCTGAGAAGCAAACTGCTTCAATAATTTACACCATAATAATTTAATAAAATAAATTCTGTTTGATACGATTTGCATTTTATTATTGATTGACGTATGTCTATCAAAAATGTTTTATCGCTATCAATTATTTCAAAAAAAAAAATTTTGTTACGTATTTTTTGATGTTTCAACGTTTTATTCGACCAAAACATTCCCTGCTAAATTTTCTTATTTCATTTAACAATTACTGAAAAAAAAAAAAAAAAAAAAAAATTATAATTTAACAAAAAAAGAAAACAAATCAAGAAGTTATACTTTAAGTGTGACCTTATTCTTTTAAAGGTTAATTCATATTTAGTGATAATCATTTGATACTAAATTATTTTTTAATACTATAGAAATCATTATATTTCTACGGTTGCAATAAATTTATAATACATATTTTTTCAAACAATCTTCTATATATTTTGTAATTTATATGGTATTTAAAATGAAACCTACACTTATCTCTCGCTCTCGAAGTAATTGAGGTCACATAACAAACCATAGAAAGAAAAAAAAAGATTCTGATATTTTTAGTTTAATTAAACAAAGAAATGTAATAAAATATGTACAAACAATGACATATGATGAACAAGCTAGTAAAAAGTAAAGTGTACTGATGGAAGCTTTTTACAATGCCCTGCAAGGAAAAGATACGGCAATATATGACGTGTCTGGATAGTAAACATTATAAATGACATCACATTTGAAATAGCTAGTTTTCCCTTACATTGTCTAATAATGTTTTCACTAGAACGTTGATTTAGTAAAGAAGATTTTATTACAACTTCTTCATTTTTTGAGCTTCTATTTTTTTTTTTTTTTTTTGTAACTGGATAAATATTCATCTGTTGGGAAAATTTACCGCAACTTCATGATGATTTAGCGCTGCACTTCTCTTAAGGTCGCAAAGTTTTCTCATGTCTATGTCATTGGAACGGAAGAATGGGTTACAACTTTCCAGCAAAGCGCGCTGTTTTACAACAGGATTTTTTTTTCTTTAATTTAAGGCGGGTCAACATCTAAGGTCATTGGCGCCCTGAGCATTCTCAGTGCATCGTGTTCTCTCGTTACAGACAACGCTGCCCATCACCGGACAGGCTTCTAGCAAGAAAAAATCTAAGGGCAGCACAGCTGGACTCGAACCCGGGTCCTCCGCGTGGGAGTCCATTCCGCTAACCACTTAGCTATTCCATTCCCTATGCAACAGGGTTCTCCTTAGATAAAGAGGCTATTTGCTTATTTGAGAGATATAAACGTATACAATAAAATTTAGGTTAGTAGTTAGGTTAGGTGAATCTGGGTGAAGGAATATCGAGTACTTTACCCAATTAGGTTAGTTCAATTATTTATAAAGGGGGAAAAGAATATCGAGTACTTTCCCCTTGTGTGAATGCGTAGTATGAATGAATCATTAATATGAATGTATTTATTGGTGAGAATGTATTTATTAGCTTGAATGTGTTTTATTGGTTTGAATGTATTTATAGGCGAGAATGTTAGCATGATTACTTACCGTCAGTGTTTTATATTTATCAGGGGGTTGAAAGAAAATTTAATAGAAGTATTTCAACCCCATTAGCACTAAGTCAAATTTAGTCTAGATCATTTAGGATGTGCAGGAGAACATTAGTTAAAAGTATTGCACATCCACTATTGGTATAGTAAATAGCCTCCTTCGCAATATTAACGATATTATTTAACTTGTAATAATACTCTTAATAAACTCTAGTTCAAATAGAAAGCATTTATTATTAAGCATCAGGATTTCACTTTAGTCTGAACCTACCTCAGTTATTTTTATTTTTTATTATTTAAGGCGCCTCAACATCTGTGGTCATTTGCGCCCGGAGCCTGCTCAGTGCACTGCCGGCATCCGGACAGTGTTCTCCCGTTACGGACAACACTGTCCATCACCGGACAGTGAGCTGTAGGGGCTCCTAGGAAGAGAAAATCTAAGGGTAACACGGTACCCCAGTTATTAAAATAAAGCATAGCATAAACAATAACCCACAATACTCCTCCTCGTCGACTATATGAGATCGATGATATAAGAGGGGATGCGTGGGTAAGATTCTCGAATACCTGTGGCTCCTCCCTGCCTTGCTGAGCAAGGCATTGTGTGTGGAAGCCATACAGGTTAGCTAGCATGTGCCATCCCAGCTTGAGTGGCCTAGGAATTAGAAAGAAACAAAAAAATAGTTACAAGCGCTAATAATTACCATAGTCGATGCGCTAAAAAAAAGAAAAAAAAAGAAAACTTTCTAGCACTGAACTGCCATAAGGTATTTAAGCTGCCTGTTTTCTTCTATCCTTGTATCTTGTCTTCACAGAGCCTGTTATTCATTTCAAATTAAAAAACATGAATTTAAGAAGCATCAACTAATTAACAAAACAAGAGTAAGAGAAGGGAAAAACAGGATTAAGTTGTTTTCACAAAACGGATTAAGTTCTAAGTTACGAGAAATTAAGAGAAACATTTAAAAAAAAGAAAAATCAATTTGCCATTCTTCATGACTTAAAAATGAATAAAATAAACATATTACAAAGTTTATAATATATTACAAAAGTTCTACAATATTATTTTTAATAAATACTGATTGAAGATTTTCTTCTATAATGTATTTATTTTAGCATATTGTTATGGTCATTACTGCTATGGGTATTAGATAAAAAAAAAAAAAATGGTTCTCAATGGGTACTTTATGGGTTTGTCCAACAAATATAAAAGGGACCGTAACGAATGGTTAAAAGTGGTTTTTGCCGCCTTGTACTTCTCTTTAATAATATTGTAGTGTTTAGAAGTAAGTCTTTGCACGCTAGTAATAAATAATAATAAAAAAAAGGAACAGAAATCAACATTTGCCTTCAAAAGAGAATTTTTAACAATATATTATATACTTACTGTAAATATTTTATATACAACGTACTCTTGATTTTCCGGTGTGCGGGGATTATCCGTATTTGAAAATTCATAAAATTAATTTCAAATTTTTTAATAAGAATGGACGTTTATTTTTGATAAACATACATGAGAAACAAACGTTGTGGTGAATCATGGTTATATGTCGTGACTTTTATGTTATATTTCGGATGCACATATTATATATATATGATATATAGAAAAAAACAAATATTTAACATCAATTCATCAATAATTAAAATAGCAACAATGTACGCTTTGATTAGTGCAGACAATTTTACATTGACATTATATTTTAGTACCCTAGAAAGCCTATAGATAGCATGCAAAGCGTAGTGGCATTTATTTCTTAGATAACTTTTTACTATATTTTCTAATATAATAAGAATATCTTGGGAGGCTATTAATTAGTTTACTTTTTTCTTTATTCAGATCAAATTTTATGAATAATTTTATTACCAATTGACCTGTTTTATCGTGCAACAATACTTCAAGAGTCAAAGACGAGACGAGTTGATAAAATGATTTTACTTTCAAAGTCCACAAAATTTATTTTTAATAAGAAACAAGTTATCTTCAAATTACAAATTATTAAATAATAAATGAATATGTAGTTGGGTTCGCTATGATAGAGTAATGTTTTGAATTTTATCAATTATCTTCAATTTGCAAACGTTTTTTTGTTACACTCCACTGACACTCAGTCAGTCACCCTTCTAACACGAACTTGAAAACTAAAACTCTAATGATTGTTGAAAATCCAAAACCGGTAATAGCAAACAAGTATGATAATTATGAAAATAATTCGTTAAACAAACATAATACAGTTATAATCTGACAACTTGTCAAAATACGCGTGATCATATTCTATCTATATTAATATTAATATTAATTTATTTAATTTAAAATAATTAATTTATTAATTTAATTCTTAATTCTTCTATTAATATTGCACATGATATAATTCATAAATATTATATATAATCCTATGACGGATGAATTCCTGATATAATTCCAAGCTTCTACATTGGGGTACACAGCTACGCAGTACTTGCCAATTATTACTTTCCCTCAGTCATACTAAGAGGATGTACTGTATTCATATAAATTTTTCGAAAATGAGTTTTTTATTACTTTCATTACTTAGCTTTTGGTAAATGTGATTTATCAGATTCGATTGTTCATCACCTATTAGAATATTGTAAGAGATTTGTAAGCCTACAAACTTAAATATTTTGTTAATCTACCAAATTCTTGAACTAGATGCATTAGTTACTATCTTAAATTGTAATTCAATATCCGAAATAAAAAATTTGTATTTGTTCACGAAAACTTGAGTTGAAATCCTATTTAAATTGTGAGAATGAAACTGAAATAGTTGTCTTTAGCTACGAATAAGCACCTTATTATTATTATTATTATTATTTGCGAAAGGGGAGGGCAAAACCCTACGCTATCCAAAGCCCCCCAGGGCCCAGCTACCCCTAAAGAATAACATCCACTGGGACTAGAATACAAATCCAGGCCCAGGTTTCAACCATCTAAGTTTCACCACAGACCGAACGAATCGGACCAGAACCTTAAAAGGACACAGCTTAAGATCCTCCACCGACATCCTATTCCGGCCGAAGTTCCTAAACCTAATCTCCTCACAACCCAAACAATTCGTCATCAGATGCATGGGTGTTTCCTCCTCAGTTTCACAAACTCTACAAAAGGGGTCAGGCACAAGTCCCATTATATAGAGATGTCTCCTTAAACCACAATGCCCAGTGAGGAATCCAACCAGATACCTGAGGGAGGTCCGTGAAAGACATCGGACCCCACTGCTCAAAGCTCCGTCCGGGCCCCCAATGAGCATTTTAGACTGCCGACAACCCACTGCACTCATCCATAAGGATGAGTGCTGTGAGGTCATCCACGTCTGAAAGCCCGACAAACATGTGTCAGAAGACACACCAACAGCAGGCTCTGGACCAATGAAAGGGAGAGAGGCACCTAATTTGGCAAACCTATCCACCTCCTCATTCCCAAAAATTCCCACATGACCTGGAACCCAGACCAGAAGCACATCCTTTAATAAAGAAAGATCTTCCAGTCTTTTAGAACATTCCAACACCAATCTGGAAGTGAAGACACATGAATTAAGCGCCTTCAACGCAGCCTGGCTGTCCGAGCAGGATACAAACATCTTTTAAATGAATAAGCACCTTAATCATGTTAGAAAACAATTCTCTGTTGTTTAAAATTAAAAACTAAGAATATTAATTTTGTTTTGTTTCTCTTATTGGAAAGTGATTATTTATGTTGAACTCTTGCCATAAAATGTAATACTTTTTTTAAGCAATAAAATTTGATTTGACTTAGCTTTTTTGGTGGTACAACTGTTTCTGTTTTACGCTAAATGATAGGATAGATTGGATCTGTACGTTACCATATCAGTTCCATTATAAAGGAAAAGTCATTATCAGTAGTCATGGCTGACTAATCATGATAGTATTATGGATATGTAGGGTGGAGAGAATTTGTGTGGTTGATGAATTAAGAAGAAGACTTGGTTAACACTGGTTAACTAATATATTAATAAGTAGAGACAGACTGCCTGGACTTTACAATAAAGAAATGTTTAAGGTAGAGTGGTCAGAGTAATGAATGACACCTAGCGATTGGATGTATTGAATTGAATTCTCAACTGTGTTTTTTATGGATTGTCCGTCGCTATATTTATACAGTTTCTCCCATTCCAGTCCGAAAGAGTGATTTTGGGTTTTGTTTCTCCTTTACTCTCTTTGCTGTTACAGTAGCATAGCTGCCTACAGTACTGTTGGCCCCTAGAGTAGCAGTTAGGGAGAAATGTCGCCAACGGTCCACATGTACGGCACGATTCTAGGGGAATTCCCAGTAAGTGGATCATGCAAAGTTTCGCCAGCAAAGTTTATAGCACATTTGGAGGAAAAATGAACAACCTCAAGCCTGTCCCAAGCACCCTCCTCTAGTCCCAAAATCCCTCCTCATAAGGAGGGATCTTACTGAAGCACACAGATAATCTATACAATAATGAAAAAAGACAAAATAAATACCATATCTTAAATTGGGTTAAATCAACAGAAAGCTAGCATACGAAGTAGTACAGCAGGGCTTTCGTTGTACAGTGGCTATCATTGCATCGCACGGTACACCATATTTTATACATACTTCAAAGCGTGTTTAATTTGAAATTCCGATTAAACTAATGAATAAATTGTAGATAGTATCAATCCTTTCACGATATTTTATGTATTATTTTTTGTATTACTGTTGTTTTGGTTTTGTAAAACAAATGTTCTATTCTAATACAAAATTGTCAACAACAAAAAACTGTAAAAAAGTAATTGAAATTTAATGTACGAATAGCGGAACTATGAAATAAAAAAAACTGTTCCAACGTCTAAAGCAACGTCATGCTTACAAAAAAAAAAAAAAAGAAAAAGAAAATCCTTCCTGACGAATTTTCCGAAGGTTTTCAATACGTAAAGAAATGTGATATACAATTTATTTGCAGTGTAACATATGCAAAATGTATTGATGTAGGAATTTCCTAGTCATCCAGGACACTATTACAGTTCAACAAAGTATGTGTAGAAGCGATGTATATATAAAAAAAAAAGGATTTGTTTAATACATCAAAAAATACTAGTGACTTTTAAAAATTTTTTTTGCAACCTACTAAATTACGTAAACATTTTAATAAAAAATTAGTTCATGACATTATTTTGTCAGTAGAGGCCAAAAAAAAATAAAAAAAATTTTAATTTAAAAAAGAAATGATCATATTTGGATATATGGTACTTTTGTGTCCTCATTAGGAACCGTTGACGAAAACATTGGATATTTAAAAAAAAAAATCTATGAGTATTTCTTTTCTTGCCGTTATTTCTTGCCGTTAATCTTGAAAGTCTATTCATTTGCCGAACTTCAATTTTGATGTAAAAGGGGGGGTATATGTACTTACACAAAGCCTGAGTACTTGAAATGAATAATGATGGATATCAATGATGGAAGCAAAAAGGATCCACTATCTCCCACTCTTTAGGGCTGGGAAAGATGGAAGGTAAGAGCCATTAAGACAAGCCCAACGGGGTATTAATTATATTTTATATATTGACCCAGTATATAGCGTATGCTGATGATATTCTAATATCAGCAAGAAATAAGCCAGCTTTTCCAGATGATTTTCAGGAAGTTGAAGGAACTGCTAAAAAAATAGGATTGGCAATTAATGACCAAAAGACTAAACACATGTCTTCAACTAGGCAGGGAAGAAAAATAAAGATAGTGGGCAGTTGATAGATCATATATTCCATCGACTTCGAATGTCTGGGCACAATGTCCACCCATCTTAAAGAAATCCTGACTGAAATCATGGCAAGATAAAATAGGCAAGGCAAGTTATTGATAGTAAATGTATGTTCACCTTGAAGAAGGTATTTAGATCAAAATGCCTTCCAAAAATAAGCAAAAGGTGGTGATTTAGTTGTTAGTGGTCCGATTTACAGTGACTTATGCCAGCAAAACCTGGGTAAAAACAAAGGAAGGAAAAAAATCTCTTTGCTATATGAGAAAGGAAGATCTTATCAAAAATATATGACCCGATAACTCACAAATGGAGAATGGTAGATATGTTATCAGAGATATTTTCCGTGATAGTCTGCTTCTTTTTGTGGTCATCGACCCGTTTCTGGCGTTCGCCCATCATCACGATTCCTCTGTGCAAATCTATGTTATCGCACTGTTTGACAAAAAACATCCTGATGATGGACGAACGCCCGAAACCGGTCGATGACCACAAAAAGAAGCAGGCTATCACTGAAAATATCTCTGATGTTTTCCAGCTCTGCGGAACCAACCACAGCAGTAGATGCGTTAGAATGCAGAGCTAAAAGAAGAAACTATTGTTACCATTGAAATGTGATTGGTGTGAATCTGTTGTAATAGTAGTAGCTTGTGGCGTGAGCGGTTTTGTAAAGGGCTAGTGTGTGTGCTTGAGATAGAGATAGAGGTATTAAGAAATAATCAAGAAAACACTGGTAGATTAAATTAAATTTATTATCTTTAAAGATATTTAAATATTTTACAATATCACCACTATTATGTTTATAAATCAATTATTTATCTAGGTTAAGTGCAAAACTCTTATGTTTTAACCCTTATGTTTAACTGGCAGTGATGTTTACTGGTACAAGTGTTCTGGTTCGGTGTCTGTTTCAGACTGTTCTTGTTTGAAAGTAGAATGCAGACTGTCTGAAAGAATGCCTTCTCTTGTTAGTACAAATCTTCCCCTGTGAGAAGGGGTGAAAAGACAAAGCTACCAAAGTTCTGTGAACTCTAAAAGACAAAGTTAACCAGGTCCTTTGAACTCTTTCTGTAACTGTAGTCTTCTAGCTGTGTGTACCCTTTTTGTCAGCGAATGTGCATTTTTCTCTCAAATAAAATAGATATAATTTCTATAATTCTGGCATCCATCACACTATAATTACGCAAGGCAGACTCCATGGCTGGGATATGTTAAACGAAAGCCGAAAGATCCCAGTAGAAAGTTGTATGTTACGTCCCAGGGAAAGACCTCGGATAAGGTGGATAGAGGTTCTAGAATATGACCTAAGCAAAATGTGTATGAGAAGATGGATCCTAAAGCAATGTATCGAGAGAAATGGGTGAAGATCGCTAGGGAAGGCCAGAGTCTTACAAGGATTGTAAAGCCAAGCTAGTAAGTAATACTTATATCGATACAGTTAGCATTCCAAATTTAAAGAATAACGTTATAGCCGTTTTCCAGAATTTTCTAAAGCACTCAAAAACCATTTCTGTAAAGTCGCATTACCAGTTAACCGAGTTTCTTCAAATTTGGAATTCTAACAATGCTGCTAATATACTCGTATATTAATATTATATAGGCAATAGAAACTTCCCAAAATTTTTCGTTTTTGAGATATTTTGTTCACTACTTCCGTACAACCATTAAAAGCATTGCTTATAATCAGAAGACCTCGAGATATTTATTTCTTTTTAAACCTCAATTTCGAACATTTGCTCGATCGTAATACATCCTCTTATCAACAATTCGAGAAAACAAGACATTTAATTTTTTTTTTATTTTACTGGGTTGGTAATTTGTAAGTCATATCAGATGTAGCAGTGGGAGATTAATTCAATAAAATTAACACTTTATTTTATAATGGTATGTGTTAGGTGGAGAGAATTTGGGTCTTGTTGATGAAATGTCAAGTCTAATGGAATGAAATGCGTTTGATATGTCGACTGTTGTGAAGTATGCTGTGTCGTGTAATGTGGATAAAATGTATTGGATGTCTGGAAGAGGATAAATTTCAGATGTGATGATTGCATTTAATTTACGCAGATCAAACCACGTACCTGTACTGTTTTCGTAACTAGGTTATGTCGTTTGGATCGACTTTTGTCTGATCCGCAGACTTCTTCTTTACCGGATGAGCCCAGTTACTAGTATCGGTTCAATTATTCCTTTACCCAGATTATCCTGTATGAAAGCTTTTACTATGGGGGCTTCTGAGTGTGATAATTTGTAAGGTCTACTGTGTACAGGCGGATGATTTTGTGTGTCTATGTGGTGTGTTATATCTGTAAATTTTGTTTTGTAGTCTTTGTCATGTGTGAATGTGTCATAAAATGGAGAGAATGTTTTAACAATTTTTGTCTGCTTGTTGTGGAGAGAGATGAGCAAGTTTCTGGCGTAACTGTTGTTGAAAGGCGTGTAATTGTGTTTTTTCTTTGTGTGAAAGTTGTTGAATGGAATTTATGGTGTTTTGTGTGATGAATTTTGTATCTCCGGGTTGTAATGAATGTGGACGATTGGTGATGTGGTGCTCATGGTGTGTGGTGTTTATTAGTGTAATTGCACAAGCATTATTACGTACGTTTGTCAGTGTGTGTGGCAAGTAAAGTCCTCCACAGGAGTCTTCCCACGAAGACTGTCATGTTGTGTTAACATTATGGAACCGTCTGACTATGTGTGTGCATGCCGGAATTATGATTTTATGTCGTGTTGACAATGTTTCGGGTAGTGTTATGTTTTGAATGTTATTGATCTGTGATGATGTGGTGTCTGTTAAGAATGGAATTGTTGTTTTGTCGATGATAATGTTCTGATTTTTAAAGTTGATGATTGCACGATATTTGGGCTATACATGGAACCGTCTGACTATGTGTGTGCGTGCCGGAATTATGATTTTATGTCGTGTTGACAATGTTTCGGGTAGTGTTATGTTTTGAATGTTATTGATCTGTGATGATGTGGTGTCTGTTAAGAATGGAATTGTTGTTTTGTCGATGATAATGTTCTGATTTTTAAAGTTGATGATTGCACGATATTTGGGCTATACATTGAGAAAAATGGCATTTTTCCAGATTATGACAAATCATAACAAGACAAAACTATATTCATCACACAAACACATCCATTATAATTTGACCTTTACGAGCTCTGAAGTCAATACAGTTGTTGACTCTCACCCAATTTTCTTTAACCTGGGGATAAGAAGTGTTACTTTCGTCTCAGACAGAAATTAAGCACGGTATGAATCCTTCTCCAGGGCATTCAAGGACTCAAGATCGTCTAATTTATTCTTATTGACACTTAATTCAGATATCGTCTGAAATTAATTTTGATTGCTTGAGTGAGATTTACAATAGAGAAAACTGAATATCAATAGCTATTGCTTCTTAATAAGAAAAATCCGACCAAAATATTGATTGACATTTTGAACCTTCGTCGGGGGGGGGAAAAAATACGTTAAATACTAGTAAATAAAAATTAATAATAATAAAATTAATAAAAATAAAATAAATAACCCAGAGAAAACCAGAATAAACAATGTGAAATAGGTCAGGAAGTTAAAACTTTCTGTGAAGTTGACATTTGCCGCAATATAATAAAAAGAAAAAAAATTATAGGTTTACCGTACTTTGTCACACCGTTACGTCAAAAAAAAAAAAAAAAAAAAAAACCATCAGCCAATCATCAGAATAGAATAGATAGTTGAGTAGTAAAAACGTTTGTGGTTCAACTATCCATCGAAAACTGGTCTAATTTTCCTAATTTTCCTTCGATTTTCTTTCATTTTCCACTAATTTTCTTCTGGATTTAAAGATATAAACTGTGACATTCTGTAATAGCCAAGGAAATTAAAGATGTGCTTGCTGTCTAGGATCATAGCATCACTTTCTTGTAATTCTCTTAACAAAACTCTATCACAATGTTGGGATTCAGAGAAATTCTTCGGTTATCACTTTTATCTTTTTTACCCAGTTAGTAAGCAATCCTCATTTTGGAGATATCGAAAAAAAAAGCCTGGTATGAAACACTCACATGACTTTCTGTTATCTCCTTATAATACAATTATATATATAAAGTTACCAAGTTTCTTTAAATTCAAATATTTATCCTAACATAAATATGACAGGGGGGGGATAAAGTAACCTACCTACTAACTAGGAACAGAAGTGATTATATTGTGACCCAGTAGAGCACACTGAACCAACTGCATCAAATATCTGAAATTTTCCAAATTCATTTTTTTCTTTTGGACAAAATGTTTCAAATAAAAGTGATACAGTTATATTTGTGCAGTTAGCATACCAAGTTTTTAAGGAAATCTTTATAGATATTTGCCGCGGAAATTCCAAAAATCTCAAAAACCTTTTCTGTAAAGACGCACGTCCAGTAAACCATTTTTCTTTGAATTGAGAATTCTGACAATTCTTCTAATATTTATTAAAATTATGTGAGTGATAAAACCATATATTGTACTGAAGTGATGCTTTAGAGAAAAGCATAATGTTACTGTTCCTCCACAACCACAAAAAAAAAAAAAAATCAATTTGCGCGGGGGAAATATTTATCATTTCAAAATGATAGGTATTTATGTGTGTGTAGATAGTTGTGATGGATGCCAGAAATTATATTTATAAATATAATTTGAAGAAAATTATGATTTGAAAGAAAAATGCAAGTTGGTTGGCAAAAAAGGATAAAACCCAGGTTGAAGACCACCGTTAGAAGGGAGGTCACAGAACTTAACTCAGCTTCGTCTTTTACCCCTACTTACATTCATACAGAAGGAGAGGATTTGAACTACAAAGAGAGGACATTCTTGCTCCAATTGTCTTACAGCACGAAATTAGACATTCAACCAATACACTGTATCAGGAATCCGCTCTCTTAAATTCAGTGCCAGTTTAAGTGTTAACTGTTGTGGTGGTTGGTTCTGCAGAGCTGGAAAGCATCAGAAGACATTTTCCGTGGTAGCCTGCTTCATTTTGTAGTAATCTTGACCACAAAACACTCTATTAGAAATAGAGAATAAGTACCACTTTTAAATAAATAATTTAACTATAATATTAAATTAGTAAATTTACAAGGTAAATTATTAATTGTGAATCTTAAATTAACTTATAAATGTACAGAATTAAATAACCAGTAGCTAGATTGATTGAAACTCAAACGTTAACCCTTAAGAGACATTTTCCGTGGTCGTGCATCATTATGTGGTCATCAATGTCCACAAAACCCAGGTAGAAGACCACCGTTAGAAGGGAGGTCACAGAACTTAAGTCAACTTTGTCTTTTGCTCCTACTTGCAGTCATACAAAACCTTCCTTCTAACGGTGGTCTTCTACCTGGATTTTATCCTTTTTTGCCACGTGGACATTGATGACCACAAAATGAAGCAGGTTAGCATGGAAAATGTCTCTTAAGTGTTAACATTTGAGCTTCAATCAATCTAGCTATTGGTTATAAATTATTTATTTAAAAGTGGTACTTATTCTCTATTTCTAATACTTCTATCGCTATCTTAAACATACACGCTCAGAAACCCCTTGATAACCGCTCACGCCAAAAACATTTCATAGCCTACAAAGTTTAAAAAAAAAAATCGTTGCGAACTTTTATTGAAAAAATCGTAAAAAACTGAAAAATCATGAAAGTTGCATTTCTGATTGATGGATTTTGTCAGATAAACGCTATACCAAGTTGAGCTTCTTGCGATGTTTTTTGTTTTTGCGGTATTTTGTTCAAAGACACCAGATAATTTGTTAAAATACACTTTTTTTTTCGTATTTAGGGGCGCTCAAAACATGTATTTCCGGTGCAAACTCAATTTGGAAAATTTTAACGCGATCGTACTTACTTCCTGTCACCAGGCTTAATAGGAAGTAAAAATATATTAAAAAAAAAAAAAAAAATTGGTGTGAAGTAACACAACTTTCTATTATAGCTTTTAATTGATGAATTTTCATGAAACTTAAAATTTTTATTAATTTTTTAATCGGCCTTAGCATGAACTACAAATGTGGGAGAGTGGAGATTATATTTATTACTTTTTACGACCTAAGTTTTAAGGTAAATATGTGATTAAAATGGGTGAGTTTAACAAAAACATTGCGTTGAAGTGAACTCTCTAAACGAGCTTGGTGAATTTGTTCTGATGATAGATGAAAATCCGAAACCGGTCAGGTGCAAAATCAATATGCATGCTACGACGGATAAAATACCAGATGTTATCCAACATTGCAGATCCACCCACATTTTCAACTATGTAACTAAAATGTTTGGCAGCGTCCTCTAATGACAGTTTAAAGTTAAGCCCTGACGTCACAAATTTTTCTGAAAAATGTCTCAAATAAAATGACAAATTTATATAGTGTACAATTACCATTTCAGATTTAAAGAAAATCATTGAATCAATTCGTGGAAATTTAAAAAAAAATTCATGGCACATAAATTGAATTTACAATTCTGATTAATTGATATACATCAAATTTGAAATTCTAGCAATGCATTATAATGCTCTATAATATATTATTCAAATATCACAAAAGCATACTGTTTTGAAGTGTCACTTTAGGGAGAAGCTTCAAGTTGCAACTTCTACGAAAATCTAGTGTCCCAGAAAAATGTTTGTAATAAAAGTTATAGACATTTATATGTGTCTCTTATTTTTTTAACTATTTATGCCGGCCAAAAGTGTCAAAATATAACCACTTAAAGGAAGCATCTATCGTAGTATTACTTTTGTAAAACTGCATCTTTCTTAAACATATATTGTACTAAACTTTGGATTCCTCCACAATGACAAGCGACTGACGAGAAATCCCCTCAAAAAGCTCTATCTTGAAATCTATCTTGACTTATAAACTCGAACTCAGTTCGATTTCTGTCAACTCAGAAATTTGAAATCAGTGAAGAATTCTACTGACTTCTGCCTTCAATCCTTACAGAATTAAACTATCCATAATTGAATATGCATGAAATTGATGTGATTGGATTGGTGTGATGTGATGTATTTTTGTAGTAGTAGCTTGTGGCGTGAGCAATTTAGTAAAGGGCTTGTGTGTATGTTTTAGATAGAGATAGAAGTATTAAGAAATAATCAAGAGATGGCCACTGTTTTTAAAATAGATATATTCTCTAAGTAAATTTAAGTACTTTTCAATAACACAGTAATATGCTTATTAATATACAGAAACTAGCTAGAATAAACTCGTATATTTTAACTTATAACTGGCACTGATGTTTACTGGTAGAATGTCTAGTTCAGAGTGTCTTGAAAGAATGCCTTCTAATTGTTCGTTCAAATCTTCCCCTGTGAGAAGAAGGGGTAGACAATGCTAACCAAGTTTTATGAACTCTAAAAGACTATGGTGGTCTTATACCTGAATAGTCACTTTTGCGAGCGAATGTTACATTTTCTTCATAATTTTGATAATTTCAAATAAAATATATATTTATATTTCTGGCATCCATCACAGAGGGTAGGACTTCAGTTCGATTTCAGTTGCTGGATAACAACTGATATTTTATCCGACGTAGCTTGCATATTGATCTTCCCCCTGACTTTTTTGTTTGTTGTTTTTTTCAACCAACAAGTGTAAGTGTAACAGAAACATTACGTTGAAGTGAACTCTCTACACGAACTTGGTGAATTTGTTCTGACGATGGATGAAAATCCGAAACCAATCAGGAAGAAAATAAATATGCATGCTACGACGAATTAAATACCAGTAATCCATAATTATTTAAAGATACCATTTATTAAAGATAATCTCTATTTCATCCTCATTTTTCTGGTCAACTTAACCTTCCTAATTCAAACCACCTTTCAACTTTGTCCCATCCTGTTAACCCTGTTAATTCAACTATAAAAGCGGCGTTGGCCGCGCGATTTCCTTACCGATAAAGCGTCAATAAATAAATCACCACTGGCTAATCAACACTTCTAACGTCTCATTTTGTCACGCAGAAGCGTGACGTTACTTGTTGCAGAAGCTTTACTCTTGTAGTAGTAAATTTCAAATAAATTAAAACATTAGAGCTGTTTTTTTGAGAAAATAGCGGTATATTGAAACAAAAACGGTGAAGTCGCACTTTTGGCTGACAGATCACGTCCGAAACTTCTGAAATTCCTGCGATTTATTGTTTTTGTTTTTGAAATATTTTGTTCTCACACCGTACACAAATTTGCTAAAAGCATTTTTTTTTTTGCATATTCAAAACATTATTTCTAAACATAATGTTCTGTGAACAAAATAGTGTTAACAGTTTGTCTCCTTCATTAACATTCTACATCAATTTTGTACAATTATAATAACTAAAGAAACAGTAGCATTGTGGAATTATGTAGCTCTAAACATGCCTTAAGATTAAGGAACAGTTACAGATGTTAGCTAAGCCTTGGTTATTCTTGGGCCTTGGCGGTATTGGAGCTATTAGTATTGAAGCTTATACATATACGCACACGCACAGATATATATATATCTGATCTAAGTGAGGTGTAATGTGCGTGTATTTGCGTTTGTTTGTATAAATATAGCATTAAACTTGATATTATACTATCCTGGGGGCATTAATAGGAATTTGGAGTATTTGAATGTAATTCACCTTACTTGGTTCGTTCTCTTATACTGGTGCTCTTTGCCTAGTGTGTATGTATGTTTATGTGTTCTGTTCCTATATACATATATTTTATAAGAGTGTGTGTGTGTGTGTGTGTGTGTAAGGTAATTAGATAGGCCGCTACTATACCATTATCGGCTACCCCACAGTTCCGACCTACATTTCCACCTCCTTCCATATTCGATCTCAGTAGCTCGTTCTGTGTCTGTTTCACCAACACAAGCGCCTTCTATATAGAGGCCACCCCAACTGGCCAGTCCCACAGGCTACACAACACACACACTAAAGAGACTTGCCCAGTTCTCCGCCCATATACATTCTCAATATCCTCAACTTCCATAATTTTTCTTATCTTTTGATTACAGACTTTCAAAAAAGAAAAAAAAAAAAGAACGAAATAAAGTTACTTATTTTTCAATTTTTTATTTTTTAATATTCTAAAAAAAAAAATGAAACCATGACCTTCTTGATAATTTACTGTGTGCACGCTTTCATTTTTTTAACTTATTCTAACCAATATTCTATTTTTCTACTTTTTTAAAGTAGTATTTAAAAAAAAAAGAACTATGTCACCTTGATTCTTTTGCTATAGTTAAATAAAAAACATTGTTGAAAAGACATGCGGTTTCGGTTAATTGCATGGTATAAATAATTTTTACTGTTTTTCGTCGTAAACAGCTGGGTAATTATATATATAATTTTTTTTTTTAACCATATGATTGAAAAAAAAGCTATGATTGTGTTATTAAACAAAATATTATAATATTATAGGTGTCACATTAAAAATTAACTTTCCCCTTTAAAAACTGGCTTAAAAAAAAAACAAAAAAAAACAAACAAATAACAAAAACAAATTGCCCCATTTCTTTTCTTAACTAGTCCTTTTACTAAGTGAAAATCTATATAATAAAAATCTCGTGTGGAACATACACCCAACTTTCTCTAACAACATTTTTCAGGTAAAATTCTTAGGTCTTTGTGTTAAGAGTGCGTCAATGGTTTGGTTAAAACAACACAGTGTTGTTTCAGCTTTAGAAGCTTTACTACACTGAAGAAGGTCTATTGTAATATGGGCGAAACGTCTATTTTTGTAACCAACCACTGGATACGGTCTCAACCCGGGAAGACCTAAATATTTTACATGATAATGATTATGGAAACCTGAAAGATTATATAACCATTTATCAAGTTCTAATTGATATAATATATCAATAATAATAATATTATTATTGTCATCAATCTTGGAATTTTTACCAAAAATATTTACATAGTTATCCTCTAATATTGGTGAGATTATTGAACTGTGATGGATGCAAGAAACTTGAAATAATATTAAATTATAAAAAAAATCAGAAATGTGACATTCCCTTGCAAAAGGGCTAGCTAGGTATACAAGTCCAGTTACTGGTACGGTTCAAGAACAATTATAGCATTGTACTACCCCTTCTCTTCACAGGGGAGGAATTGAAGGAACAAAGAGAAGAGATATTTTTAGACAGACTTGTGCTAGAAATCAAGGTGGAAACATAGAAACACTACTTCAGGAATCGCTCTCTATTATAAATTAAATAAGTTTATAATACCAAATAACTTGTAGTTATTATTTGGAATATTATATTTAATTGTTAACAGTGGTGACTTCTTAATTATTCTTAATACTTCTATCTCTTAACCGTATATACATACAAGCCCTTTTCGCTAAGACGCTCACGCCACAAGCTACCTTACACACATCTCACCATAACATTACAGAACCATATTTTATACAAAAATGGATGACATAAAGAAAATTGAAAGCAATTTTTGCGTCTTGTATAGTTGAATTTTATATTAATTATTTATCCCTTGTAAGGCATTAGAGAAGTTGAAGTATGAGCCATAAAAATAGCTGAAGAGAAGTCTATTAGGTCTGGCTTTCACTTAGGTACAAAGAGTGTTTCGATTCAAATAGTGTTTGGGGGAAAAAAGAGGGGAGAAGGTTTTGGAATCTGAAAATAAGTCAATGTGCTCAGACTGATGTTTCAAAAAGAGAAATACCTTCTTGTCTCTTTAAAAGAAACGGCATCATAGTTAGTAAGCTGTTGTAAGATGTTTGCAGAGTTCTTGACTGATTAATGTTTATATTAAGCTCTTCAAATGTTGGTTTTTGGACTGCTTGAAAGTTGAATTTTAGATTGATTGAAACCGGAAAATTCCCCGGCTTCTAATGATAATTGTTGCCTTTTCGTCCTTTAACATAGAAAGGTTAAGAATTCTTGGTAGTGTGCGCATAGCGCCGATACTGCTGGTATCATTTCATAAAGCTTGGTTCCCCCATTAGAAATAAATTAGTTTAATTGGGTGTTATTTATTCCATTACACATCTATAAAAGATGAATATCTCTTCAGAACTGTAAAAGATTCAATAGTCATCTCAACCAATTATTAGATATGGAAAAACAATTTAAAGTAATTTTAACTTAAATGTTTATCAGTTGTAAAATAAAGATCATTCGTTTAAAAACTTTTTTTTCGTACTTAGGGGGCCTCAAAACATTATTTCTGGTGAAAACTCAATTTCTAAAATCTTTTGATTACTTTCTCTTACTCCTAGTAAGAGAAAGTATTTGTAATCGTGCCAAATTTTCGATATCGAGTTTTCACCGGAAATATCCCTTTTGAGGTCCCCTGAGTCCAAAAAAGTGGTTTTTCGAAAATGATGAGTGTGTATGTATCCAAACAGCATAGCTCAAAAACGAAAAAATCGTAGAAAGTTCAAACTTGATATTCCGTTTAGTTTCAAACCATGGGACCCGACAGTGGGTCGTCTGTCAAAATTCCTCAACCGGAATACCACTTTAACGTTAGTTTTTTTTACATTTTTTCGATTTCCTTGAAAGTGTTATATCAATTATTGATATAAGGAGCTACAACTTTTATTTGAAACATTTCTCCGGAAAAATTCATTTAAGGGCAGTTTTGGGGGAAAGGCGGGGTTAGGTTTTCCTTTAAAGTGCTATATCAGTTTACTATACAATTCTGTCATAAATTATATTAATTAGAATTAAATAGGTTGTTGGAATTCCGAGTTTGAAAAACATCGGATGACCGGAAGTTCGTTTTTACTGAAATGTATTTCTCAGTTTTCTGGTATTTTCTCGAAAACGGTTCTAACGATCTTCTTTAAAGAAGGAATGTGTACTATACATATAAAGAGCTACAACTTTTATTTGAAACATTTCTCATGATAATGCCATTTAAGGGGGCTTTTGGGGGAGGGATGGGGTTATGTTTTTCTCTAAAGTGCTATCATAGTTGATTATACAATTCTACCATACAAACAATATTAATTAGAAATAAATAGATGGCCAAAATTCCGAGTTTCAAGAATATTAGTGAACCGGAAGTGCGCTTTTACTAAACAGGTTTTCAGTTTTCGACGAATTTCGACGAACTCAGACGAATTTCATTAAATGTGGTACACTAAATATAAAATTTGTAAGTTTGAATTTTGAAAACTGGAGTAAGAGAAAGTTGTGTGAGTGTTTCACACCAGATTTTTTATTATTATTAATATTTTTAAGGTGCACAATATCTAAGATCTTTCGCACCTGCCAATCATCCTCAATGACACTTTTTTTTTTTTTTATGTGAATATACGTAATTTGTATTTTTGTTTTGTTTTTTTGTTATAAACAAGTGATTCAGAGCAATGTGAAGTCCCTGCGTTTGGGCGCCATTAATTGTAACGTTAATAACGTTGACAGGAGGGGAGGTGGTGCAATTAGGTGGTTGGGGATAGTTTACGGGTTTGGGGACCAAGTTGGGGAAAAAAATTAAAAGAGAGCGGTCAGACTGCAACGACGTTTATTACAATAATATATATATATATATAAAAAAGGAACTCAAACTCGGGGGTGCTTCTGCCCCAAACAGAAACAACACTAATTGTACTACCCCCATCCAACTATGTAATATATGGCAGATAGCATTACAAAAAAAAAAAACAAATATGCTTCCTTATTGTCTAGCCTAACTTAATGTTTATCTTACTCTAACTTACACCTAGGGTTATTTACAACTTTTCCTGTTCGGGTAACTAGCGTCTTTGCTGGTTTATTTTCTTTCTTTTTGTTTATAAAAGGGAGAGAACAGGTGACCCCACTTCCACCACACACAGTACCTTTGGTGATCGTGTTGCTTATCGGTGAAATTCTACAGTGGCCAGATAGGCGATGGCATACCTCGGGCCTTACTCGCTCCTTTTCTCCTCTCTTTGTGGAGTGCACTCCAGACTCATTCTCTTGGCGGCGTCAGTTCGTGCAATTTCGGTCGGACAAAAATAGGACTCTATCACTTGTCGCCTCCAGAGCAGAATGGCCCCACTCCAGCACTCCCGGCTACACAGCCCTTTCTCCCCCACCACTCGCTCGCCTGGTGAGCTCTCTCTCTCCCCACTACCCCACTACTTATTTCTACACTATTTACCATAACATATTTTCTTAATTGGAGATTATTTCACTTCATGTTAACCATATTTTATCTTTCTACTACCTATGGTCTAACATATCTGACTTTACGTCACACATTACATTATATTTAAATGGAATAGCCTTTCATGAATTGTTACATTTTTAATTAAAGAAACGGAGGTAGCGTACTAAAGTTCATTAATGCTAAACCTTAGATAAAAAAAACAACAACTACTTACATATATTCATACTAATACGTTCATACCATACACATTGCAACAATGAGATTCATACTTAAAAACATTCATCCTAATAAATACATTCATGCCAATAAATACGATCATACTATAAATACAGTGCACATATATTCAAGCTAATAACTCTTACATTCATTCTAAAATATGACACGAACGAAATAATTCCTATTTCTAGGAGTAAGAGAAAGTAACGAAACCTATGTGTAACATTCAAAAGACTTTTCCTTATTGTGGTAAATAAAATTATAATAAGGAATAATAAATTGATCTTTTAGTTTCCTGCGGCAATTTTCATGAAAAAAACATGAGTTTTCCGGGTTGAGACCACGTCAATGGTTTGCTAGAAACCCATATTGCAGTGAGCTTCTTCAGGGTCATTACATTTTATAATCTAATGGAGCAATGAATCTTAATAGAAAAGTAGCAAGGCCATATTCTCAAGGGCATTGAAATGACTATACACTTAAATGTAAGCTTTACGCTGCAGAAATATTCCTGAAAAATTGTATCAAAGCAAAGTGAAAGGCACTTTTGTGTATAGTTAGTATGCAAGGATTAAGAAAAATTAAGCAGCTATTCTTTAAAAAAAAAAAAATTTAAAAATTGTAAAAATGCGAATATCGTATTGAATTTCTGATTGGCGTATTTTAAACCGAAATCATTTCGGGTCCGATAATATCAAGTTTACGCTTTTTGCACTGTTTACGTTTGAGATATTTTTTTTTTTTTTTTTACAAACATTCCAGACCATTTGCTAAAAATTTTTTTATCTAATCTTCAGAGGACCTCAGAACGAATATTCTCTATGAAAATATTATTTAGAAAATTTGACATGAGCGTAATTTTTCCTTTTTTAATTATAAGAGGATGTAAACAAACAAAAAATCAAAATTTAATTCATTTTTAGTAAAATATCCCGCTTTCATGTCGTAAATACTATTTATATCTTATTTCCTTATATATACAACTTTTATTGGCAAGGCAATAAATAACAAGATATCAAGCCAACGTTTTTTATAGATTGAATTTTAAAAAAACATGAAACATAGATAACACAGGAGGAGCTTTACTTTATTAACTGATAATTTCATAAAATTTACATTAAATATATAAGTAAAATTAAAATGTCAGAAAGTATAAACAATATAAAAAATAAAAGTGTGATTTACATTGTGGGGGAGTAGAGAGAGTAAAGTTAAATACCTATATACATAGTATACAATAACCTTAGGTTATAAAAACTTACAATAACTTATCAGAGCAATAACTCTCTAAATGTAAATGATTTATTCTTTTACTTTTAACCTCAACAATGTATACTTTACCTACATCTGGTATAATAGACATACCAGTGTATAACACACGTTTAGATAATTATACGTTTTTACTATTTAAAGTGAACACGAATCTTATTTCAACTTGCGAGTTCCACTTATATTGTATTTCCATGTTCTATATTAGAATGTAGAACTTACATTAGGCATAATTTAGAAGTTTATTATCGGCTAGATAATAATATACCTTTAAGTTTTCTCCATTATTCATTATTTATATTCTCATTTTAAAGTAATATATACATATGTTAGAGATATTAAGGTTTAATTTATTACTTAATTAACTTATGTATCTTTGTTAAAATGGAGTTTTCGTCCAGTTTTTTTTTTTTTTTTTTTTGTAAATTCACTAACAAGTTTAGTTCAAAGTATTTTGCAAAACATTTCAAGTCATTTGAAACAGTGAAAGGCTTTCTGGTTACAAAGGACTCTGCTTTCCATAATCGTCTTAATAAGTCTACTGTTGCAACTTTCAAATATTGGAGGAAAAAAAGTAATATCTCATTAGTGAACATCTTTCTCGTTTTGTGACCTCATTTTTTATTTATTTATTTATTTTTTTCACTCGCCATAAGAACACTGTAAACGGAATACCAATTTGGACTGGTATTCATTTGTCCTAACTTAAAGGGATAGCTTCTTAAACAGCAACGATTGTCAATTGGAAGCACCAGAATATTCTAAGGGGGCAGACAGGTAAAAATCGCGAAATGGGTGGAGGGTTAAGGCACAAGAATAAGGGACTATAGAAGAATGCAATGTGTTGCATGAAATATTTTGCGGTGAGCAATTGCATTCTGAGGCAACTGGTATCTGGCAACTAATGGGAACAAGTTTCAGTCGGGTTAATTATTTAACAAATAGAAAATTAGCTTCCTTCTAATGTCCTGAGCCCAAAAAGTGTGGTACTAAAATTCTAGAAGAAAATTAAAGTTGGTTCCAGATCATTCTCAGGGTAGACCAGGATTAATAGGATCCCAAAGAAGAGCGGAGAGAAACACAAAATACCAAACTGGGTCAGACTTCTGGGTGGGAGATTGTGTATATACACAGCTGAGCTAGCCCTACAAGAGGACAGTTTTTCTACAACCGTTTGCAACGAGTCAGCAACCAAACTACTATCCTTCTCTTCACTCAGTCTAAATCTCTCGCTAATTTCTATTATTGTTGGTAAAGTCCTGGAAGTTTTGTGACTCTCTCTTTCATTATACAGTGTTCTGCATTTATTCTAGCTTACTTCTCAAAAACCATTTCTCACTAATTTATCTCCTTCTAAAACCTATTATACTAGGCTAGTTAGAAAGTTAGTTACTGCCTGTCACAAACCTCCTTAACAGGTGGAAAAACAAAGTTAAATTGATATATAAACCCATTAATTGAATAAAGAATTGGTTGCAAACTTACTGCATTAAACTACCTTGAAGATCGAATGAAGGTTAACTTCTCGAATGAATTGTGGGTAACGTTAAACAGAAATATAATATTATAATGGACAGCATTAATCATAGCGTCAAGAAAAATCGGAAAAGGAATATAAATAAAAGTTAATATAATTCAGAACAATGAAAATACCCTGATAAAGGTGTAAAGTGATACAGTAATGCTTTTAATGGCGGACAAGATTTGAAGAGTAATTTTGAATGAATTTACAACAATTAACACTTGTAGGCTAGTCAAGAACCATGTTCTTAAATTGAAAAGGCTAAGAAGGTTAGATAGAACTTGCTAACACGACTCGAACATACTTATTTACTCACATGGTTTTAGGAAAACCAGTGCTGCCTGAAAGGCAGAAAAAGCACAGCTATTCCTTTATTGATCTTTTCTTCACAAAGCGGAATATGGAAGAAATTTAATGTACTAAAGGTAAAAAGTAAAAACAGGAAATAAAACAAAAGCTAAATAATTTATTAAATCAACAAACAAAAAAAAAAAAATGAGGGCTCCCCCCCTTACTTTTAAGAATTCAAACAGCAACCATGGCCGTTGTGTTTTCCGCTAACAAAAGAATGTAAAGTCTCAAGGAAAAATGGAACCAATATCTGTGCGGTTACCATTCCAAGTTTAAAGTTAATCTTTAATGAGGCAATTCCAATACAACTCAAAAATTTATTCTTGAGGCGATACTTTAGAGAAAAGCTTAACTGTTGAATTTGTGGATGGGTCCGCATTGCTGCATAACATCTGATATTTTATCCGTCATAGCATGCATATTTATATTGTTCCTGACCGGTTTCGGATTTTCATCTATCGTCAGAGCAAATTCACCAATTAGGAGTTCACTTCAACGTAATGTTTCTGTTACAGGTTAACAACCAACAAGTTTGAGTGTAACAGAAACATTACGTTGAAGTGAACTCTATATACGAACTTTGTGAATTTGCTCTAACGATGGATGAAGATCCGAAACCGGTCAGGAACAAAATATGCATCCTATGACGGATAAAATACCAGATGAAAAGCTTAACGTTACTGCTTCCCCAAAAGTCCTCCTCCCCCCAAATCTTCCTAGAATAAATGCTTCAAATACAAATTGAGAGGCAATTATGTGTGTAGGTAGTATATAAAGTTTAGGGGAAAATTGGAAACTTTTTTGAGAAAAATCATGAAAAACCGTACAAAATTATTCAATAACGTGGCATTTCCGATTGAATCATATGCCGATTGATCGTGGCATTTTGATTGGGGATCTTAAAACATAAATTACTGGAAGAAATTCAAGTTTTAAAGTTTGACAGGTTCGCAAAACTTGCTTTTACAGAGTGGGAGAGAGTAACAAAAAAGAAAAAAAAATGATGATAAATTAATAGATGGAAAAATAAGGATGATAAAACCGGGAAAGTAAAAATGGCTAGATGTTATATATATATACATATATGAAAGAAGGTTTAATGGATTACATGACCTTCAGCGTCTACATTAGAAGAGAGAATATGGTGAATATGTTTGGCTGTGGTACAGATAAAGGGTGCAACAAAAGTAAGGTATATGTGGTTTAAGGTTGACAGTTTAGTATATATAAAACTAAAGAAGGTATATATATATATAATGTGGCAAGGTGTGCCCTAACACTTCCAATATTTACTGTATACGAAGGGCGTTATAGGAAGGAGATGTGACGCCACATCATTCCCTTCCCAATTTCATAGGCAGGTTTTATATTACCTGTGTGTGTTTTTTTTTTTTTTTTTTTTTTTTTTTATTCTAAGAGCCACTTTTGTACAAGATATACCTTTAACCTAACCTATCTGCAACCTTCCTCTCCCTATTATTATTCTTCGTTCGATTTTTGTAACAGCTTTTATATTTTTGTACTTTCTCTTACTCCTAAGTAAAAGGAAGTATTGTAATCGTGGCAAATCGAGTCGATATCGAGTTTTCATCGGAAATATCCGTTTTGAGGTCCCTTGAGTCCAAAAAAGTGGTTTTTAGCAAATTGTGTGTGTGTCTGTAAAACTTGATATTACGTTTAGGTATCACTATGGGATTTGATAGTACGTTATCTTTCAAAATTCCTTAACCGGAAGTAACACTTTAATAGTTTTTTTTTTTTTTTTACGTGTTTACAATTTTCTCAAAAATGGCTCCGACGATTTTCTTGAATCTTGTTGATAAACTACGCATACAAAGATCTACAACTTTTATTTAAACACATTTCTCTGGGAAAATTCATTTAATGGCACTTTTAGGGGAGGGGTGGGGTTACAGCTTCCCCTAAAGTGTAATCATAGTTGATTATACAATTCTATCATCCAAACAAAATTAATTAGAAATAAATAAATGGGCAAAATTCCAAGTTTTAAGGAAGTGTGCTTTTACAGAACAGTTTTCGAAGAATTTCGTTATATTTCGTACACAAACTATAACATTTGTCAATTACAATTTTGAAAACTGGAGTAAGAGAAAGTTGTGTAAGTTTTTCTCGCCAGATTTTTTTTTTTATATAGTGATGAATAGATACAAGAATTTGTATAACGTACATTGTTTGTACCAATGCTATGGTGTAAATCAGAGACGACTAAACACGTAAAACGGAACTGAAACAACACCGTTCTAAAAAAAATATATTTATTTATTCTTGTATAATATTTCCACCGAAGTAAGAGAAAATGACTTTTACGTAAGAGAAAATAATGAAAATTATCATTAATTATATTAACATTGGGATGGAAAATGTATTAGGGACGTATTAAGTCTTGCCGGTGGTAAAGAATAATTTTTCAAAATTTTATAGGAAAATGGGGTGGTGAAAAATCATTTCCCTCAGATAATTTTTCAAATTAAATTTTTTTAAATTTTCTTCATAATTTATCCTTAATTTTTCCTTATGGAGTTTGAGTATTTGAATATCACTTTTTTTTTTTTTAAAGAAAAATTTGATTATTAACAATTCACTTTTATTTTATTAAATTTTCTTTTGTGGTAGCAAAATTAGAATGTGCCCTGCCTGCCCCCCCCATAATGGTTATTGCAGGTTTGCATAAAATGACTCTACCTATTATAGTAACGAAAAAATAAAAAAAAAAACAAAAATTGAGCGAGAAAAAAAGAAGTAGGAAATAGTATTCAAGTTTTTATTGTTATTGTTGAGCGTGCTTAATTAGTTCAAGGAGTACTTAGTAGTAAAGTTCTATTCGAATGTGCCCACTTATTTCTCCACTGGGATCATAGAATACCTAAATATGAACTTTAACTATTCTATTCTTTTTTATTTTTATTTTTTTTCTCTACCTAACATTCACTAAATACTTTGCATTTATTGTTGTAATATGTAAATACATAATACATTAGAATAAATGAAAATAATTAAAAATGATATAATTTAAAATTTTTTAGTTTAATTTCCTTTTTTTATCTCTTACGTCAATCAACCATTTTTAAAATTTATCAAAGCACACTTCCAAGTTTTTTTTTTTTTTTTTGCGGCATTGCAGATTTAATCTAGTTGCAAAACTAATTAAATTTCTGACTTCTTCTAATTCTCAGTTTTTTTTTCTAAATCCTCCTTCTTAATCCCCTGGAGCAGCGCACAGGATTAACAGGAAAATTCTCTTTATATTTTTTTGAACTCTGCAAATAGCATCATAATCTCTCGCTTACGGTAGTAGCCCCTGATTTCATATGATATGGATTTTTGTATTTGAACGCGGAGTGGTTGTATTTGGTCCCTGATATATCCTCTTGAGAGCTACAAATTACTCAATTTCGTGCAGAAGTATAAACTAAACCAGCAATAATTCTAGTTGACCGGATTGAGGATTGATCCATAATGGGATTGGGATCAAACTCCCAAAAGGAAAAACCACGTAAATAAGTATTTTTGTGAATGCTTCGAAAGCAATCCAATCACAATGCTAAGGGAAATTTATAAATCGGCGTACCTTGTTCAGAAAGCGGACGCTATTTGGTTTTTGTTGGACTCCCTCTATTTATTAGTACCAGTACACAAATAAACTAAAAAACTACACTACAGTGGATGATACCTAGTAATGTCTCCTGCATTATTTGCTCGAATAAGTCGGCTAAAGTTAAAAAAACAGAAAATCAACTTATCATCAAGAATTAGGTAAAAGAATTAGAAGGACTGCTGAAATATCAATTAGAATGCCTGCTGAAATAGTAAAGTCATATTGCAACTGGTTTAACGCGTTGACTGCCTCGATGGTCACTAGTTGCCGGCCGGCGCTCATCTTCTTAATGAGGTCCAAGATGGTCTTCAGGGCCCACGTTTCTAATTTTTTTTTAAATTATGATATTTATCTAGTTAAAACCATTAAAATGAAAAATTGCTTTAAAATTTAAAAGTTTTTATTAAAAGAATATTTTACGATTAAAAATATTACAATCGATTAAAATATTTTAAGGCAGCAATGCATTTGGCCGTCGCAATCCTTGCAGTAGTAGGCTAATGCTTTTTTTGTCTCAAAACATTCGACTTTTTTTTTATAACATATCTTACAAAATTTACCCACCAGGTGCGCTCATGTGTGTGTGTGTTTGTGTATGTGTGTTCGTGGCTTTGTAATAACTGTAAAATGTCAACAAGGACGCCTAATTACTTATATTTTATATTCTATCTTAAATATGTTAAAAAAATCTTTTGAATCATTCTTCAGCAATACAAAACTAACGGAATTTCAATAAAAAAAATAATAATTTCTAATATTTTATTTTAATAATTTTTTGTAAGTTTCATTTGATTATTAAAAAATTCCTGATAATTTTCACCTTAACTCGCCTATAATTAATGCAAGTATTTACTACAACAATATCAGAAAAACTAAAAGTAGACAATTTTGGAATGGAATAATAAGCAAATAAAAACAGATGATCAAATGATTTGATCCAGGTTTTAAATCAATCTAATTAGCGCATTCCAATTAAAAGCAATTACGCATAAAAACAAAAAAAACTAGAAATTAATTGTCAAGTAAAAGGTGAAGTGCCCCTGGATTAAAGCATTTTCTCAAAAATGGTTCCAACGATTTTCTTGATACTTGGCTTGCTAATTGTAAAGCAATGGATTTTTACAGCATCTTCCCTTTGGATTTTTACAGCAATGCTCCCTTCTTTTTAGCATAAATAGCATAGAATTTTCGATCCATATCCTTCTTTTCCTACCGTATTTCCGCATATTGCGTGCACTTGAGCATATCACTTTATTTTTTGTTTTGCATTATACTTCGGATTTTTCACAGGAACAGTTCTTAAACCCTTGTCTTCCAAATATGGATACTTTTCCTGGAATCTCACGCAGCCTAACCTTAATCGATGGGACTGTTTCTGTAAAAGTAATGCTAGCTATTTGAAGAGCCCTTCTAGGAAGCCAATCTTTTATTATCCCAACTGAAGTACCAATTTAATATAAATTATTTTTTACATTTAATTCAATCCCAGTAATGTTATTTCCATCTAATGGACCTCTGTCTACTTTAGATATATCGATCTAACTGTTGAACCTAAATTTATTGGATGAAGCCTCTCTCAACTTTTCAGCTGATCTTTTCAGGATTTTTACAGCATCTTCCCTTTGGATTTTTACAGCAATGCTCCTTTCTTTTTGGCATAAATAGCATAGAATTTTCGATCCATATCCTTCTTCTCCTACCGTATTTCCGCATATTGCGTGCACTGGATTTTTACAAGTATCACATGAATAGGCTCCACTAGATTCCATTCCACAAACAACACAACATGCTTTTTATTCTGTGTCAACTGCTTTCCCATCTGATACAATCAACATTAGAGATGTTTCATGAAGCAGGGACTGAAGTAGAGTTGTTAGTTGTGGTTCGATAGCTGGTTCGTGTGTTGTTAAAGAAGTTAATTCAAGTTCAGTTATATCCTTTAAAGTAGCTTTTTTGATGTGCAATTCAGATGGTGATAGTTCTTGTGGCCGTTCGGTCATTGTTGGTTGACGTAGCAGCATTGTCATTAATCAATTCGGATGGTGGTAGATCTTTTAAAGCCATTAATCATTGTTATCCATTAATGGTGCTGGTGGTAAGTTTTCGGATGTTTATGTATTATCGTTGTATTGCTGATTAAGAAGCAGGTCCAAGTCCTCTTCAGTAACAAGCAAGTCTTTTGAAATATGAGAAGAGTGAAATCCTGTTTTTGATTTGTTCCAAAGGCCATTACGATCATGGGTGACCAAGTATGGTCAATCATAATTCATAAAATTGGCGTTCATACTCATATGAAATGCATGGAAGTCAACGTGTTAACTATATACGTAACATAATGAAGGAGCTGATATGTTACTTTCAATTAAAAAATAAATAATAAATAAAATATCGAGTAATAAACAAAAGAAATTATTAAAAGCTGTGGAATGAGTGAAGTTGGATATTTGAACACTGTCTGTCTGGCTGTCTGTATTATTTGATATTAGAGAAAAGACTAATAAAAAGAAGGTATTTTGCCTGGCACAATTTCACCAGACATTCTGTGATTGAAAGCTATTACAAACATCTGTCAGAGAAAATAGAAATACTAACTCTCCTCTGTTTACTATTATGGATAGAACGGAAGTAAAGAACCACTGAAGGTAGTAGTCTAGCAAGTTAAAGTTAAATGGATTCTGCAGTGGTTTGTCTAGTAGATTGAAATAATATGAAAACTTGTCTAACAGACTATCAACTAAAATTATCTTCTTTAAGATATAGTATTACGTATCTCTGAATAGAAATATATGAGGAAGTCTTCTCTATAACACTGAAAAATAATGTTTATTTATTTATTTCTATTTTCTGACAAATTCATGCAATTTGCAATAAAAAAATTTTGTCTGTCAGTATGAGGCTTACTTTTTTTTTTTGTTTTATACGTAAAATATGGCCAGACAAAATTCCATGAATGTTAACCATAAATCATGTACATAATGCTTCGTCACACTTTGAATGAAAGTTTTTGACGTAAAGTGATAACTTCTTCAGGGTTCTTTTTTTTTATCAATTGGTTTTCAAGAGTATTCGCCTCACAGTAAAATTTCTGGCACAATAAAGAATCAAATTACACACATCTTCTTCTAATTTCTCTTACTTCGGTTAAGTCTACTGCAATCATGTCAAATTTTTGAAATTGACTTTACATTGGAAATGTACGTTTAATGTCCCCTGAGTATTTGAAACATTTTTTCCGGGAAAATTCATTTTTTGGGGGCTTTGGGAGGCAACAGTAGTAACATAGCTTACTCTAAAATTGTACTTCAGTATAGCGTACGGTTCTGCCAATTATATAATATATAATTATACATTAGAACTGCTGGTAGAATTTTAAATTTGAGAGAAATCATCTATCTAGAAATACGAGTTTTTACAATGCAGGTTTTTGAGGGTTTTTTTTTTTGGAATATTCTCGGAAACCATTCCTTTATCAGAGACATTTTCCGTGATAGCCTGCTTCTTTTTGTAGTCATCGACCGGTTTCGGGCGCTCGCCCATCATCAGGATGTTTTTGTCAATGTAATAATATAGACTTGCACAGAGCAAATTCAGTTGATAGTGTATCAACACTGGTGCTCTCTTTTGGTTGATAGTGTATCAATTGAATTTATGATATCTGTGATTGATGTGATATGAATCTATCATCTTTATTTATAATCTTTTTCTATAAAAATTATTTTTAAGGGATTTGGATGAATCTGCGATTACATACGAAATGTGTTTGTTCAATATTATTGGCACTCTCTATTGGTCTACAAATGTAAAACTTCTGATCACGTAGATACTTGTCCACAGCGAGGGAAACACGTGTGAGTGTTTAACATTATAGTTGTTTTTTTTTTTTTTTTTACATTTTCTCAATGTTTTCAAATAATAGAAATTAATTAAGAAGAATCTTTGTTCAATTCATTTATAAAGAAGTTTCCCATAGGTCATCCTAAGTGGATAGTTCTAGCCTTGGCCGGCTATCCAATGTTATTGCTCAGTTTGGGGCTGCGCTATGGGTCCTGGCGGATCAAGGTAGTAGGCTGTAGTTGTTGTGGTTGGTTCCGCAAAGGTGTAAAAGCATCAGAGATAATTTTCAGTGATTGCCTGCTTCTTTTTGTGGTCATCGACCGGTTTCGAGCGTTATGATTATGACACTTTGTTATCACATATGTTATCACACGGTTTGACAAAAACGATGGGCGACCGCCCGAAACCGGTCAATGACCACAAAAAGAAGCAGGCTATCACAGAAAATATCTCTGATGGTAGTAGGCCATCCGTGATAACACTTCTCATGTCCTGAGATGGCCATCTTCTCATGGTCATCTTCAAACTTCTTTCGGACCTGAGAGATGGTTTAGTAATGCCAGCCCATAGTTCACGCCAAATCTATAGCCTTTGGCTGAGATGACACTGAAAAACTAGAAAAATTGTTTGTGTCTTTGGTTTACAATACATTATTTCGCTTTACAATCTGGTTTACATTCCATCATTCATAATCAAGTTTAAGAGAATTGGAAAGAGATCATATAAATAATCATTAAAAAAAAAAAAAAATGAGAACAATAATACAAGTTTATGAAGTTATAGAATTCATCAGTTTATATCAATAAGAATTAATTGATGCCAGTTATTAGTATTCAGGATGAAATAAGGTTAGGAATTCATTCCTCTCGTAACTGTCTCCAGATTGTTTAATATCTATTCAACGAGGGAAATAGGTCATTGTTGCCATTCTGAGTAATTTCCTAGGGTTACTATAATATTAGGAATTCTGCCTTAGGGTTTTGCTTTTCCTAGAAGAAATCTTATATTTGTGGAGTTTAACCCTTGAATAGTTGATTAAAACAAACCTACAGAGGATTTAACTCTAGATTGTCAATGCTTAGATTTAGTTAAACCCAGTATGGAGTTTTTTGGTTTTTATTTTCTGGGTCAATATAATTTATTTTAATAAATTTGCAAAACAAAATGTTAAATAAGTAATAAGTACTTTCCAAAAAAAATATTTTTTTTAATCTTCGATATTTATCGAGATTTAGTAGATTAAAATTAATATGTAACATTATTAGATCTTGAAATCTCAGATAAATGAAATATGTTGGATCCACATGATTTGTGTTATGACATTAAAAAAAAAAAAATCACCTTCAAATAAAAGAAAAATAACTTAATTCATTAAAAGGAAATACAAAATATGAAACAGTAAAAATTTACTTAATTTTAGCATTTTATGATGTCATCATATTAGTTTTAACTATCTCATAAATTTCAGAGATATTTTCCGTGATAGCCTGCTTCTTTTTGTGGTCATCGACCGGTTTCAGGCGTTCGCCCATCATCAGGATGATTTTGCCAAACAATGTAATAAACATAGACTTGTACAGAGCAAATACAGTTGAGTTTATCTGTGCAAGTCTATGTTATTACACTGTTTGACAAAAACCGGTCGATGACCACAAAAAGAAGCAGGCTATCACGGAAAATATCTCTGATGCTTTCCAGCTCTGCGGAACCAACCACAACAACCTCACAAGTTTGACTACAACAAATCGAATAAACGGCATTGTGTATATTTCAAAGAATGTGATTACTTAATATAAAAATTAGTTAGTCCTCCATGTTGGTGGAGGAGGGTGTACAAAAAATTGTATTAAAAAAACATTCAAGAATTTAATTCTACAGAATTTTTCATAAAGGTACAATTCCGAACAAGGCTGCAGACCGCAGACCGCAGACTGCAGGCGGCAAGCTGCAACGTCAAACCGCAGGCGACACTACTGGTTTGTATGATTTTATGTGGATTGCATTCGGAACACAGCGGCTCTGTCGCCTGCAGTCGCGTCACTTCTAGACCGCAGACCGCATCACTGGTCAAGAACCAGTACTGCCGCCGGCGACAGAAAAGTTACACTGTTATTAAAAATGAGTTTTTCAGAATCAGATGAGGAAAAGTTAATTAACTTAATAGCTAAGCATGCAGTAATTTATGACGTTAGCCACGCTGAGTACCGCAACAACTTAGTAAAAGATAAAGTTTGGAAAATTATAGGAAAGGAGTTAAATAAAGACGGTGAGGTTATGTTGTTCTTTAATTAAATGGATTTCTTTAGCAAATGAAACATACATGACTAAAAACACATGTTTGACAAAATGACAAATATAAATACTGCTACATAATGTCCCGGCATTTTTTATTTAATCGTAAGCGATATTTTTGTAGTGTCAACAAATCACAACCTTGTCGTAGGACTTTTGGTTGAATGTCATCATAAATAAAACTAAGTATAAAATTAAACTGTTTCTTATTCAAACGGCAGTAGCTTCTGAATATTTCTTCACCACCCATTAAATGATTTTCAATCAACACTGAATAACTTCCTTCATGTAATCTGTTTTTAAATAAAGACATTGTTGCTTTTCTTTTCTTTCTGGTATGTAATAACAAAAAGTCATCGTCCTCTTCCTCTGCCAACAAAAGACACAAAATTGAATCAGTTGATTCAAACACATCTGACATGTTGTCTATGTTAACGCTTTGAAGTGACTGCAAGCTATTTGTCGCTGCGTTCAACATTGATCCGACCGCAGACGGCAGAGCTGCTGCCGTCTGCGTCTGAAGCCTGTCGCTGCAGTCGGTTGCTGCGGTCGAGTTCGGAATTGTACCTTAAAACTTGAGAATTTTGTCATTTGAATATTGCAAATAAAATTCATGTATGCATTAAATTTGTCATCACCAGAAAATATAACATTGGCAACAAATCACTCATTTTGCATGATTTCATGATTGCATGAGTGATTGTTGATTTGATGATTCTATGTTAAATATATTACTTGAGTCCGCAATGGTTCTGTCCGGTTTCGGAGTTTCATTCATTGTCACAGTAAGATTTACCATCAATATTTGTAGAGAGATGACTTCAACCGTATGTTTATATAACAAATCATATTGAATCAACGAGTGTATAGTGCATGAAAGAAACATTAAGTTGAATTCAATTCTCTACACGAATTGATAACGTTACAAGGGTCGACGGATGGGAATCCGAAACCGGTCAAAATCTACAAAATGAAGCATGCTATGACGGATAAAATCACTGATATTGTTTTTGTATTGCATTATACTTTGTTATAATAAATAATTACAATTACAATTAGAATTTTTTGTCAATTCTATTATTGGAACTATTTTATCTGTCTATTTATCGTGTTTATATTTATATAATATAAATATATTAATGGTATAGATAATATATCTATAGATAGATATCTATACTATAGATAATATCTGTATATTTATCGTCTATATTTTATCTAACTATTTATCGTGCCTATTTTAGGTGGGCTTTATCCAACTACCGACTAGGTATCATGGGTAGAAGGTTACTGTATTGTATAAACAAAAAAAAAAAAAAAAAAAATCAAGGCCTTGAGCGGGAATCGAACCTAGTACTATAATACATCTCAACATGGTGGTCCTTGCTTCTAATAAATCAGATAAAATGTTAAATAGCGCATTACATTTTTCTACATGACTATATGTAAACAAATTGTGATTGATAACTCATAACTTGCTCATTGGAATACTCCTTTCCATCAAGTTTAGGCACAAAAACAAGATACTGCACGCAACAATTTAAGTAGAATTATTCAGTTTTTTATTTTTAATTTAAGATTCATCAATAAGTTTTCAATGATATTATAGAATTTAGGGAAACTAGGGTAATTATTACTTTACTAGACTCGAAATGGAATCAAGACCAGACAGTCTGGGTTTAATAAAAGAAATATTGTTTGCTATTAAACTCTTAAATAAAATATTTACAATAAATTGTTTCAATCAAGAGAAATAATGCAGAACAAAAAAGAAGAGGCAGACAATCGAAAATCAGAGAATGAAAGTAGATATATGAAAGATAATAAAGTAAATCTATTGGCGAATTGAGTCTTTTTCTTTATTAGTACAGGAAGAAGGAAAATTCAATACACCGTACATCCAGACAGTCAGAAGTAAATGTTCAAAGTTTATCCCCATCAATCGTGTCGAGAAACAAAGTAGAAATGTCTTACTCAGTGCACGGATAGTATAGTGCCTAACCAAAGGAATAGGTACGGGCGGCTATCAGATGGACCTTGTCAGTTAAGGTGCGGGTGGCTCGTGAGTATGTGTGTGTATTGCGTCAAACTGGGTGTGAGTTACGGTGAAGTGTTTTCGGCAGATCAAGGGGTGAGTTTGAAAAACCCTTTTCCTATAATATAAGCTACTACCCTTCTCTTGAATCCATCTATCCAAACCAGGCTCAACCTATCTACTGGTACTGGCCGGATAAGCACTGTTTACAAGGCACTTGTGTACACCGACCTGGCTAGTACCAGTGAAGTGCTGCCAGTGGGTAGGTTAGAGAATTGTCTGTACAAGAAAAGGACGAACGAAGTAGTGGACGGTACTAGGATGAAGGGAATTACCAACACTAGAAAATACATGGAAACACAGTTTCCACACCCTTCAGTACCATCTATAGTCTCTCTTTTTCTCTCTCTACAGTCTATGTTTATTTCAGAGAGTTTTCCACTGTCCAAAAGTAAACTTGTCCAACTCTATTTTACCAATTTTCCGTTTTCCTTCCTGCCTTTTAAAATAGAAAATGTCTACAAACGGATATATGATAGCTTTATCACCTTATAGATAGATTGTAACAAGTTTAATTAAATAAACAAAGTTGATTTTTTCCTCGTTTCTCCTTTATTACCACAAAATTTTCAATTGAGAAAGTTAATTTTTTCACTTTGGTCTCTTACTTCTTCAAGAGCAAGAATTGCAATCGTGTTGATTTTTAGTTATTGAATTTTCCACTTGGAAAAAATTTGCTTTAAAGTTTTCTATACGTTATTTTTAAGAGATTTCATCTTTTTTTTTCTTTTTTTTACATCGGTTTACATGAAAAATACACATTATATTAAGAAAAACATTACAGACATTACATTATTAATTAAAACAGATTTGTTAAAAATACACTTTTTACATGCTAAACAATAAGTTTTTATGTTCCAAAAAATTTATTTAAAAAATATCAACCTAATATAAATTTCCAGCCAAGTATAGCTTTGTAACAAGGCTGCATTTTCAACAATAATTAAATTAATTTTCCTTCCTCTGTTTAAATTATTGTAATCTTTTTCATAATATTATGTGTATTTTTCATGTAAACAGATGTAAAAAAAAAAAAAAAAAGAAGATGAAATGTCTTGAAAATGACGCATACAGCGTCGAAACATTGGGATAGGAAAAATGGTGTATGTTAATAAAAATAAAAAATTAGAAAATGCTGAAAAATTAATATAATCATTCAACATACTAGTAATAATAATAATAATAATAATGTCTTTATTGAAACAAATATTACAAATAATGAACAAAATACAATGCGACAAAATGAGCAGCGACAGACTTACTCATGGTCATGTCGACCGTCTGAGAGTTGCCTTGCAATTAAAGTATATTATATGTATTGCATTATTTAATTATTGAACTATTAATACATATATTTAATCAATACATTATTCAATTCATTACTTAATTCATATACTTAATTATTTTCGGTATATTAAACCGATTGAGGTATGAAGATGATATCTGAGGTATGAAGTTAGATGTCTTGAAGAAGGATTTATTAGGCGGAAGTTAGTTTAGAGAGTTATTGCTTGAATTACTAACACTGAATTTATAAAAATAGACTATATTTTTAACAATAATTTAAATGTGAGAAATGATAAATATTAACATGAAATAATTAGAAATAAATAGGAGATAAACAACAAATAATTTAAAATGATTAAAATAAATAAACCAATATGCACAACTATGAAAATAATTATAAGTTAAACCTTGTATAGGGACGCGTTTGGAACTCAAGTGTAACTGCTGCTGTAAAATGATGTTGTAATGGCACTAGTGTAAAATGAATGATCTAATGATACTGATATACTGATCCCCTCCTCCAGTGGAGCGAAGTTTATATTAGTCTTACTCACACACTATCAAGTATGTAAGTAAGCACTCATACTAAGACATCTCTTGTAGCGTGCGACCTTGGCCAGGTCGGCGACCAACGTCATTTAGGTCAGTGGCCAGCCTTATCGGTGTTTCTCTTTGATGTATTGACCCTTGTATTTGAAAGGGGGTTTTTGTTTGGCCGCGGCCCTTGTCTTGAAGACAGCGGCCGGCTGGGCCACTAGTTATAAATTATCCTTTCTTACTGCCATCCTTTGTGAAGATAGCGACTGGCTGGACCCGCTTTGACATTGTTATGACCCTGATATGTCATTACTAGGATACTGGTCATTGCTATGACCCTGATATATGATTATTAGATTGTAAGCTTTTTTAATAAAATATTTGAACAATACTTCAACTTTATCGTACATATTGGAACCCCAAACTTGAGAACCATAATATACTATGGCCCGCGACGCTGCATTATATATTTCCAATTAAGAAGTAAAAGATACCTTTTTACTATTTATAATATTATTGAAAGTATTGAGGGCAAATTTGGCCTTTAAGCATCTTTCACTAAAATATACTTCTAAATTTAATGCTAATGTATCCCAAATACACACATTTTCCATTCAACACACTAAACTTGAATGGAAAAAAATTAAATCTGCTATTTTATCCGTCAATGCAGCATATTTATATTATATTGTTCCTAGCCGGTTTCGGATTTTCATCCATCGTCAGAGCAAATTCACCAAGTTCGTGTAGAGATTTCACTTCAATTAATGATTCTGTTACACTCACACTTGTTGGTTGTATATATAATATATATGTGAGTAGGTTATAAGGTTATGTTCTGACATAACTTGTGGGGAGGTTATAAGGTTATGTTCTAACATAACTTTATAATATATAACCTTATAACCTCCCCACATATATACAACCAACAAGTGTGAGTGTAACAGAAACATTACGTTGAGATGAACTCTCTACACGAACTTGGTAGATTTGCTCTGACGATGGTTGAAAATCCGAAACCAGACAGGAACAAAATCAATATGCATGCTATGACGGATAAAATACCAGGTATTGCCAACATTGCGGACCCATCTACTGTAATATTATTTGTAATGAGGGGTATATTAAATATGTTAATTAATAATTAATTATTATAATTTATATGTGGATCTTCTCAAAAGGGATCTCGTGAGGTCTGTGTTTATACAGAAGTTGGAGTGGATGAAAAAACAATTAAGTATATAGATTCAAAATATATAATTAAAATATATTTTAAAAATAAATAAATACAATATTGTGATATAACAACATATTAAGTGTCTTGTCATTTAGGATAAATGGCTTTTTATAAAACTTACATATTTTACATATTTACTGACTTGAAGAAGGTTGGATTTCTTGGAGCACTTCCACCACTCACTACTGTAACATGGCTTTTCCTAATGACAGATTTCACTCTTTTTATAGTATAAATTTTAAACTGACCCCCTTCCCTAAAAGGGTCTACCTTATATATTCTACCTCCAACCCCGGGGAAAGTGAGAAGAGGGAAATTCCCTTTGTCCTAAATAAATGTAATGAGGGGTAGGCCAGGTATCTCTGACTCAACTAACTGTTTCTTTTGTGCCTTTCAACCTTCAAAAAACCCAACTTTATAAATATGTACATTATGGAATATGGAAATATGTTACCTACTTTACAATCATAAAATATTTATCAAGGATATACTTGGATACAATTTATATTTATTAATTTGCCCAAACATGTACACATTACACCACATTTTCAAAAAAATAAAACTATGAAGTAGGTATTGTAAAAGACAACATTAATTATATAATGGAATTTCAATGAAATCATTATTTGAAATCTTAAACATTGCAATATTTAAGAACACTTTTTTAATTATATACAAAAATTTCCACAGTAACTTCTACAAGCACAATAATTAAAAGTATTTTTAAACAAATTCACAAAGGACCTAACCTTCAGAAAAAAAAAAAAAAATTTGCATATTTCATCAAATAGAAAGAAATCTTAATTAAAATTACTGCTCACATCAATAGAAATATGATATATGAGCAAATATATTCAATAATAATGATTTATTAGATTACAATTATAGTAATTTCACCAATTAACAATTATGAGATTTATAACTACTAATGAAAAATAATTAAGATTAATACTATAACTGGCTTATATAGGTTGGTGATATAGAATACTGTTTTTTAGATAATAAAAAATCTGGTGTGAAACACTCACAAAACTTTCTCTTACTCCAGCTTTCAAACTTGAAATTGACAAATTTTATAGTTAGTGTACCAAATTTAATGAAAATCGTCGAAAACTGAAACAAAGTGTTTAGTAAAAACGCACTTCCGGTTTACTAATTTTCTTGAAACTCCAGGATTTTGGCAATCTATTTATTTCTAATTATTTTTGTTTGGATGATAGAATTATATAATTAACTATGATAGCCCTTGACGAGAAAAACATAACCCCACCCCTCCCCCAAAAGCCCCCTTAAATGACTTCACATGGAGAAATATTTCAGATAAAAGTTGTAGCTCTCTGTATGTGTAGTTTACATTCCTAGTTTAAAGAAAATCGTGTAAATACCAGAAAATTGAACAATACATTTCAGTAAAAAACTCAATTCAGGTCATCTAATTTTTTTTCAAACTCACAATTGTAACAACATATTTAATTCTAATTAATATTATTTAGATGACAGTATTGTATAGTAAAGTGAAATAGCACTTTAGAGGAAAACCTAACCCCACCCCTCCCCCAAAAATACCCTTAAATGAATTTTTCCAGGAAAATATTTTAATTAAAAGTTTTAGATCATTGTATGTGTACTTGATATGCCAAGTTTGAAGAAAATCGGTCGGAGCCATTTTTGAGAAATTCGCAAAAAAGTAAAAAAAAAAAAAAAAAAAAAAAAAACTAGTAAAGTGGTATTTCCGGTTGAGGAATTTTGATAGATGACTCACTATCAGATCCTATGGTGTTACTAAATGAAAATCGGAATATCAAGTTTGAACTTAGTTTGAACTTTTTACGATTTTTCGTTTTCGAGCTAAGTTGTTCACGTATACACGTACATTTTCTAAAAACCACTTTTCTGGACTCAGGGAACCTTAAAAACGGATATTTCCGTCCGAGTGAAAACTCAATATGGAAAATGTGACACGATTACAATACTTTCTCTTACAAAGAGTAAGAGAAAATAAAAATATAATGTAAAACTGTTTATAAATAATTCAGTGTTATTAGAAAAAAAATTATTTCCTTGAAAATTCATTATATAGTTAATTTAGTCTTTTACGGTACTACTTACTTGATTATATAATATAACTCTTGAGAATGTATAAAAAAAGGCCGAAACGTTGAGACATTGTAAGAGATAATAAAAAATTTCTGAATGCTAAAAAAATTAGTTTTTAAACTACCTAGCTAGAAAAAAAAATAATTATACTCAATTATAATTAGCCTCTGGCCTACAAAAAATCATTTTCATTGCTGTTAATACAATTATATTTAAAATTTGAAATTTTCCTCATTTATAATATTCAGTTTCCGTGGAAAGTAAATTTGGAAATTTAACACGATTACAATACTTCCTTTTTATTAGAAGTAACAGAAAATAAAATTTATATAAACGTATTAAAATTTCTTTCCCAATACTTTTCAGCTTCAATGAAAGTCCGACTTGTGAAGTTTTCCTTCGATTTTCCACGGTTTGAAACGAAAATATTATTATGGTAACGCTATAGGTTAAGAAAATTGTCCAGGTTGTTCAACTTGTCTGGTCAATTCAAAATCCCGTTTAACGCTGCTGGTGTAATAGATGTCAAAGAAGACGTCTTTATAGTGAAGACAATGATGATAGTAATGTCCGGAAGTATGAAACCGACTTGGATAATATAGGCAACAAACTAACATTTTGAAGTTTGTTTTTTTTTTATCTAAAAGTGTACATTATATTCTACAATTTTAAATTTTTCTCAAATGAAAATATAATTAATTTTCTTAAATTTATAAAAAATGAAATTCATATAGTTTATATGATGTTTAAAGCATATATAAATTAGAATATACATTGTTATAATGCATGAAAATGTAATTATAGTTCTCTCATAGTTCGAAACATTATGTAGTGGAATCGTTTATTGTGATTCCTATGGTATGTAGTAGATGTCTTGAAGAGGGCGGAAGTTAGTTTAGAGATTTTTGGAAGTTAGTGCTCGAATTATTAACACTGAATTTATAAAAATAGACTGTATTTGTACAATAATTTAAACGTGAGTGATGGTAACTATTAACAAGAAATATTTAGAAATAAATAGGAGATAAATAACTAATAATTTAGAATGATTAAAATAAATGAACTAAAATGCACAACTAAGGAAATAAGTATAAATAAAAACTATATAGGGACCCGGAACTGCTGCTCGTATAATGATCTTGAAGACGTACTGAAGGTTAATCATCCCCTCTTCCAATGGGGCGAGATTTATATAGTGTTAGCAACACTCGCACCAAGACATCTGTCCTAGTGTGCGACCTTGTGCGACGTTGGTTAGTTCGGTGACCAGTGTTTTAGGTCAGTGGCCAGCTTATCGGTGCTTGCGTTGATGTAAAGTATTGACCCTTGGTTTTGTTTGTTTGGCCGCGGCCTTGTCTTGAAGACAGCGGCCGTTTAGGCCACTAGTTATAAATTATTCTTTCTTTTTTGTTATGTGTTGTGAAGGTCATAGCAATGTCATTACACATTTATATGTATATTTATTTTAAAGGAAAAAAAAAATGGCACATTAAAAATGTTTATTGATGTTTTTGTAAAGTTAAACACAAGACGCACGCTAATTTGAAAACAACTCTTCCGATTGATGTCAAACTCTTAATTATATTTACCTTTCATTTTTAAAATCAGAGATAACATATATTTATCTTGAGGGAAATATTTATCTCTTATGAAAAAAACACCTTTTTTTCTTGGGTTGTTTTTCTTGCTGAACCCTTTTATTTCATCTTTTGATATTAACATTTAATCACAGACTAAAGATATCCAATCAACAAAACATATTTCTTTTGTAACAAAATCATACATTTTACAAATATTATACATTAGCAGATAACATTTTCTTTTAATGAAATCGTCTTCAAATTTTCAAAATTAAGTTTTCACCAGAAATAATTCTTCCGTACTTCCGGTTCTTCAGCAATAATGTGAATGTGTGTGTATGTATGTGTGTGTGTATGTGTGTGTGTGTGTGTAATTATATAATCACCACTACTAAAAAATAAAATATTGCAGAAATTTTAAACTTGTTATTTCGTTTTAGTTCCATAAGAGTATCTCACAATTAGGTATTGGCCAAAATTCCTCAAGCGAAAAAACGACTTGACTGATAGAATTTCTCATTTCATTTTTATTCTTTTTTTTGATTTTCTCGACAAGGGCCTAAACGTTTTTCTTTTAACTCGAGGCATATCAATTACACATATAAAGAGCTACAACATTCATGTGAAATATTTCTTCGGAAAAATTCATTAAAGAGGGTTCTGGGAGAGGCCGTATATGGGTCATGCTTTTCTCTAAAGTGCTATTTTTTTTTTACTTTCTCTTACTCTTGGTAAGAGGAAGTATTGTAATCGTGTCAAATTTTCGATATCGAATTTTCACCGGAAATATCCGTTTTGAGGTCCCCTGAGTCCAAAAAAATGGTTTTTAGCAAATGGTCTGTGTGTATGTATGTAAACTGCATAGCTCAAAAACAAAAAACTGTAGAAAGTTGAAACTTGATATTCCGTTTAGGAATCACCACCGGATCTGACAGTACGTTATCTGTCAAACTTCCTCAACCGGAAGTACCACTTAACTAGTTTTTTTTTTTTTTTACTTTTGTGCGATTTTCTCAAAAATGGCTCCAACGATTTTCTTGAAACTTATTACAACAAATACACATACAAAGAAGTACAACTTCTATTTGCAATATTTCTCTGGAAAAAAATCATAGAAAGGTACTTTTGGGGGAGGGGTGTGGTTACGGCGTCCTCTAAAGTGCTATTTCAGTTTATTAGACAATTGTGTCATCTAAATAATGTTAATAAGAATTAAATATGTTGTTGAAATTCCGAATTTAAAAAAAAAATCGGATGACCGGAAGTGCGTTTACTTTACCACTTTAGTAAATGATTTTTTTCATTTTTTGCCCGATTTTCTCGAAAATAGTTCCGACGATTTTCTTGACACGTTCTATATAAACTACACATACAGGGAAAATTCATTTAAGGGCACTTGTGGAGGATAGATGGAGTTATGTTTCTCTCTGAAGTGCTGCCACATAGTTGATTATACAATTCTTTTATCCAAACAAAATTAATTAGAATGCCCAAAATTCCCACTTTCAAGAAAATTAATAAATCAGAAGTGCGCTTTTACTGAACAGTTTTTTTTTTCAGTTTTCGACGAATAAGTTGTGTATGCGTGTGTGAGTGTGTTAGCGAAAATCAACTATATTTTTCACTAACTATAAAATTTGTCAATTATACTTTTGAGAAGTGGAGTAAGAGACAATAGTGTGAGTGTTTCACACCAGATTTTTTAAATTTATTAGACGATCCTATCATCTATATAATATTAATGAGAATTAAATATGTTAATAAAATTGGTTGACCGGAAGTACAACTCTATAGTATTTTTGCTATTTTCTCCATAAAAACAGTGATAGGTTTCTAATTAAGCTTTGTACACTAACTATACACTTATTAAACTACGATTTTCTTTCATTTACCGGAGAAAATTCGTTCTGGCGGTCGGAGAGGGGAGGATTACTTTACTCAAAAAAAAAGAAAGAAAATTCTCAGTAAAGTTTAGAGAATTAAGTAACAATTATGTGTTTGAAGAAAACTTTTGAATGATAAGTATGTAAATTGTAGTATGTGAAAGTAAGTCGTTTGTGTTGTTTCACGCAAGATTTTTTTTCATTTGTTTACAATTTTCTTGTAAACTTGCCAATGATTTTATTGAAAAATATATCATCAGGATATCTTTTATTATAAACAGTTTAATAGCAAAGACTAACAAAAACGCTCGTACAAAATTTCATTTACACAGTTTACCAAGACATCCTGAAAATGGGGTAAACACCAGAAACTAGCCGATGATCAGAAAATAAAGCAGGGGGGGCTTATACAAAAATATCTCATGATAATTCATCATATTCACTTTCGTTTTTATTGCACAATTGTGTTTGCAAACTTTCACTATACCTTGTATATAACTACTATTTAGACTAATTTTACTTTCTTGTTATTGACTATGTGAAAATCAAAAACATATGTATCTATGGTTTTCTTTAATTTTTCACCTACAGGGAGAAGGATGATATCAGCCTTGGCAGCCATAGCAGCTGTACTGACATTTACTTTTCCGGTGAATGCACAAAACACCTATAAAGGATTGCACAGTAAGTATTAATAAATTTCTGTTTTTTTTTTTTTTTATTTAATTTTTTTTCAAATCTATGGGAACAAAAAATAAGTAACTTAGCTGATTGCGTCAGCCATTAATTCTGTAGTATATATATTTCTGGATTGGTTTTCTTGATATTCATACAAATAAGTTGTGTATGCGTGTGTGAGTGTGTTTGCGAAAACCAATTATTTGAAGTGTTTCTGAGATGTTGTTGACGATTATTTTTTTGCAATTAAAAAATTAGATTTTAAAATTTAATTAATTAAGTTTAATCTTCATATAAATTATACGAAAGTCATTATTCGTCAATATTTGTATAATCAATTATACAAAGTCAACGAAATGTTTCTGTAAACTCACACTTGTTGGTTGCACATACATGGGAAGGTTATAAGGTTATGTTACTATGTGTGTGTGTTTAATGACAAAGTGGAATCATTATAAATTATGATTAGATACATTAGAAAATAGTGTATAATAAATAGCATGTTTTGAAGAAGACTTTATAACTAAATTTTAACAGTGGTGTTAAGCATGCTCAATGTTTTATCAAGTCATTTTTTATTAGGTGGGGCGATATGTTATTTCCGGGGTAAACTGTACTAGAATAGATAAATTTTAAAGAAAGGCAATGCAAAGTTTATGAACAGTGTAAAGCTTTTACAAGTAATAAATAAACGTGAAATAAAAGCAAGGATTTTTTAATTTTTTTTTTTTTTTGCCCTCTTCTCGAAACGCTTGCCTAAATTTCGGAGTTTTAAGAAATTTGATTGTCGGAAAATGCGATACTAATGAATGATGTTCTGTTCAGTATTGAATTTTCTAATTGATTTTTCCGTATAACACTTTTCATTAGAAAAATTAATGTTTTTTAATGTGGTAATTTTACAACCTGAGAATAATTGGAAGTTTATGAAACTGCTTATTTTAAAAAATATTTGTATTAGTAAAAAGTAAAGTAAAGTAATGTAATGCCCATATTTTTCAGGCGGGCATAACGTCCAGCTATCAAATTAGGTGTCGAGGACGGGGGCGGAAGCACCTACTTTACCCATAACATTTTTTAAATAAATATAAAATTTAGCAGTTATACGCTGGACTCGAACTGGGTACCTCCCACTTACAAGTCCATGCTCCTAACCACTACACCAACACCCGCCCCTATTTGTATTAGTATAAGGTATGGAGAAAGTCGTGAATATTATTTCTGATAGCTTTTTTTTTTTTTTTACAATGTACCATAAATTTAAAAACTGAAAGGTTCAAAATTATTTCGATGACTTATGCTGGTTTAGATAAAACTTTTATTAAAAAAAATTACTTTTTCCTTGATCAGATTAACATTAATCATTCAATTTTTAAATATCCTAAAGCTATAGGCCTTTAAAAAATAAATAAAATATAATCAATACATAGGATTCTTAATTTTGAGAATATATAAATTATCCCACAAAATTGTTGATGAACTTAACTGAGAGCTGAAACACACATCTTCAGGGCAACAACCAACAGGTTGTTTGATACATTTTACAACACTTCAGGGGGCGTAGTGAATAGTTAGTAGATACTTAGAAGTTTACTTCGTACTATGGGGGAGGGGGGTCAGTCCACATAACAAATACTATGCACTTAAAACTAAAGTAATACGGGGCTTTGTTACTTGATAAAAACAAGAGAGGAAAGTTATTAAAGAGACACATGTTTGTACTTTGAATATAGAGTTAATTTATTGTTAATTACAGTTTACAAACTTACTTCTAAGCAACTATAAATAAATAAGTACGCATCTATTTAAGTACTATCATTTTAATGGATAGGTATATTAATTTACCTTAATGTAATTAAACTAAATTATATACTGGGGGCCAATATTAGTATTATTTATTAGAAATGACTATATTTAATGTATCATTTATTTTATTTTATTTTTTTGTGGAGGAGATGAAAAATCTATGCAAGCAGAGTGCATCCAGCAGAGTGCAATCACCCTGCAGTTAGGTCTTAGCACCAAAGCACCCAATATCTTCGGGACACTAGTCTGGAAACGTTTATCACATTACTTCAGGCCCTAGTTCTTACTCATCATTCCTCTCCTTGAAGCCACTCAAGCTCACTAGTTTTAGTCAGGACACACTGTTCCAAGTTTCATCCCCGCTTATCAACGATAGAGTCTGAAGAGAAATGTCCTATGTTTTCTTCCAGATATCCGCGCTGAGATGCCCAACTTTTACGTCTAAATTATGAATGATCATCATCAACAATCACCTATGTCCATTTAAAAATTGGAAAAAATAGTATGATCGACAATTCCCGAATTTCTTATCTACCTATGGCTTCAATTGTATAACTTGTCTTGGATCCAGCGTCCTCTCGTTTCCTGATCCTATTCGAACTCTAAACGTTTCCTTCCCTTAACCCACTGCTACCTATTAATACTAGTAGTACTGGTAATAAAAAGCTGAACTAATTTTGCACAACCTTTGTCAAGTGGTGTGAATCACTTGCAAGATAAGATGGCTTATTCTCGGGCTTATTCCTGTAAGTGAGGGATTTAATATGTGGATGAGTCTGCAATTCTGGATAACATCTGGTACTTTATCCGTCATAGCATGCACATTGATTTTCTTCATGATCGGTTTCGGATTTTCATCCCTCGTCAGAGCAAATTCACCAAGTTCGTATAGTGAGTTCACTTAAAAGTAATGTTTCTGTTACATTCACACTTGTTGGTTTGTTGGTTGCATATATAATTATCAATCGGTGCTGAGTGTAACAGAAACATTACGTTGAAGTGAATTCTCTACACGAACTTGGTGAATTTGCCTTGACGATGTATGAAAATCCGAAACCGGTCAGGAAGAAAGTCAATATGCATGCTACGTCGGATAAAATAGCAGATGAGGTTTTTTAACTTTACAATACAGAATCAGGTTATTGCACAATATATAAGAAGCAACACGTTGGAGATTCAATCACAAGTTTCAAATACAGGCTATATCGATACACAAATCAGAGAGTTTTCTTGTTTGAATGTTTGCTCAATTCTGGCTCCAAAAGAGGCATATCAATATAACATATGTAAATTTGGCAGGTATAAGTTTGAAGGTTAGTTTGTCAATTTTTACTGTGATGGATGCCAGAAACATATTTTATTTGAAAAATATTATTTCAAGAATATAATAACATTTAAAAGGGTAAGCCAGGTAGGAGAAGTCCAGTTACTGGGACAGTTCATGAACCTTGATAGCATTGTCCTACCCCTTCTTCTCACAGGGGAGGATTTGAACGAACAATTAGAAGACATTCCTTCAATATAGTTTGTTTTCGCTGGAGAATAAGACGTTCCATCATCAGGGCAACGCTCAATCACTCACGCAGCGTTCGCTCGAGTAGAAGACGTTCAAACACCATAGGAATGCTCACACATTCAAGCAGCGTTTGCTCCAGAAGAAGATGACTGTAGTCTACAACACACGGTCACCTTACAGAGGTTACACACACGCCTCTTGCCATACCAGAAGTTAACCTTCAAGCCTCTAAAAATCTACATTACCTCCCAAATTTTTCGTGCCGAAAAATTTCTCCAGGAGGGGGGATAATGTGATGGATGCCAGAAACATATTTTATTTGAAAAATATATTTCAAGAATATCCTAACATTCAAAAGGGTAAGCCAGGTAGAAGAAGTCCAGTTACTGGGAGAGTTCATGAACCTTAATAGCATTGTCCTACCCTTTCTTCTCACAGGGGAGGATTTGAACGAACAATTAGAAGACATTCCTTCAATATAGTTTGTTGTAGACACCGAAGCAGAACACATCAGAACTGTGCCAGTTATAAGTTAAAACATAAGAGTTTAGCATTTTATGTAGATAAATAATTGATTTATAAATAATCGCTATGATATTATAAAGCTATTTAAATTCACTTAGACAATATATTTATTTAAAAAACACTGGTGATTTCTTGATTATCTTCTAATACTTCACTCTCTTAAACTATACATACAAGCCCTTTTATTAAACCGTTCGTGCTTCACACTACCACTACTCTACAACACCACACCAATTACATTTCATTGCTAAGTTGAAAAGTTTCTTTATTGAACAATAATATCAATTTATTTCATACTTTATCCGAAAAAAGACTTTAAATTAATTATTTTAAAAGAAATTATAATAAATATTTTTGCAAACGATTCACAATTTTATTTATAATTTTGACTGAGTTTAGTTTTGTTTACATTAAATTTATTTTATTGTGTAGAATTTCCATTTTTCGTGTTTGTATAAAGTTAGGTAAGTCTATATAGATATATAAATTTAGACCTTTCGAAATATCCAATTTAAATCTACCCTAGAGATCAGTATTACAACATTGAAACACGAATACACAAATGTAACATTGTAATATCCCCCACTAAACTCACATGCTGCTTTCTCTTATATTCTCTCGGTATTTCTCTCTCTCATACAAACACACACACTCCAATAACCCCTTCATTCCGCCCACCACAACTTTCACTCCCCCTAGACACCGTTGTAAGTGGAAAAAACATTCTTTTTTTTTTATTTTCTTTTTTCCATCCTATACATACTTCTCAAACCACAAAAAACTACTAAGATCACAATTTTCCATCGGCTAACCTCATCTGATTTAGTCAGCATTTTTCTATTCCAATATTCTCAATTCTTTGGGGGTCTGTATCGCTCTCTCACTTTGCACTATTTCTTCTCACTCACTCTTTCTCTTTTACATTCCGCCTTCAATAATCGTTATCCCTTTTTTCCCTTGCTGTTTCCTTTCCCCACCCGCCACTGACCTAGTGGGTAACCATTGTGTTATCTATTTTTTTCCCCCTTTTACCTCATTTTTTTTTTTACCTAGAGATCTATATTTTGGAATACTATCAAATATCCAAGCATATATTTTATGATCTTAAGGATACATAAAGAATGAAAGAAAGAACGGAAACCCTGCCTACAACTTTTCGAACTACACACACACACACAAAAAAGAAGAACTATTTTGCATAGATAACCAAACTTTGCGATCCTCTTCTGCTTGCACAAATACAATGACCACTACCTTCCTGTGGTCCATTCCCTATCGCTCCTGATATAACCATTCAACCTAATTTGTTCACCAATAACATTATTATTATTATTACTACTACTACAATCATGTTTTCCTATTTTCATAAGAATATAAATGACTTCTTTTTAACCACATGTAACTTTATTATACTGATCATTTTATTTGATGACCCATATAGATATGATTTTCTCCATTCATATTACTCATCCTTTCTGTTATCTGATAACCAAATTTTTTGTTTCTAAATTCAATTCGCTCAGAATTATAAACATTAAAAGATAAAAATGGAAACTTAGTAAAAAAATGTCGAATTAATAAAAATTTAAACATCAGAGATATTTTCCGTGATAGCGTGCTTCTTTTTTGTGGTCATTGACCGGTTTCGGGCATTTGCACATCATCAGGATGTTTTTTTTTTGTTAAACAGGGTAATAACGTAGACTTGCACAGAGCAAATACAGTTGTTAAACTGGTCGATGACCAGAAAAAGAAGGAGGCTATCACGGAAGATGTCTGTGATACTTTCCAGCTCTGCAACCACCACCACAACAACAAATTTAAATGTTGTTTGTACAGTTACAAAACTTCATTGAGACTTTTTTTTTTATGGTCATCGATCGGTTTTCCGGCTTTCACCCGTCTTTTGATAATCATAGACTCTTTGTTTACAAAATAATATGGGAAAATAACTCTTTGAGACTTTTGATTGATCCTCATTTATTTAAGTCTAGAAATCTATATACCTATTGCTTGAGTATGGATATATGCAATTTATTCATGTATCAGGCTACACGCTATATAACTGTTTTAATATATTTGGTTATAAGGACTAAAAATTTATTACTTTCCTCTCCAAAATATTCTAAAAGTTGTGAGTAATCAGGAACATTTTTGTAGTACAGTGGCACCTCGGTATAAGTCTGCTTTAGAATACGTCCAATTCGCAAAAAGTACTGTTTGGAGCAAATTAAGGATCACAAATTTAAAAGATGTTTATATTTACACGAACTGTTAGGCTGTGTTGAAGGCGCTCAGTTCTTGTGCCTTCACTTTCAAGTTGGTACTAGAATACTGCGGTACCTCGCGGTATACGTCTGCTTTAGAATACGTCTAATTCGGAATATGTCCTGTTTGGACGAAACAAATTTTGCTCGGTATACGACATAATTCAACATACGCGCCATCTATAAACAAGTAGCAGTATGATATCTACACTATTAATGAATTTATACTGACTCTACCCACCGGAAATTGTATATTTTATTGGAGAGAGTCCGTTGGTTGGTGTATGTACTGCACTTTCAGTGTACTAGTCCAGACTTTGATTTGATTTTGATTTAATGATTTAAGTAATACATGTATGTAATATATCAAATTGTAGCAATTTTGGCCGTTAGAAATGATCAGATGTATCTGTTAGTTGGCTGATCGGCCAGGGGGTATCGTAAGAAAACACCTAAAAAATTGTAAGTGTTTTTTATTAATAACCATTGTTATTAAGAAACATTGTTTGTTTTCTTCAGGTGCTATCTATAAAGAAAAAATATACATAAAAATCTAGCTTACATTAACAGAACAAAAACAAAAAATATGGCAATAGAACAATAAAAAAACAAAACAAAAATTGTAATGGAAAACTAACAAAAACAAATTACAAAGGTAAATACAGATACTCGTATAGAAAAATTATGGAAATGTTACAGACCTTAGAATCGGAAAATTTGTATGCTCTATCACTACATGTTCAATTATGACTGTGGTTTTATGATTGTACTACCAGTGAAAGGTTGAGAAGAAACACCGGTGAAAGTGGTGGTGATGGTGGGGGGGAAGTACCGTTAGGAATTTTTGGAGTGAAGGGACTAAGAAGCAGGACAAATATAATAAACATGTATACATATTTTCCCCTGCTAATTCCCTTTTCCTTCTATCTATTCATCAAACTATTCCCATTAACCCGATCAATATTCTAATTAGCTTAAAATCCTTATTTATTAAAAAATTTAATTAAAAATTACATATATATAATATAAATATACATGTTCCCTCTGGCCGTTCAGTCAACTAACAGATACATCTATAATAACTTCAAAAATCTAGAATAAAATTTACTTTTTATTATTGTGCTCAAACAGTTTAATTATTTTTACAACCCCATTAATATACCATATCAAAAGGAGTTTTTTGTTTTTTTTTCATAAGAACGGATTAATCATTTTCACATTACTTCTCATGGGAAAGGTTGGTTTGGTATACGCCCTGATCGGTACAAGTCCAAACATCAGGAACTGATTAAGGTCGTATATCGATGTTCCACTGTATTTATTGTTTATCACTATATTCCGTGGAGTTTCTTCCAGATAAGTATTTAAAAATTTATACTGTTAAATAAAAATAAAATACCACCTTTGGATTACGCAGTGGGCTAGCCCATCTTCCAGATCTTGGCCTCCATGTGGGTAGCCCAGCATAACTACCCCCTAATATCACTATGTAAAGGGCTTCTAGATGTTGTTAGCGAGTAAGCTGCAAATTTTATCTTTATGTATGTAAAGTATATAAGGAGGCAATTAATATATTTTAGTGTAGAAAATAGATGTTGAGGTTCTGTCATAAAAAAAAAAAAAAAAACTCTTTTTAAACTTTTATCGACGTTTCGGCAAATTTATTGCCTTCTTCAGGGTCTGTACAAAGGTTTTAATATAAATCAGAAAAGAAAAAAACAACATAAAATATAAATTTAAAATAAATATTTTCAAATAAAAATTGTATAAATAAACTACGCAAATAAACTAAATAAAGAGTGTATAATATATCTATATATGACTATTGCTGTAGAACAGATCAGTAATAAACTACATCACAACTATTGAAACTTTGACAATATTGGTATATAATATAAGAGTGAAGTTTCAATAATTGTGATGTAGGTTTATTATTGATCTGTTCTGCAGCAATAGTCATATATATATTACACACTCTTTATGTAGTTTATTTGTGTAGTTTATTTAAAAAAAGTTTTATTTGAAAATATTTATTTCAAATGTATATTTTATGTTTTTTCTTTTTTTCTGATTTGTATTAAAACCATTGTACAGACCCTGAAGAAGGCAATAGATTTGCCAAAACGTCGGTAAAAGTTTTAAAAGAGCTTTTTTTTATGACAGAACCTCAAAATCTATTTTCAAAATTAAATACAACGGTTTTAACGAACACCAAAACATCAATATATTTTAGCTTTAGATTATAAATAATTTTTGGAAATGGTTGAAATTTAGAACTGCACATTTTCCCACAATTACAAATGATTTAATTTTATGTTAAGTGTTAACAACAGTTTCATGAATAAATCTCTTTTCCATTTTGAATGCCATTATTTTTTTTAAGTGGTTAATTAAATCTTATTAATTATATGAATCTCAATAAAAATAAAAAAAATAAACCAAATTAGAGATTATAATCAATTAATGCACTTCTTTTTTTTTTCCTTTTAAATAGTATTTTAAAAACTTAGAATTTTTTTTATATATTTATTTTACAATAACAGGAAACCGGCTCTTCGCTTGTCTACCCAGTTAAATAATTAGTTATGCTGTCATCTGTTGTTGTTCTTGTTAAAGCGCAAGCATCAATTCCCTTCCTACTTTGGTTTTATATATATAAGTTAAGGAGATATATATATATATATATATTCTTTATTTATTTATACATAAATATATATATATATATATATAATAAAAAAAACCTACACTTCTTGGTAAGTTGGTAACAGAGGGCGTTCACTTTTTTACCATCAGCCGCATCATGAGCATACCATCAACATCTTTAAACTTGTTTCGCACGGTTGATCATTGCACGCGACTTGATGCGCTCTACTATCATAAAACTGAAGTTATTTACCTGTGTCTTTCTTTTTTTTTATTTTTTTTTTATTTTTAATGTTTGTAGGATGGCAATTTGGTAGATTCAATAAAAAAAATTGCCGAATATTTTTTCGGGTATCTTTAAATTATAACTTGATATGGTTAAAAGTTAATTTTTAGCACTCATACATAGGAGAAACAAATATATACATTTACGGCAAGCTTACGAGAATATTATATGCAGATAAGTTTTATTGCTTATTTTTTTCAGATCTTAACGATCTAAACCGACTGAGTAGTTTTTAGATTCTGGATACTTACAGGAAAGTATTTAAATTAAAGCTTAGATCCTTCTTTAAAATATAATGTGAGATTATAATGATAAGAAAAACATAACATATATCAGAAGCAGACCCCCTTTTCAGTTTGTAACAATGTTCGAAAAGCAATACCTGTATTAGAATTTCACACATAAAAAAAAATAAATCTGGTGTGAAACACTCACGCACAACTTTCTCTTAATACAATTATTTACATTATTTGACACACTTTTCTCCTGACTTGGAATTTTTACTATTCATTGAGATGATCTTGGCATTACTTCATTGTACGACAATGCCAACAGTGTCTGCTCTTAGCAAAACCTTAGTGGTGGTTTGAAAGTATGCTTAGCGTACTCATCATAGATTTCCTAGAACTGTCTATAAAATCAATTTTTCTTGAAAATTATTGCAAATAAAGTGATAGGCTTAAATCTTGGTAGCTTAGCATTTCATGTTTGAACTAAATCCGATCAATCCGACTTTTTCTTACTTTTTTTTTTTTTACTTTTTCTTACTCCTCTTTAATGTTTTTTCACTTTTTGCACTTTTCTCCTCCAAAAAAAAAAAATAGTTCCAACGATTTTCTTTAAATTTGGTTATAATAACTACACATACAATGATCTACAATCTTTATATGAAACAATTCCCCGGGCAAATGCATTGAAACTGGGCACTTTTGGGATAGGCTTAGGGTTAAGTTGTGCTCTAAAGTTCTATTTCAGTTGATTACACAATTCTATCATCTAAATATATTAATTTAAAAAACTAAATAATCATCTAAAATATCAAGTTTGAAGAAAATCAGAAGACCAGATGTGCGTTTTTAATGAAATGTTTTTTTCTAATGTTATGCTATTTTTCTAAAACGGCTCCAATGATTTTTCTTTAAACCAATATAATGGATGAGTTAGGTGGAGAGAATTTGTCTGGTTGATGAAATAGGAAGACAGGGTTATCTCACTGGTTAACTATGTATAATAATAATGAGTAACCCTGTCTGCCTGGACTTTACAATTGTAATGATACTGTATGGTAGAGTGGAAAATGGGTAATGACACGTAGTGATTGGCTGTATGAACTCAGTAGTATGAACTGTCCGTCGTTTTATATATATGTTTCTCCCACTCCAGTCCGAGAAAGTGGTTGGGTTCATTTCTCTTCTCTTTACTCTCTTAGGTTGCTGATCACTCTTTGCTTGCTGTTACATTATCCCACCAACATAATGGATGAGTTAGGTGGAGAGAATTTGTCTGGTTGATGAAATAAGAAGACAGGGTTAACCCTTTCATTGCTAAGTTAGTGCAGAGTATTAGTACACTGCGTGCTAGACTGTCTCACTGGCAGCCGTCCCCCACCATGCTAAATTCTTTTCTCAGTCGTAGTTTTTTCCCCACTTTTTATTTACAACTCTTTAAGCTTTAAAATCCGCTCTTTAGCTTTTTAAATCCCTATTTTAAACTTTTTAAATCTCTACTTAATTAGTAACTGTCTAAATTTCCAGTGAATTAATTAATTTTTATCTTAAATAAAGCTTAATATAATTCTATTAAAGGTTTGTTAAAAAAAAAAAAAAATACCAAAAAACAAAAAATTATATTTAAAATATCTGAAACAAATATACAATTAAAAACGTAATAAAAAAAACACTTAAAACAAAATTAGAATGTTTGTTTAGTGTGATATAACTCCAAACACGGCACTACACACAAGCCTTGCTTGCAATTTTCCTAACTTTTAATAATTATAAACACTTAAAAATTATGCAGATAAAACTAAAAAACGCAATAAAAACTAATGTATACTCGAAAATAATAATCAAAATACTAAAAGTGTAAGTAATAGAAAATTATATTGAAAAATTGCAAAAGAGAAGTTATTCAAACAGACGCAAACGTTACAATGACAAACACATGTAGGTACAAGGGTTGTTAGGGATGGATAATAAACTCAAGAAATTCGCCGACAAAAAGGTCGCAAGGGATTATTGCCATCTTTTATTTTAGTATAACATAATAGGCAAAAGAAAATATTCTGAAAATTGTACAGATGTCGATGGGAGATTTAAAAATGATGGCGCAATTATGAGAGACTAGCAAAAAGGTTTGTTGCCATCTATTGCCATTTAAGTGAAATAAAAATATTCTATGGATGCCTATGGATGTATAGATGTCGCTGGAAGAAGTAAAAAAATATACACTTTCATGTGGGAATAGCAAATGTACGAAAAAGCATCAAATCACATATATGTGGTATTAGCCTGTGGGAGAGTGCTAGACCAATACACATAAATGTGGCATTATCCTGTGGAGAACGTCAAGTGTAACCACATTAATGTGGTATTAGCAATGAAAGGGTTAACACTGGTTAACTATGTATAATAATAATCATGGGTAACCCTGTCTGCCTGGACTTTACACTTGTAATGATACTGTATGGTAGAGTGGAAAAATGGGAAATGACACGTAGTGATTGGAACTCAGTAGTATGAACTGTATTGAACTGTCCGTCGTTCTATATATATGTTTCTCCCACTTCAGTCCGAGAAAGTGGTTGGGTTCGTTTCTCTTCTCTTTACTCTCTTTGGTTGCTGTTACACTAAGCAATGTGAACTAACACATATAATGAACTACAACTTTTATTTGAAACATTATTCCGGGTAAACGTATTTAAGCGGTCTTTTGGTGGAGGAGTGGTAGGATTGTGTTTGCCTCTAAAGTACTTATCTTAGTTTATTATACAATTCTACCACTTTGAAAAAAATTAATTAGAAATAAATAGATTGCCAAAATTCCGAGTTTGGAGAAAATTAGTAAACCGGAAGTGCGCTTTTACTGAACAGTTTTTTTTCAAGCTTTTGTGATTTTCTCACATAAAAACACCGACAAATTTCATTAAATTTTGTATACTAACTATAAAGTTTGTCAATTACAATTTTGAAAACTGGAATAAGAGAAAGTTGTTTGGATATTTCATATCAGAGATTTTTTGTACTAAAAATTTTGCTCATTCGTCTAACAGGAACGGCAGGGCAAGTAACAGCCTACCAAACGAGGCAGGTAGAAAAAATTATATTGTAGAGAGCGCCCAATATTGAACATATTGGATTTGAACTTCTCAGACTTTCTCGGACCACCTACAAACAATTTAATCAGAAAAATGTTACAAATAAGAGTGATAGGTTTAATAGGTCTGTGAAGTTAATATTCCAAGTTTAAGGGAAATCATTAATAATTGGTTTCGAGAACATTTCAAAAAACTGAAAAACCTAACTCTGTAAGGTGTCAACTTTGATTAATAGATTTTCTTCAAATTTGGAATTCGAGAATGGATATACTTCAAATATACAGATGGTGGAACTATACATTATTCTGAAATCGTAATTTTGAGGGAAGCTTAAATTTTCTGCTTTCCCCATACCCCCAACAATCAATTTTTCTGGAAAAATGCTTCAAATAAAAGTGATAGGCTCATGAAGCTTAAAAAAAACAACAATTGGAGCTATTTTTGTTACTAGGTATTGATTACTAAGCTTTGCCGAAATGATTAGTTCAGTAATGATTGCAGAGCATTGCTTTCAGGCATGTAAAAGATATTTATTCTTTAATTAGTTAAATAATGTGACTAGTTCATATTCGATTCCACATTAATGTTCACCCCCTCATGCGAAGTACTAGTGCCTAACTAGAATCCTGGTTCGATTCCTGTTAAGGCAAATTCGCTGTTGACCCAACATATGAGAAAACGGGGTAGCGCATCTAGGTAGCGAAGGTTGGATCTATACGGCGAGATACCTACCACACGTCCTCCATTAAAAATCTCCTCCTGGCAAGCTTTGATCCTTCATGGGCTGTTACGCCATAGGTTTAAAAAATGTTTTTATTATTGTCATCGTTCTACAAACGGTCCCCCAACCCCCCCAAAAAAAAATTAAAGAGAAATTGTAACCAAACCACGTGTAAAACAAAGTTGTTTAAAATTTAATTTTGTTTCTTATGAGGTCCTAAATTTATCTGTTTAAAATTTCTGTCTAAATTCTACACTATTCTTTCAAGAACTTAAAAACATTATGGTTGTTATCCAACAAAGCGCCCCAGGCATAAATGCTAGATCGAATAATTAACAAAATCTCCAACAAAATTAGCAAAAATTTACAATTCTTTAATTCTTTTCAATTGTTTATATTCTAAAGAGTTAAAAAAAAAAAATTCAAAAAAGCATGTGGAAATTAATATTAAAATCCAATTTTTTCAATTCCATTATTACGTCTATTAGATCGCTTGTCTGGGGTTTACACGTGTAAAACAGTAAATGAAAATTATGAAAGTGAAAGTTATGATAATTAAAAAGTGAAATTTTCATGCAAAAGATAAAACGCTGCAATTTAAAAATATTAAAATATCATATCGAAATGTTTACAATATTTATATGTATGTAAATGTTTTACTATCATTGAATCTTTATGGAAATGAAAATGTTTTAATATAGGATTTTAAAAATTAAAATGAAAATTTCTCTCTTAGATAATGAATGCACATTTGTTTACTAATTACTGTAATATCTGGAAAGTATATAAAACCGTGTAAAACATTATATAATAATAGAAAAGAATAAATTAAAATTAAAACAAAATTTTTATTATTTGTCTGTGGGAAGGGACCAAACCCTACGCAATTTAAAGCTCATATAGCTAACCTAAAGAAAAACAACAACGAATCGGGTCTAGAACAAAAATCCAGACCCGGATCTAACCCATCTAAGATTCAGCGCAGTCCAAAAAAAAAAAAAAAATTGACCATAACCTTAAAGGGATGGTGAGTCCTTCCACAGTCATCCTAATCCGACCAAAAGTCCTAAACCTAATTTCTTCACAACTCAAGCAATCTTTCATAAGATAGATGGATGTTTGTTCTTCTGTCTAAAGCCTAGTACGCACTGGGACTCTTTGAATCGATTCTTTGCGTCTGACGTGAGTCCCGCGTAAGTCTAGGAAGAGTCCGAGCAGCGTCGACTCTTGAGTCAATAATGAAACTGGTGTTCGGCGGATTAGTATTTCTGGCTCTTTTTGCGTCCCGTCTTTGACAGAAGTTGCGCAACATGTGTCAGTGTGGACGTGAATCGCAGCCGAGCACGAGCTCTTTCCGTATCTTCCACGGTTTTTTATCTTTTTTTTTTTTTTAATTTCTCCACCCTCTTTTTTTAATTATGTTGTGGAGCAGTGCTCAAACTTCAGATTTTATGGAGGACTTATATTCGAATCGATGTTTGTGGAACCCGTCTTTCGCAGAGCACAGAAACAAAAATTTCTTTTTGAGATTTGATCTCCAACTTTGTTCAAAATAATTTCCAATTCGAATGGCAACATTCGAAGAAAATTTCTAAATCCTATCCCGTCTTCTATTTTTAAAGTGTCCAATAGTTCACACGCGTACTGTATTCCTCTCATGAAATAATTTTCAGCCCCACCATCGTTTTGGCCGTTTTCTTTTTAAAGTTATTTTATTTTTATTAATTAAACCAAAAAGGGGTTTATAGAAATCACCGCCAAACCAAGTTGTTCCGCCATTGTTTGGGCAAGGATTGACGCAAATAAATCTTTGTGTGGACACGATTCATTTGAATCGGGGCTGAGCCCGGGCAGAATCTACACGTGAATCTACTCAGCGCGGATTCAGAGTCGCAACATGAGTCCCATTCAATGAATCCCAGTGAGTACTAGCCTTTCAAACTCTATATAATTTCTGAAGAACTATGTGAACAAAATAAGAATAAGATCCCTTATTTTCCCCCTCCATACTTTATGACATTCCATGAAACCGCCATTCCTAATCTTCAGTTAATTAGCAACCATATTTTTTGTATATATATGCCGTCTTCTTTTTATAGGATTTCTTTAAACTCTTTCAGGATCTGCTCTCTTTTAGGATATTCTATTCAATTGCTTTAACATTATTTTAGAGATGGTGGAGAATTTATTGGTTGGCACAGATGGCAACTAGAAAATATGTTTACACTGTAATCCAGAAGATAGCGCCCAAACAAATGCAAACATTAACATTTGAGATGTAACATCATTGATACCTCAGAACGTCATTGATACCTCAGAACCTCATTGATACTTCAGAATCAATTTTTCCCAAAAAATGTTTAAAATAAAAATGATAGGTTTATGTCTTTGCAGTTAGCATTTTAAAGTCTACAGATAGTCATTGCAGCCCTTTTCGAGACAAGTCCAAGAAACAAAAAAAAAAAAAATCGTATCCGGTTAACCGACTTTATCAGATTTAACATTTTAGAAATGATTGTAAAGTACTTCCATGTTATATAGGTGACAAAACCATACATTGTATTAAAGTGGCATCTTTGAGGAACGCTCAATGTTGCTGCCCCACTCCCCCCACAACGTCACAAAAATAGCTTTTTCGGAACAAAAGTTTCAAATAAAAATGATAGGCATTCATGTGTGTAGATAGTTTGATGTTTTTAAAAAAAATTTTGATGCCATTTTTGAAAAATTTAAGAAAAACTAAAAAAAAAAAAAAAATCAATACACGCACGCACACAGAGATCATTCGTAAAAAAATTATTTCAATACACGGTTGACCTCAAAATATTTATTTCTAATGAAATCGTAATTGAACACGATTGAAATACTTCTTCACATTTTTGGAAGTAATTGAAATTAACAATTCTAATATCGGTGAAGAGATATATAAAAATTTAATTTTTTTCATTTCTTTAAAAACTACTTAATCTGTTCTCTATAATAAGCCATATTAGATTTGTAAACGAATTTTACTATAAATATCTCAGGAAGAGTGAATATTTTAAAGAAAGGAACTGGGTTAAGCCAGTGAAAAGCCATAATATTGTATATCGAAGTCATTATATTAGTAAAATTGTCAGGCATTTTGCCAAGGTTAGTGCGGGGTTTTATTTGTTGGGATTTATTTGTGCAGTCCACGTCAAAATGTCGACCGAAACAGTGGCGGCAGCGCCTGTTCTTTATTACATTAAAAACTCTACGAGTGGTAGTTGTTTTTAATGGTGGCTTCTGACTTTTATTTCGATGCGGGCATCCTGTATGGAAATGTATTCGTCCACAGAAACAACATGGGGATGGGGGTGTGCGAGGATTAGAAGTTTTCGAGGTGACTGCGAAAACTGTAGGGTTTGTTTCCGAAGTCTGTACTTCTTTTAGGGCATTGGTATAAGAAAGTACTTGGTCTAATTTTTGAGGGAGCTTTGTTCGTACCTCATTACGAAGCGGTTGAGGAAGTGACTTTAGGAACGCATCGGTGGCCAGTTTGTCTAAAATAGAATGTAAGGCCTCGAGTTGGGTTAGCTTGAGCTTTTAGGCTAATGGTGGACTGGATATTCGAAGAAAAGTATTTGAGTCATTAGTCATATATTGATTCAAAGAAAAGATAATTTTCCCTTGAATGCTTTACTAACTTCTGTTTTATAGTTTCTTTGTCTGTATTTGTTCTTAAAAGTTGTTTTATGAATGTAAAAATAGTTTTAAGGATCTTTGGAATTCTTCTTTAATGATTGTTCAATTACTTTCTAATTCTATCTATTGTTTTAAAAACTTCAGCAATTTTAATGAATGGGATTTGTTTTCCTATTTCATTATTGTTGTACTTTTTTTTATTGCCAATAAATCAATTTTTTCCCCTTTATTTCCAATACGTAAACTTCTCTTCAAGTTGAAAGTGGTAAACTTCATTTTGATTGTTCAAAAAAAACAAATAAAACAGACTGGCATTACTACAAACCACACATATGCACGCGCATACACACAACTTAATTCTAATATTTTTCTAATTCAGAAAAATTCAGAACATATATTTCGTCGTATAAAGACTCCATTTCGAATGTTATCTAACATATACAATAATTTCTTTCACACAGAGAAATTAAAAAATATAGTTGTTGAAATTAAGGTTTATCAATTTGATTCGAACTAATCACGGAAAGTATTTTTACAAAATTTAGTAATTTAAACTATAATATATTAGTGAAGTTCAGATGGATTAACACAACACATTGATTAGTTCGAATATACTATATATAATATTCTAGACAATAGGAGATATGCTGTGTGTGCCCTGTAAATCATATTCACTAAAATCTCTTTGAATATATTATATTCAGCTGGGGGTCGTCACTAAAGGTGTGATAGTTAACATAAACGTCATGATGTCAGCTGCACTCTGAGAATAGACACCTGATAGATGAGCTTTAGTTGTTATACGTCACACATCATGCATCTAGTTCTCTGGATAGTGGCCATCACTAGATGTGCTTATATTGGCTACAATATAACAAGCAAGTTCAAGATTTTAGATTATTCTGAGATTTTCGGATTTACAAGAACACCCTCTGCCCCTCTGTCCATTCAAATGTTTATTAAATAGTAAATTAGTGGCAATTTTAAATAATATAACTTTTCCTAGAATCTAGGCCTATTTAATTTTTCTGAAAAATTTTAGTCGTGTTTCTTTAATTTCATCTAAATTCTAGAGGGTTAAGTATTTTGGTAAAATGAGTTTTGCTGAGTAAGCTCACAACGAAGATATCTTCGCTTCCAAGTTCAGAACAAGAAATTCTGTACCTGAAAGCTTGAGAAGTGTTTCCAACAAAAGACTTTCCTAGACTTACAGCAAGATCCTTATTCTTCTTTTGCTGAGGAAGTTTCAGTGTGCTTAAGATAATTGGCACTCCTGAAGTAAAGCTCCAGCAGAGAATAAGAGAATGCGTTATTTCCTGAGCCATTTATTTTTTTCATGATTTAAGTTTTGAACTAGTTACGAACTCCCACTAACTTGTAATGCCATTTTCGCAACCTTAGCGTATAGACAGAATAAAATTGGATAAGGAGAAGCAAGAAGGTTAGAATTTATGATTAACACCATAAACACATTGTTAGAATAATCAAAAGATAACTATACACAGGGAAAGTTGTGGGCTGGAATGTTAATGAGTACTCTGTGAGATCAGTCTCTCTGTCTCTTTTAGAATAGCTCATAGTCTATGTGGCCTATAGTATTCTTCACTGTATACTTTATATGTTGATGAGCGCTCTGGGAGTTCAATAAAATCTCCTAATGCAGAGTTTATGTGCCCTTCCGAGGGAAAGAGCACAGGATTAGTGAAAAAAAAGGCGAAATGACCAGATATGTATGCCCACATTTGATGATTCCCGCTTGGCAACAAGCGTATTGTAAGCGCCAGTCCGGCATGAGAACATATACTTTATACGGTATTTTACCCAGCGTAACATGCATTTTGGTTTTGTACCTAACCGGTTTCGGATTTTCATCCATCATCAGTGCAAATTCACCAAGCTCGTTTAGATGTCTTTTATGTACGTATAGATGTCTATATATGCGTGGATCTCTTTCATAGTAATTTGTTGGTATGTTTAAAATACAGTTAGGTGTGAGGAATGACCTTAAAGATGTGTCTGAGTTATAGTTTATTTGATCATTCATTATGTTTTTGTGGATAGCCTTGTGTTTGTAAATTTCTATTTTTTCTAGAATGTCCATTCGTCTTCCTTTCGTGTTTTGGTGTAATAGGACCATTGTTTTGTCTATACTTTGTGGTTCGTGGTTGTTCTTTACAAGGTGGTTAGCATAAGTGGAATCGGTTTTGTTGTATTTGTATGCCGTAGGTGCTCTTTACACCTGTCTTTGAGGCGTCTTCCGGTCTGGCTTATGTATATGAATTGTACCGTATGACTGAATCCTACAATCTACACTATCTATTGCTGCTACCGTACTTATCTGTATTGTACGTGCTAAACTTATCTGTATTGTCAGAAATATTGAAATATTCTCTATAAAGAATTGGGATTTGCCTGATTCATACGTCAAACAAAGAATCGCAGATAATAACTAACTCCGCAGTCATTTTTATGTAAAATACTTTGTTAAAAATTAAATGATATTAATTGGATTAGGAGAAAGTCACGTGAATGACTTTTAAATTTTATTAAGATTTTTTTTATTTAATACAAAAGTTTAATTTGACGGCAAATTACAGTAAAAATGTAAAGACTAGCGAATATTCCATGAAATATCTAAAAGTCTTCGGTGAATCTGGGGAAATGTAAATTTAGCAGCGGCGTACTGTAGTTACGATTGTCAGAAACATGGCTAATGTGAAGCGCGGCGTGCCGATCATAAATCCTGTAATAAAAACGCAGTCTAGCAAGGTTTAATCGCATGATCTCGAAATGGGAAAATGGAAATTTATTTGTTAATAAACGTAATGAATAAAACAAATAAATTTATTGCGAAAAGTTGTTAAAAAAAGAAAGAAAAGTACACCATTTTCATGGCTCATTTAATTTTTGTTTTCATTTTCGATTTCGAAATGTTAAAATGGAAATTTATTATTTAAAACAAAATCTTTTGTCTGATTGTAACATTACAATAAATAATGACAGATTGTATAATGATAATTGATAATTAAATAAATACAATATAAAACAAAATAAAATAGGAATACAATTAATTAAACTTGATATGTATTTTATATATAATTAAAGTCAGTAATATACATGCTAGAATGAATGTATTTAGAAATCTAATCTTGTATTCTCAGTGATATTTTAAACTATTGTTAAATTAAATTAATGTATTTGTAGTGGTTTTTTTTGAGGGGGCGGGGAGGAAGTTGTGACGGGGAACCATACTAATGAATTGATTGTAATTGGGGGCGGGGGCAGCATTTAACTACTTTGGACGCTGTTAGGGCATGTGGAGCAAATGGGGGGATTGAAATGAGGCGGGAGTACCACCA